>OU015494.1:40546785-41021785 GCA_907164885.2 Dolomedes plantarius | reverse complement strand
GTGCACTTCTGTTGCAAACCTGGGATCCCAAAATTTTTTGTTGGAGATTTAAAAAAAATGTTATGGACTCTGTGAGGAGCAATCCCTGTCCCTTGACGAGGTTTAACCGCCCCTGGGTCCGTTCTTAGTGTTATAGGAAGGTATTACGCGGTTTCCAAGTCCAGACACGGTCTACAGTCCCAAAATTTATTTATTTACACATCTACTGGGACACATCACACATTATAAATACATATATATTCTAATTTACGCTGATGAGAAAAAGCACAGCCACTTTTACACGTGCGAGCTCTCCTACCCCCTCTTTCTTCTTTTCCTCCACCCCCGGGCCGACTTCCTCTCCGTCTCTCCCCTTCTCGCCAAACAGGTTTCCGGTTGGGGAATCAACGGGGGGGGGAGGAGGAAAGCGGATATATCTATATAATCTATTCCTGACACGCCCCCGCCGAGAGTGAAATCTGTCTCCTTAGCTGATTTCACCATCACCTCACAGGAATGGATAATTGTGGGCGGGGGATTCGTACAGTCACAACACACACCAGAGACAGTTTCTTTGGAATGCAGACCCTCCAGGGTGCCCTGGCACCTCTAAAAACCAAGATCCATCGGTTACTCCCGATATTTGCTCCCCTCATTTCCAGTACACAAGGAAATGACCTTTGCCCCTGTAATCTGTAGGGATTCACAACTTACAAAAGATAACACCACTATTCTTTAAATTCGCTAAGCAAACATATTTAAGAAGACATTTAATACTAACTCGATATGTTCGTATACATATACCACATAATAAATTTTAACGAAATTAATACACATCGAGAGAAAATAAAAACTAGGAATTTCCAACATAGGCATCTCCCCTCGCGCTATTGCTGTTCTCCTGTTCCAGACGAGACAGGGCGTCTGCTCCATAATGTTGCTTACCCGGTAGATGCATTATATGGTGATTCCACCTCTGTAAAGAGAGTGCCCATCGGGTTAATTTTAGGCTCTTGTGAGTAGTCGCATTCAGATATTTTAACGGAATATGGTCAGTTATAATTTCCACCTGGGCCCCATATACCTATTTGTCAAACTTGTTTAATCCGAACAGCACTGCCCAGGCTTCTTTTTCTATATTAGCCCAATGCCGTTGCGTCGCCGACAATTTCTGACTGGCAAACGCGATGGGTCGATATTTGCCCTGAGCGTCAATTTGGGTCAAACAGGCACCGAAGGCAACATTCGACGCGTCGCAATGTATTTGAAAGGGCATACCCATCTTAGGGGCAGCTAAAATCGTGGCTTCACATAGAATACTCTTTAATTTGGCGAACGCGGTTTGCTCCGCCGTTCCCCACGGAACAATGTTCGGGGACCCCTTCTTGGTCAAATCAGTTAGTGGGGCTGATATTTCTGCATAATTCGGAATAAAATTCCGATAGAAGCCCATCAAACCCAAGACCGATCTAACTTCCTTTTTATTAGTCGGCCTCACAAGTTTCTTTATGACCGCTATTTTTTCTTTCTCAGGAGCATGTTTACCCCCCCCCCCCTTATTTCTTGACCCAGATATTTAATTTTCCTCTCCGCAAAAATGCATTTGTCTAGACGAATAGAGAATCCCATTTTCTCCAAGTTTTCCAAAACTGCAGATAAATGTCTTAAATGATCGTCGAAAGTCTCGGAGAAAATTACGACATCGTCCATATAGGCTTGAGCATAATCACTATGATTTTTAAGAGCACGATTCATTTCTCGCTGAAATGTACCGGAAGCTCCCGACAGACCAAATGGCATCTTTTTCCATTGGAAAACTCCGTTGTGGGTTTTAAATGCGGTTAACGGTTTACTACTCTCCTCCAAAGGGATCTGCCAGTAGCCCTTTAATAAAACCAAACTAGTTAACCACTGAGCCGCCCCCGCCATGAAAATTAATTCCTACACATCCTTCATAGGGAAAACTGGTACTTTCGTGACCGAATTTAGCGCACGATAATCTACACACATTCTAACCGTCGCGTCTTTTTTTTCCACACAGACTATGGGATGGGCAATTTTGGCTCCTGAGGGTTCAATTAAATCCCAATCTAACAATTCCCGTATCTGTCTGTCCACCTCCTTTCGGTAAGCAATAGGTACACTGTAGCAATGAAGCTTTTTAAGTACTGCGTTAGGGACAAGCTCTATCTTATGAGTTCCTACCCTAGCCGGTTGAACAGGTCTATTAAAAAGCGATTTACGTTTCATGATTACATTTCTGAGGTCCCTTGTTCGTAGCTCACTTAACTTTGGTAACCCCAGGTTGTTCATTTGTTCCATAAAGCAATCCCCTTTATTAATAGTAGGAACTGTTTCTACTATTCCAAACTCTTCCTCACCCTCAAAAATAACGTTCACCTCCTGAAATGGCAATTCCGGTCTAGTTACCGGCGTAATTGCTGCTCTGTCCGATGTTCTCACGGGTCGCGTCAATTGGCACTCCCTACACGAGGAACAAAATTCCCCTACTTCCTTCTTCATCCCTTCCCAAAAGAAAGAGTATCTAATGCGTTGTAGTGTCTTTTTCACCCCCATATGACTGCCAAACACCGAACAATGAGCTAACCTGACAATTTCTTCTCTTCGGCATAGGGGAACAACCAGCTGTGGGACGTTCTCCCCCAAAATTTTATCCCTGTGGAACAGCCACCCATCAGCTACATAATAACTCCCTTTTCCCGCCAACGCCTTCTCCCACCCATCCTTTAATAAATCACAACCTTCTTGTTGCCGCCGAAACTGGTCAGAAACTGACCCCTCCCTATTTTCGCCCGCCATGAAATCTCTCGTTTCAAGTTCATGCTCATTCATCCGGGTGCAGTTCGAAACCTGAATGCCCTTTTCGCGCCCTGGACAATGCTCTGATTGTTCGGCGGTCGGGAAGTAGGATTTCTCTGTCTCCTTTGTTCTTCTCTGGGGTCTGTCATTTCTCTTGGGAGACTGAGAAACGTTTTCGATTCGACTTCTCGATAACATTTCAAATATTTCTGGGGGGAGCAAAACGTCGTCTATCAGCGATTTCGCAACATCACACAAAACCTCCGGCCGTTCGTTAACGCCTGAATCAAAGACTCCCAAGGGAATATTCACCAACGGGCATTGAACTGCGGGTCCAAAAATCCCTTTGAACAATATGGTGGGTTTTCCCTCCATTTTAACTTCTGGTACAACACTTTCCCGCACTACAGTTATTTCCGTCCCGGAATCAATTAGTGCGTTAGCTATTCGCCCGTTCACGTTGATAGGAACCCTTTTTAACTTACATAACTGTTCTTTTAAGTACTTTCCGGTATTTCTTGACACACTGAACGATTTCGCCCTAGCAACTACGGTATCCCCTTCGAATATCCTCCGTTCTTCGGAATTTTCCTGTTCTTCCATCTCGTGGTCTTCTTCCGCAAACGACATATTTACGTTTGCTTTTTCCCTTTCCCCCATGTTACATTTCTTTCCTGTTTTGGGAATTTCGGACAGTTTCTCTTTAAATGAGCAGTTGACCCACAACCATAGCACTCCCACTTTTTCGGCGTTCTACTGAACTTTTCATTTTCTCCTGACGAAGAACCATTTCCCGGGAGCTTATCTAGTTTAAACCCCTTGCTATTCCGGTCCCGACCCCTAAAATCCGCAAATTTTGTGTCGTTACCCCCCCCCCCTTTGTGCTATAAGCTCTCCCTTTAGCCGAAGAGAATATATCGCACTCTTCCGCGAGCTGCTTTGCTTTAAACCAACCACTTCCTTGCCTAATCCTGATATGCTTAGCCGTTTCTTGGTCCAACGTCTGAAACATTCTATCAGCTACCACCAACTGATTTTAACCTTCGAAGTCACTTACTTCTCTCAATCTAACGTAGTGTAGCCACATAGACATTAACCTGGTTGCGAACTGACCGAAAGTTTCGTCGGTGCCCTTTTTAGCTTTCCTAAAATTATCTAGGCACGTCTGAGGAGACGGTTCGTATTCTCTCAGCACTATCTTTTTCACCTCCTCGTAATTATTGTACTGTCCCTCATTTAAATATATTAACATATCTGCCGCCTTATCCTCCAAAAGGTAAATTAAAATTTTGGCCTTCTGTTCTTCTTCTACCCTCTCACTTTTGAATGCCCTTTCTAGACTCGTAAAGAAATAACTTCACCCTTCGTGTTTATTTGGGATTTTCACGGTCAATAATTTTATGGTTTTAATAATTTCATCTATTGATTTAGATTTAATAGGTATGCGATTTTGTAGTTTTAATGTTTCGATTTCAATACGTCCGTCTTTCTCTTGTTTTTCCTCTCTCTCAGTAACTATCGCGCTGAGCATATCCTTTATGACGCTTTCTTCATAACTTTCATGTTCGAGAATAAGTTTCCTTAAATGTAATATATTATATTCTTCCTTAACTTCGATTCTTAATTCTAGCGCTAGCGCTACCAAGTCGCACTTTCTCGATTTTGCAATAAATGCCATGTTAGAAATACCAGTTAGGAAATACAATAACAATAAAACTAATACACAGAGAAAAAAAATCAATTGAAACTCAACCCGACTTTTCCTCTTACAAAATCATATCGAACACTATTAAATTTCATCTAACCATAAACATTTTTAGAATCCCAACAGAGAACAGAAGCAAATATCACTTACCTTGGACAACATTTCTGGATCGTACAGATTTCCTGGAGCTAGATTCGAAAACAGTATGGCCTCCTGTTGATCATCAGCCTATAGCCTTTACCTATGACTGAACACTGATGATAGAGCGCTGATATCCTTACTGACATAAAACTGCGATCCTCGCCCGCGTATTTTACTATTCCATCCCACCGCTGCCACCAGATGTGAGGAGCGATCCCTCTCCCTTGACGAGGTTTAACCGCCCCTGGGTCCGTTCTTAGTGTTATAGGAAGGTATTACGCGGTTTCCAAGTCCAGACACGGTCTACACTTAATTTAGCCCCAAAATTTACTTAGCCCCAAAATTTATTTATTTACATATCTACTGGGACACATCACACATTATAAATACATATATATTCAAATTTACGCTGATGAGAAAAAGCACAGCCACTTTTACACGTGCGAGCTCTCCTACCCCCTCTTTCTTCTTTTCCTCCACCCCCGGGCCGACTTCCTCTCCGTCTCTCCCCTTCTCGCCAAACAGGTTTCCGGTTGGGGAATCAACGGGGGGAGGAGGAAAGCGGATATATCTATATAATCCATTCCTGACAGACTCTATACTTTTCTTGGGCATAGCTTTCGACTGGAAGCTTACTTATCTTCCGCACGTTTTACATTTGCGAAAAAAATAGGAGAAATCACTGAACCTACTAACAGTTCTGTCGAATACGTCCTGGGGTACTGATAGGACACCTATGTTGCGCATCTACCGATCGGCGATCCGATCAAAGCTTCACTACGCCTGCCCGTCATATAGGTCCTCCATAAGCTCGACACGGTGTACCACAGTGCACTTCGTGTTCGTTCAGTGCCCTTCGGACTTCTCCTGTTTAACGCCTCTATGTAAACTTTCATGAACTGGCTCTCTCTCATACAGCCATCAGCTTACACTGAACTTCTTTTAGCGAATTTATCTCATCCTAATCATGCATTACATGACTTATTACTTGACAAATAGTACAACCTACTCTGCTTAAACCGACCATCTTGCGTACAGTGTTTTGGGCTTCGGATGTGCTCTTTTATTCAAAATATTTCTCTAGAGGACTAATGTCTGTCTGAGTCTACTTTTAGACTTTCCTCCTTGGAAGAAATATTCTGCATCATGTTTAAATTCCTTTCACAGTTTTAATAAATCAGATATAAATTCCTCCATATATAAACAGCTTTCCTACTCTCATCGTAACCATTTTTCAAAGTATATAAATATTTATACAGACGGTTCGAAAACTACACACCACGTCGGTTGTGCTTTTGTTTGCGCATCGGATACTCACAGCTTCAAACTTGCTTCAACCTGACCAGTTTTTACTGCAGAAATTTTAGTCATAAAACAAGCTATTGCTTTTATTTCTCATCATCGGAATAAAGATTTTATTATTTATACCGATTCACTACGTGCGCTAGACAGACTGAATACGGGTAAAATCAGTTATAGCCTCGTCTCTCAACTTTTTACCCTTCATCATCGCTTACAATGTCGGGCCAGTCGTGTTTTATTTTGCTGGGTCCCAACCCATGTGGAGATCCTTGGAAATGAGCTTGCGGACACAGCAGCAAAGAATTCTAACCATATTTTAAGTCACCGTGTCTCTTTTTCCAACCTTAAACGTAGTACCAAGAACTTTATTCTGGGTATATGGCTCTCCTCGAGGGATTTACTTGTAAATAACAAACTTCATCAGAAAATGGCCACCATCTATGTCTGGCCTCCATGCTGGCCACCTATACGGTACCCCTTAAATGCATTGCCAGCAGTCTCGCCCTTTACTGAAAACAAATGGCTTCATAGCCAATCTTCCGGGCATTTGTAATAAATAAATAAATGTCTGGCCTCCATTATATCTCAGAAAACTTGATGTCCTAATCACGCGTCCGAGAATTGGACATTCTAGTCCCCTACAGGCATTTGCTAAAGGGAGAAAGGGCCCCCGTTTGCTATCATCGTAACTGCAAGTTCACAGTCAGACACATTTTAACGGACTGTGCAGGCCTTACTAATTTTTATCTCAAATTTTTTGGTTCCGATTTTTTTGTTTGTTTTTTTAAATAAACAGGTTTTACCTTTTCATGTAATATCTGCTTTACCTCCGTTTGATTTGTATTCTAGTACCTGACTATAATCTGGATGGGGAAACCCCATCCAGAGGTTTTGGCTTTTACCAGCTTCACATTTATCGCATTTTTTATATGACTGTTCTATCATCTTCTACATATCACTGTTTTTACCTTTATTGTTCTTTATCTTTATTGTACACCCTTTTTCCACCATTTTTGTTTGTTATATTTACAATTCAATTTATTCTTATTTTAATTCTACCCTTGACGAGTGTTTGGTGCAGCTTGTTCTCTCTGGACGTTGCGCCAGAAAAAAACCAGCAAACCAAACAACCTTCTAATTTCTCGACGGTTTCAACCTTTTTCAATGGCAGATTTGGTTTGTTTTTGTTTAGTTTGGAGCGCTACGGTCAATTTTTGCTACACGAGGACTAATTAGACCGGGACCTACTGCTTAAAGCCGATTCCGAATGGCTACAAACGTCCATGCCAAGAGTGAGACTCGAACCCCCAGACCCTGTTACCGAAACCAGCGCCCAACTCATACGGCCATAGTCAGGTGGTGCTTTTTTTTCTTCTTCTTCTTCTTCTTCTTCTTCCCCGATCGAAAGAAAGAACCCGAACTACAGATTCAATTGTCACCATCCCGGTGGGGAGGAAGACGTTCAATCCACTCGTTGCTATTCCTCGATGAGTTGAAAATATAATCCAAGTTAAAAACAGCATGATTATTTATGTACATTAAGCAAGAGTAAAGGATGGATGGTTAATCGATAATCAGGTAGTTAGTTACACTTGGAAAACTCCAAACATACCTAGAACGAAATAGGTTTTTCGACACCATTAACAATAAGTGGGTTTAGTTTCAAATTTCTCGCCGATTTTTTATCTTTTGTTAGAGAGCTAAGTAAGAAAATTTTCACTGAAGGTATTCTAGAGTGAAAAATTCCTTACCAAAGGATTTTACAGTCATCGAAATACCTCTAAAGTTGTTAGTAAAGGAAGCGAAGGCCGTTAGGACTGCAACGTGAGGTAGCTATACACCGCATACAAACTTATCGTTTAAATGTGCGCGTAGTATTAAAAGCGCTACTGGAAAGTAACAGCGGTCAAAAGAATACGACCTATGAGTAAAAAGGAGATGTGCATTATAAAATCTAACAGCAAAACAATTATTCATCTATAACACACAAAGATCAGTTTCATTTCGGAACTATTTTTCTTACATTTGAATTATCCTTTAAGGATTATGCAATAGCGTAAGATAGTTATAAACTCTATAACCATCCCTAAAATTCAACTTATACAGATGCTGAAAAAAATCGATGAAGAAAAACAATAAACGAGAGAATAAAAGCTCTCAAGACCCCATTCTCATTTATTCTATCATCTGTCAAATTTTCCGTTAATTAAAATGATTCGATTCCGAAGCCTTCTGCAGCTGTACTGACCATTACACAACAAAACCATATCTGGGTCTTCACTAATAAAGCTCAAATTGTTCCTTTTTTTCCATTTTCCTATTATACATAAATATTCGTTAAAATTTAAGCGTTTTAAAAATCAAATATGTTAGAATCTTAGTGTACAACAAAAATTCCATTGGTAAATGCTTGAGGTTTTGGGGGAATTTTAAAGAAAGTTTTTCTCCACCCATTGCTATTTACTCAAATGCTTCCAGGAAGCATTTAAATAAATTATGCAATCTATAAATGTTCTAGTTTTGACAATGCAGTAAAAAGTTTTCGATCCAAAACATCGATATATATATATATATATATATATATATATATATATATATATATATATATATATATATATATATATATATATATATATATATATATATACATATATATATACATATACATATATATATATATATATATATACATATATATATATACATATATATATACATATATACATATATATATGTACATATATACATACATATATATATATACATATATATATATATATATACATATATATATATATACATATATATATATATATACATATATATATATACATACATATATATACATACATATATATATATATATATACATATATATATATATATATATATTGTGATATCTTCAGACTCCGGGTAGCTAAAAATGTTCAGAGTCAGTCTACTAAATTAAAATACAGTTTTATTAAATTTTAGTCGGAAACTTTTTACACAGGTGTTGATCTATTACACTCTTTACACAGGTGTTGATCTACCTCTAGACATAGAGGGAACTGGCCTTCGTAATAACCAAATGATATCGATGATAAGATGCACGTACAGTCACAGCGGAACTAGAAGGTCGGTACACAGCCTCTAGAGCGTACAGCTCTGAAAATAAAATAACGAAGCCTGTAGAGCAGGATGCTCTGAGATAGCTATACTTCAGGGTGAAGTCTTCGTTGACGAGAGTTTCGAGCGGCTGCTCTGAAAATAAGTCAGGATCAAGTCGGTCGCTCCAGGACAACGTAGACGATAGGTGCTCTCTAGATGAGAGTCTCGACCAAGTCTGTCCAAAAACTGGATTTCTTCTGCGGCGTTGGCAACCGTGCTTCCGGTCACGTGACTACACAAGTTTTGGTTGGCTGGCACTATTTTGTGACATCATGTCCGTTGGCTGTGATTCGCCTGACCACGAGGCCATGTGTTCGGTTCCCATGATTCAGCTGATCTGAAAATCATTAGTTCACGTCGAAATAGTCATTAGTTTACGTCCTCCCAGGCCCGGCGGCTAGAAGCAACACCATTCTTTGTGTGCAGACACCTTGACGCTGAAAGATAGAACTGTTCGCTGTTCACCTGCTGTGGGAGGTCCGGCTGTCTGGGTGATTTATTAGGAAGGGTCGTAACAGATTCTTACAATATATATATACACATATATATATATATACATATATATATACATATATATATATATATATATATATATATATATATATATATATATATATATATATATATATATATATATATATATATATATATATATACACATATGCACTGAAGTGCCACTGAATTAGGGATAGCAAAGCCTATGCAAATTGTGTAGCGCTGTGGTAACTGCATATATAGCGCGTACTGTGGTTGTTCTGAATTAGTTGTTGGAATTGCCAGTATGGGTAAACTGCCTGATTGGGTAAACTGCAGTATGGGTAAGAAGCCTTCGATCACGGACAAATCGTAGGTCCGCGACGCATGTGCCATTCTATTTCCAAAATCGTCAGACAGCTAGGATTTTCAAGGTCGACAGTGTCAAGAGTATACCAAGAATACATGGATGGTGGAAAAAAAAACTAGCGATCGGGCAAACTGCAAAGGACAATTAGGGCCTGTTCACATAGGAGTCCGTTGCGTTGCGTTAAGGAGAAGATGACGTTGAGACGAAAATAAACCAATCATAGGCGTTAAAAATTTCATTGCTAATCGTTTGGAAGCATATGATTGGTTTACTTTCCATGGATCCTGCATGCCTGGCTGGAACTGTACAAGGGCATGGTGGCTCAATCATAGTCTGGGGTGTTTTTTCGTGGCACAGTTTGGGATCTTTGGTGCGTGTACCAACCTCCCTCAATGCAATTCGGTATGTAGAGTTGCTGGGTGATCACCTCCATCCGTTTTTGCTGTTCTGTTATCCGCACGGTAATGGAGTTTTCCAGCAAGACAACTGTACCTCTCACAAGTCCCGGTTGGCTACTGGCTGGTTGAATGAGCATTCCTCTGACTTCTCTGTCATGAATTGGCCACCTATTTGCCCAGACTTAAATCCTATTGAGCATCTTTGGGATGTTTTGGAACAAGGCGTGAAAGGCCATCACACAGCACCAAAGAACCTTACTGAATTATGGACAACTTTAGCCAATATTTGGCAAGCCATTCCCGTGGAACGTTTCCAGAAACTTGTTGAATCTATGCCTCGTCCTGAGGCAGCCGTTATCAAGGCCAGAGGAGACCCAACTCGTTACTAGGTAGGTATCCCTAATTCAGTGGCACTTCAGTGTGTATATATATTGTGAAGAATAGGAAATTCTTCAAGCAGTCAGTCGTGTGAATATTGGATGTGTCTTTGTCAACCCTGTCCTTGGCAACAAAGGGGGGCGCGAACTGGGTTGAACCCTGGTGTCAAGCTAACTGACTGATGGTCATCGCCGGACTGAGGGCGGTATTTCCTCCCCTTGTCTACTGGCAAGAGAGTGTCAGCTGGCGACAAAGGCCACACACGGAGAGTCCGACATT
Organism: Dolomedes plantarius; assembly: GCA_907164885.2. Classification (NCBI taxonomy): domain Eukaryota; kingdom Metazoa; phylum Arthropoda; class Arachnida; order Araneae; family Dolomedidae; genus Dolomedes; species Dolomedes plantarius. The sequence continues at coordinate 41,010,789 of OU015494.1, read as the reverse complement.
CTTCATGCACAAAAGGGCGATTCGTTACGCTAAGCCTCGGCGTGAGAAATTCTCGAATGTTGGAAATAGCTGATGTCACTGATTTCAGCAAATCAACGTCGAAACACAAAAACCAACGCATGATAGGACGAAATATGTTCCAGGGAGGTGCTTAGAGTTTTCTTGGAGAACCTCGGACCGAAAAAGAGGCAGAGAGACTTGAGATCTACTCTCAGAAGGTGACTGATACCTGCGGCCTTGGGCCAGATTACATATTTGGGAACTTTGAATCCCGGGCTTAGTGCCGTTTCATATAGTCAGTGAACTCTGACTGTTTGGGGAAGAATTTTAACTCCCCGGTGCCTTAGGGCGGTTATGACAGTAAATTTTTGATGTAACTGAAGTGTACATATTGTATATAATTAAATACATAATTTTAATTCCTAAACTCCGTGTCTTGAATTAATCTATGTCCAGCTACCTGGGAGAAGTGTTCATATCGTCACAGTCTTATTATATAGATTAATTAAAGTGGTGGCAGCGGTGGGATCGATCCCTCCACCTGAAGATTCCTGTGAGTAGTAATATATACAGAGTTTTGCCAAGTTGGGCGTTCCGATCTACTTTCTTCGAACTGTGATTCCTGTAAATAGCAAGTTGGATTACTTTGCTGAATCTGCCTTGTGCGTGTCTACTTGTCGTCGAACTTCAATTCATGTGAACTGAAAGTTTAGAGAATCGTCGAGTGGTGCTTTCCTGTCTGCAATCTACTAGACTTTGTTACGTAGTGAACGAAATCTTGCTGACGTCCCGTTTCTTCAATTAAGGCTAACTGTTTGCAACGTTAAACAGAACCATTGTGGTCTTCTGTTCCGTCTTCATGCTGATCATCAAGAGCAGTCGTCAAAGCAGTGAGTGCTATATGGTTTTCATTTCTCTATTGGGTTACTGAGGCAATTGAATAATAGTGTTCTTTTTTTTGTGTCATTCAACTTAAATCATTGCTAGTTGTGTTTCATAGATAAAGTTGTGTTTAAATATACTAGTAAAACAAATCTTAAAAATAACAGAGTAAAATAATTTAGTTTGTATAATATAAAAGTGTATTTGAATGTGCAAAGTTATTTAGTATATCATAATTGAATTTAAGCTTAAACTGTAGTGAGCTAATTAAATTTTTGTGTTTTGTGTTAGAATTGTTGTGTGTAAAATTTAGGGTAAGGTTAAATTCTCTAACTGAAATCATGGCTTATTTATCTAAAGCCCTTAAGGCTGATTTGGTTTCACTCGCGGAAGATCTTGGAGTTTGTGCCAATTCCGATATGAACAAAAATGAAATTAGGAGACTAATAATGTCAGATGAGGGTTATGATGAAGAAAACGCGAAAGCAATGTTAGAAGCGATTGAACGTGAAAACCAGTTAAAGTTTGAGAGAGAGAGAAAGAGAGAGGGAACAGCGCGCTTACGAATTGGAGAGACTCAAAATAATAGGCTCAGGAAGTGGTAGAGAGTCAACTCCTGAACCGTTAGAAAACTCTCTAAGGAGATCTTCTCCAGAAATGAGGAGGATGATGCCGAAATTTAATCTAGAGGAGACAGACATAAGTTTGTTTTTGGCTATGTTTGAGCTCCAAGCTAAAAATCTTGAGATAGATGAAGCAGAATGGGCAACCCAACTTCTTTCGTTATTGCCGCTAGAAGTAGGACAGATTGTTTTACGTGAGTCAGAACAAGACTCAAGAGATTATAAGTACGTAAAGAAAATCTTGCTAGACCGTTTTAAACTGAGTCCAGATACCTTTAGGCAGAAATTCCTGCAACACACCCGCAAAGCAAATTCAAGGTGGAAAGATTTCGCTTATGAATTGCAGAGCTATTTTAATGGGTGGATTGAGGGGCTAGGAATAAATACTTTCGAGGCTTTGAAACAACTCGTGATTGCGGACCAAATTAAGAGACGCGTAAATAGCGAGGTGCAGGAACACTTCTTAGATGAATGGGGTAGCATTGTTTCACCTTCAGTGTTAGCCGAAAAACTGGATCGTTACGAGTCAGTAAGACAAGGTAAACGAATCACAAATAATGGAAGGAAGGAATTTCAGGTGCGAAAACAAATTGATTTAGGGTTTAGGAATGAGGGGAAAGCCAAACCAGAAAAACAAGTTGATGGGCAATCTACCTCCCCAAGCAAAAACTCATATTTAAAATATGAAACAAAATTTAAAGAGTTTGATAAGCGAAAACCTCTTCGCTGTTATGAATGTAATTCGGAGGAGCATTTACGTCCAAAGTGTCCTTTTCGAAAAAAGAGAGATGCGGATACTCTGAATAATATTGAACAAAACGATGATGTGGACAAATGGTTGAAACCATATTTGAGTGTGGCCAAGGTCAATGGCGTCCAAACTCAAGTCTTACGAGATTCGGGAGCCACTTTTGATCTGGTCTCACAGAAGTACGCTCCGCCAGAGACCTTTACGGGCGAAGTCGTTTGGGTAAAACAACCCCTTGACACGGAAGCAAAATGCCTCCCTGTGGCCAGGATAGAGTTAGAAGGGACTTTCGGGCGCGTGACCACAAAGGCCGCTGTGTTCGATAATTCGCTAAACCAAGACAGGTACATTTTGGGGAATCGTACTTTTGCTCTTCTTTGTGAAGGCGCGGGAAAAGGGGGTGGAGTTCAGGAACTAAACGCCGTCACGCGCTCGCAAAGCAAATCGAAAGAGAAAGAATCCGGGGTTGAGCCAGCTGATAACGTTTCTGAGCCGGCTATTGTTCTCCGTGCAGAGGTTCCGATCGAGGAGAAAATAGACTTACAGTTAGAGGGGGGTAATTTCGAGTCAAGTGACCCCTACCCACCGAGTCGTACGCCGTCAGAGTTAAATTCTGCACAAAGGAAGTCTGGGGATTTAAAGGTGATTGAGGAGAAATTGAAGGCTGATGCGGAGAAAATCGTTCAGGGACCATGCGTGACCGAAAACGTAGTTTCTCTGTACACGTTAGGGCGGGAAAATGCTCTAGAAAAGAGAAGGGTTAAAGCAAAAGGAAACGTTACCCTCAAGAAAGGCGATTTTGATGAGTTACAAATATCAGAATTGAGAAATCTCGAAAACTTCCTGTCAGAAGGTGGGGAAAATAACGAATATACTGTGTCAGCTATTTGTGAAATTTATGTATCGTATCTTTGGAATATAACACATAAATCAGCTGGTAGAATGTCGCCGATAGATCAGTCACTATGTTCGGATCTAGTCGATTTATTTAGGAGCGAAAAGAAATTCTATGTTTTGATAGGAATTCACAATTATCACAAGTGGGCTCATAAGTTCATTCTTTGTGCTCGACCTAGAGCCCTTGAAAGATTGTTAGGAACTGGTAAATGTTTTGTTCAGCTGTCGTGCAACTTTTCGTGTTTTAATTACGTAATTCTCTATATGTATTTTGGAACCTTCGATTACCTTGCAAGAAACGCGGGTTTTAGTATTGGATGGTATGAAATAGCGTGCGAATTAGTCTTAACTAACTTAAGAGACATGTTTACTCCACATGTAAGGGAGAAGAATTCGCGAATGAAAGTGCGTTGCTTTAAAGAAACGTGCATTATCTCCGGATTCGACTTGGTCGAGATCTCCAGTGACCATGTGGAGACTCCCGTCGGTTTTGACAGAGAATCGGGGATGAGTGTGAAAATTATTCTGTATAAAATTAATTTTCTTTCTGAACGTGTTGGTATAATTATCAAAGTCGGCGGGGTTGCCAAAGTGAACGTGAATGTTTCATTCTTGAATACAAACTATGAACCCTATAGAGATGTACCGGCAGAGCTTTTAACGGACTCACCCACCGAATTAAGAGGTATAACTCGTGTCTCTTCCTTTGTAATCTCAAATACAGATATTTTGTCTTGTGTGACCAATGGTAAATTGTTTATAAACGTTGAAGGCATAAATTATTTCCTACGAGGCAGATCAGATCTTCCAGCAGATCTGAGTTACTTTACTTGGGACAATAAAACCTGGATTAACGAGTTATCAGCAGATCGGAAGGAATTGTTTAAAGCTGGCAAGTTAGGTGTTATCACGTTGATTGTAGAAAGTGAAGGGTTTAAGGTTAACCATTCTAGACTTGCAGGTCAATCTCGCTTCTTTCATGCATTATTTTATCAAGATGATTACCTGAAAAGCGTCCTCGAACTTCGGGACACTGGACCTCGTAGTATACGGATAAGGAATACGCTTATTTACGACAGTACATTCAGCCGCATACATGACCCTCCGTTAGAGGAATTCATTAAACTCTATAAAGTTTCTGTGAAGGGTAAAATTCAGTGTATAACAAAATTTCCAGCACCTTATGCGTCTGATTTCGAGCGCGAATTCATTATACAATGTGATGCCTCTGATGTTGCGATCGGGGTAGTACTAACACAAATGTTTGGGGCAGAAGAACATCCTGTCTTGTATCTTAGTCGGAAATTTAGCCCAGCTGAGAAGAATTACTCGACAATAGAACGGGAGTGCGCGTCGATAATTTTCGCGGTTCGGAAACTACATTTTTATTTAGATGGTGCAAATTTCAAAATCATAACAGACCACAAACCATTGAAGTGGTTAAAAAATCACACCGGCACGAATTCCAGGATTCTTCGGTGGTCCTTAATTCTGCAACCGTATAACTTTACTATTGAACACCGGGCTGGAAAGTTTAACCAGAATGCAGATACGCTTAGCCGTATGTCTTGCTAATGAAGGTGTAAATAGAATTAGTTCTTACAATAATTGTACTTGAAAGTGTGTTTTTTTGTTTTATTTTTTTTTTGTATGCTGTTATTTATGTTTATTTAGGTTAGTTAAAGTATAGTAGTGTAAATTATGTGCTTAAAGTTGCTTGCCTCAGAGCTCAAGTGTAGAGGTGGAAACACATATATGTACCACACTGTATCCCCGAACTATGATGTAAGGGTGGGGGAAGCTGTGAAGAATAGGAAATTCTTCAAGCAGTCAGTCGTGTGAATATTGGATGTGTCTTTGTCAACCCTGTCCTTGGCAACAAAGGGGGGCGCGAACTGGGTTGAACCCTGGTGTCAAGCTAACTGACTGATGGTCATCGCCGGACTGAGGGCGGTATTTCCTCCCCTTGTCTACTGGCAAGAGAGTGTCAGCTGGCGACAAAGGCCACACACGGAGAGTCCGACATTCTTCATGCACAAAAGGGCGATTCGTTACGCTAAGCCTCGGCGTGAGAAATTCTCGAATGTTGGAAATAGCTGATGTCACTGATTTCAGCAAATCAACGTCGAAACACAAAAACCAACGCATGATAGGACGAAATATGTTCCAGGGAGGTGCTTAGAGTTTTCTTGGAGAACCTCGGACCGAAAAAGAGGCAGAGAGACTTGAGATCTACTCTCAGAAGGTGACTGATACCTGCGGCCTTGGGCCAGATTACATATTTGGGAACTTTGAATCCCGGGCTTAGTGCCGTTTCATATAGTCAGTGAACTCTGACTGTTTGGGGAAGAATTTTAACTCCCCGGTGCCTTAGGGCGGTTATGACAGTAAATTTTTGATGTAACTGAAGTGTACATATTGTATATAATTAAATACATAATTTTAATTCCTAAACTCCGTGTCTTGAATTAATCTATGTCCAGCTACCTGGGAGAAGTGTTCATATCGTCACAATATATATATATATATATATATATATATATATATATATATATATATATACATACAGTGGACGCTCGTTAATTCGAACTCGGTTAATTCGAATTTTCGGTTAATTCGAACTAATCCAAAGGCCCCAAAAATCTTGTATTGGAGTTAATGTTAAAAATATCTCATTAATTCGAACTAAATTTTTATCACTTCGGTTAATTCGAACTAAAAATTTGACAAAAAAATTCTTTTTCCTCGTTTAGTGGAGAAAATACACACTGTATTTATTATTTTGTGTGTCAAAATTTCTTTTCTGTGTAAAGAGGCATATGCCTGCATTCCTAGACTATTGCATGTCCGCTAAACGTTAGTAGCTATTGTCCTTATTAGTGCTAAATAGAAAAAGCAATTTTCCTTTATTTGGATCGATTTTCTTAGAATTTCAGAAAAACTAGTCTTTACTATAGATTCTAGGGAGCTGCGTCTGTTATAACTGCAGTGCAGACAAGTTAATGGGGTCTAGTTTTTCTTCCTCATTGTGTGGTGTGAACGTGTAAAAATTCAGGATGTCTACACGTGGAAAGTACAAAACCCTAACTTTGGAGACAAAGGTATAAGTTTTAAAGAAAGTAGAGAATGGCGAATGTAAAACAAAGTTAGCAGCTGACTATGGAATTTAAAAAAATGCCTTGTCAACTAATTTGAAAAACAAGGAGTCAATTTTAGATTCATGGGAAAAATCAAAATTTGCTAGAGGAAGGAATCGCATGGGAAATGCGTCGCAAGAAGTTTTAGAAAAAGCTCTACTGCTATGGTTCCAGGATGTTAGATCTCGAAATTTTCCGGTAAATGGACCCCTAGTGCTGACGAAGGCTGATGAATTGGCAATTCGAATGGGTATTGAAGATTTTGAATGCAGTGATGGATGGCTTTCTCGATTTAAGTCAAGGCACTATATTTCTTATCAAACTGTATGTGGCCAAAGCTCTGATGTAAACGAAGACGTAGGCACTAATTTCGGTAGGAAACTGCCAAGGCTTTTCTCTACTTACCTGCCGAAAGATATTTTTAATGCGGCCATAATGGACAAAGCCATAATGGACTCTATTAAAACTCTGAAATCATTTATTCATGTGGAACCTTCCTCTGAAAATGAATTGAAATGTTTACTTCAAATCGAGAAGCTGGCTGAACAATGTAGGCATCATAAACAGAACCAAACATCCATTTTACAGTTTTTCCCCAAAGTGTAATTCATATTTTTAATAAAAGTTTACTTTATACTGCATATCTTCTGCTTCATTTTATGATTAAGGTAAGTCTGTATTGCTTTTTAATATGTTTAACTTCAGATAACATAGTATAATATATTTCTGGGGTTATACATACTAGGAGAGTTTCTTCTTCAGTGATACACATTTAAAGTTATATATTTTCTCTTCACATCGGATAATTCGAAATTCGGATAATTCGAACTTTTTTCTGAGAACCTTTGAGTTCGAATTAACGAGCGTCCACTGTATATATATATATATATATATATATATATATATATATATAATGGTTTTTCTTTGTCCTTCCCATTAAACTACATTGGTTATGTCGAGTATCGATGCACTACTTAACTATTATTAAGACTTTGAAGTTAATTTTAAACTTCCTTCTAAGTCACTTACTTATTAATTTTTCAAAAAGACAAAGTTAGCATATGCAAGTCTGATTCTGTTTCTTTACAATTCTTAATCAGATTATAGGAAAAAGCATTCAAATCGCTAAGAACATTGATTTCCACTTTACTTTTTTTCATAGTGAAACCACTAATATTCCCGTTTTATCAGTAATACATTTAAAAGGTTTATTATTCGACTAATCTGTCGAAATTTAAATGAATACGTCTTTGCCATTTGCCAGACCCAAAAGCGAAATCAAAGAAGAAAATTCTCGCTCCTGAGGTAATAAATTTATTTGGATTATATTGTGGACTTGGAAATAGTAAATCTGTATTGATAATAGATATTTTCTAGTTTTTAAATGAAACATCTGTTCAAAAGAAAAAGACAATAAAAGGATTATATATATGTATATATATATATAAATAAGAATAAGATGAAAGAGAAAACCAGTAATAGCTCTAAAGCTACTTGAAGCCAGGAACATCCAACATGTAAAGAAAAGTATGAATAAGGTTTTTGACAGCATTTCTTCATCAGCGGTGTCAATGCTGTCTAAAAACCAATGGATTGTTTCTGATGAGTATGATCTATTAAATAAACCCACTCAGACACCGTACAATCCATTAATATATATATATAAATTATATATTGTCTAGCTGGCAAACCCTCTAAACGGCCATATTTAAGTTCAGAACCTATACAAGATTCCATAGATGTTATGAAGAAACCTCTTTTCAACGGCCACCCCTCAAAACGGCCACTTTTTTCTGAACCATTACTGGCCGCTATAGAGAAGTTTCACCTTATATATAATTTCAAGTTTGAAATTTAATTAAAATTTTATTCGCCATTATGAATTTTAACTTTTCTAAAGTAGTGAGTGAAAGTAAATTAGTTGTAAAAGCCTAGAAATGTTGAAATTAATGACTTGACGTTTGACTTGCGTATTTAATTGATTCCAAATTAGGGATGTTTTTAATGGAGGTAAACATCCACGGGAGATCTGCATTTACCCTTGATAAAAGTTGTTTCCATCTTATGGATACAGACCGTTAGAAAAAGGTGTGTTCCTCGAAGAGAAAATATTTCATTGTCTCCTCCACTATGCATTTGGAGTAATCATTATTTGGGTGGAGGCAGTTATACTTTGTGATGTAATATCCAGTTCATATTCCGGTCACCATGCGATAGTTGAAGGTTAATTAAGAACTAGTAAGTTCCCGTGCGATTCTTCCCTACTCAAGTTAAAACTGTCCGATATATCAACAGACATTTTGAAATTATCTTTCCTCTTTCCAATGCATCTTTATTGAAAGATCGTTAAACGATGTCAAAATACTCGAGAAGAGTAAAGAGTACTGACAATACTCGAGAAGAGTGTCCCTTTCAAAACATTTTAATTTAAAGCATGTTCAGTTTTCGGATATTTTTTAAGCGTTGGAATATTTAAAATATTTTATAATTTTTGAGCGTTGGAAATATTTTTAAAAAATTTGTCTTAAAGATTAATGAAAAACTTCATAATTTTTTTGAAACAATTAAAAATATTAAAGAATTTTTTTAATCATTTTGAAGAGATTTGGGGGTGGAGGGGGGGAATCGGTTTTTAAAATAATTTTTGCTCTATGGTTAATATTTTTAGAATTTTTACTCTGAATGAAAAGTTCCGAAGATAATTTATGGAAAATAAAACAAACACAATTACCTTGCGAGGAATTCGAGATCTGTCCTTTTAAATATGACAAATCTTGTGTGTGAGAGAAGTTCGATTCGGGGATAAATACTTAAAGTGCAGCATTAAAAAGGTAGTATTTGGCTTTGGAGAAGTATACAGTTTGTGTATTGTTTTGACAGCTAACAAAATTAAAGAGCGCGAGACTTTTGTGCTACTGACAGTCGAGTCATAAAGAGTCTCTCTAGATTAGGAACTAATAATAGGAGACTGTAAACAAAAGTCGACTCGCAATTGTTTCGCTTCGAATTAAGTAGACTTTTGAACTCAATCAGTTTTAGAAGGTCTATTATTATTTGTCCAGAATGCAAATTAAGAAAATTTTGCTTAATTCAAGTGTGGAAATATTTGCGCAAACAAGATGCAAAGCATCGGCTTTTTTGAAAGCGAGCAGGCAGGTGCTCTTTCAGACTACCGCTCACATGGCTTCCGGCGAACGAGAGGCGAGCAGCTGAGGCCCTCGCTCCTCCGATTGGCTGGCGCCGCAGGTGCGACAGCTGCCGCTCGCAGTCCCAACTCGCGAGCGCCCATTCCAAAGAAAGCACTCGATGGCGAAAGTCGTGGCAGAACGGCCAGTCGCCGTATGGACCGTCGACCCCCTGCTGTCTTACGGACAAGATGACCCGAAGATCGGGGTGAGTTAAATTACACATTTATGTCGCTTTCGTGTATGTGGAATCGGAGAGGATAGCTCCGATTTCGGATCTTTTATATGTGGCTTCGTTACAAATTTCCAGGTTGCAGAGTTAGTGAGTCTTGGGATTCGATCTCGCCAATATTATAAGGACTTTAAAGTATTATTTCCCATTAACGATACAATTTCTAGAATGTTTCAGTCCTTATTTTTTCCCATTATTTCTTTAGCTCGATATCTCGTGAGTAAAAACATTTTTCACTTTTGTCAGGTACCTTATGCTATTTATTATTTTAAGTTGATGTATGATATTCGAAAGCATTATTAAAGTTAGAAGCAAATAAGAAAACATACAACCCCTTTTCTTTTTAATCAGTGTACATGATCGGTATATAGGCATTAATTTGCATGATCTGAATGAGGAAGCAAAATATTGCTCAAATATTTTGAAACCCCTTTCTATAGCTTCCTATTATCATTACCCTATACATTACCGCATACGTAGTTTGTTACAATCTTCCTTGAGTATAATTTCGAGGACAAATATTTTTTATGGTGTCTTTATAGGTTTACATAAACCAACTGTTACACTATTCTATAATATCCGACCAACAAAGAAAAAAAATCGATGGTTTATTTTTCAGCTGTAACTACCTTCCATTATTGGAAACGTCGAACAGCTGGTGAAGGAGATTCACCGATTTGGTTTTGTTGACATAGAAGAAAAGGTTTAGTTGTCCTGGGAAGTAGTCATTTAGGTAATGGGAGTAAGTGAAAGTCTTAATGACTAACCAATTTAATCTTCATGGAAGCACGACTGACATAACAATTATGTATATATTGAAAGGTATCACTACCGAGGCCTTTTTGGTAGATTCATAGTTAAAATTATCAGTCTTATGAAACTAAATTGTATTTTCATTCTGAATCACATTTTTACACACCAAATACAATAATTATTGTTCTTGCGTTAAGTGACAGCTGTATATTTACATATATGTATGCGCCAGTGTATTTTCGTGTTACGAACAACTGTATTTCAATAACCTGAATCTATCTTGCTTTACTGGAGGGAAGAAGTTGTGATGAATAAAAAAGATGAAATACCTCATATTTTACAGATATAAAATGTAAAAATATTAGTTCAACCTTATTTTTAGGAGAAATTTCTTGTGTCCTCAAATACCGATGAGTACCTTGATTATCATTTATGTATGAGTTCCGGTTAGAATTCCAGGAACTTTCATAAAATCTATCATGAACTCACAGTAAAGGTCACTGCAAAAAGAATACTTTTAAAATTGCCCTTATCACGGATCAGCAGTTCTCTAATCCCATACGACGAGTTCCATTTATTTATTGTGCTTTCAGTCGCATTAAATATTTTTTTTCCCTTTCGACATTACTAATTAGGTTATTTTAAAATAGAGCATTATACCAAATTCTAATTATTGGTTTGTTAATGGATCAATTGTTCTAAGTAGGACATAATTAGTAGTTCCATAGGCTGGCATAAACAGATCTCCCAAGTCAAAAAAGGACTAAGCAGAAAGTGCTTATTTCTCGCAATGGTATTCTTAGTAGGTGTGAAATTTGAATTGATCATTAAAAGGACAATAAAGTACTGAAAATTTTTAAGGACAACCGGTAGTGTAATTATAATCATCTGTCGTAATACGAAAGTTTGCATTTGCGTTGCAGGAGGAAGTTGACCATATACAAATGGATGTCAATCTTCTAGCTATGTTGCTTGTGTTTAAAACTCAGTTTTATCCTTTATCTAACCTCACAATTACAGACGTCAAATTTTTTTTTTCGTGTGACATTTATAAAACGTCTAACATGAAAACTGGATAAACTTGTGTTACAAATATAATCAAAATGTATTGAAGAACATTAGCCCCCTCCCGCCCCACCCCCTGCATTAAAATATGATATGGTTCGAATTTTGGTCACAGAACTATTTTGGGTATATTTTGAATATATCTCAAAAATTTTAGATCAGCAGTAGTAAATATCAACTGAGTCAATTAAAAGAATCCTTCATGAGAAAAATTAATAAATCAAATCGATAACAAAAGAAATATTGTTTGAAAAATCCTTCGGAAGGAACATTGTAAATTCTGTACCTCAACAGAAAATATCATCTGATGAGAAATCTCGCGTGCTGCTTCAGTCACGCGTGGTGTACATTCATCTTGCCCCCACTTGTCAAATCGGGAGGCAAAGCACAAGAGAACCTTAAGAAGCATATTACTCGATAAAGTCAAATTCTTTCAAGTAAAGTCAATACGACGAAACAATATTCCTTTTCGTCTTTTCAGAATACAATAAACCTAGTATAATTTAGAGATATTTCGTGTAGAGAACGATTCGGCCTGGTGTAATTAACTGCGATTATTTTTCTGAACCTCCATGTTTTAGAAACTTGGGAAATCCCCATTTTTAGTATCTTGGACTGTTCCAAGATAGCTCATTTATTTAGCTTTAAAAGGATATAAGGGACTTGGTTTGATATAACTAGGGAATTAAAATGAAAGGGTTAAAATCTAGCAATACAGTCAAATGTGCTGAACAAACTGGTCTATATCATTTCATAAATCAAAAATATAAAGAAAAAAGTATTCATGCATATTTATATAGGTAGTTTGGCTGGAATAACAAAATTATTTTCATTTCTACATAATAAGCCCTGTAAATTAAAAAGGGAGTATGCATTTAAATTAATCTGAATTCGGGTAACTTACGATAGTGTAGATCGGATTATGTCACTTTTTTTAAAGTGATATTAACTTTACAGGTATATCCTAAGATTAGTTTCTTTTAAAGAAATACGCATTTTTATCAAATTGTGAGTGCTCTAAATATCAACACCGTACTTCAATGCATGTTTTAAAAAATAAGGCAATTTTACAATAAGCTTTTTGAAATTAAGATTATATTCTTAAACTGATATAAATAGACAAACATCTCCACATTTTGGTTCTCTAAAAAGAATATTCCTCATAAAAGTATTTAAAAATAGTCTTTTGGACCTGCTAATCAAACAACTCTTGGAAGAAGAAAAAAAAAATGTTGTATAATTTGAAATTAATAAAATCAAAGAAATTAATTAAATAAATTTTTGCATAGATGATAGTCATTTTTATTTTTTAAAAATAATGAGTTTATCATATCAAGAGTAGCATCTGCTATTTAAAACAGATTAATTTAATATGGACTTCATATGTCATCTGATATTTTTAAATCACCTAAAATTTATCTTAACTTCACCCCCCCCCCCCTATTAGGAATTTTAGTCAATCCAAAATTTTATATAAACATTTCAACTTATATAATAAACAAATTTGAGAAATTTTCTCCAAATTGTTTCAGTCCCTGTACTGTACAAGAATCTAATAGAGAAAATAATAAACCATAGTATCTCATCTGATAGAATAAATATGTTGTCAGTAAAGTATGTGTAGGATTTTGATTCTTTCTCTATACATTCATTTAACATGAATACGCGTGTGTATAATTTCTTCATTTTAAGTCCCTAGAAAAAGAGTGTTATGTATAGAGTTAAGAGTCGAGTTGAAACTATAGACCAGTGACTGTGGATGTTCATTCTCCGACATACTAGTCGCTAGATCCGTACCACTTCTTTAGAGAAACAGCTGTTAATTATTTGCCTCAAATTGGGTAACAGCTAGGCATTTTTTTTTTTTTTAATCCGTTTTACGGATTAGATATCCCTAGGAGTCGGAGCTGCACGCTGCAGGATCCAATTAATTCGGAGTAAGGAAAGTTCATTATATAGAGCAATGTCTCCAATACTGGTCTTGAGATCCACGATGCTTTAACAGTCAAGGTTGCAGGACTCATGAGGCATACAACCTGTAAACATTCGACGATTGAAAATGCGGTTTTCCTTTTAATTGATAATTGAAAAACTTTCAATGAGTACGAACAAATATTTTGAGATGTCGAAATGTTAGCCTAATACAAAGGAGAAATTTTCAAAACGTAGACTTTTTTTGAGTCATCATGAATTAGTAGACAATGTATAAAAGTGTTTGTGCTATAATCACAGGATATAAATAAAACTCCTTTCAAAGAATTTCTTCTGAGAGCAAACAAATATGTATTACTGCCACTCATAATTTTTTTTTAAATATTGTGGAGTAATGATTCAATTGTTTGATTTTAGTTTAAAAATGTGGGCATAAAGCAGAAAAAAATCGTCATTAACTGGAAAATAATATGTTATGTTATGTAACTAAGATACACATAGTTCAAAAAAATTATCATTTAATAATTTAGTAGAAAAATTTATGTATTTTTTAAATTAATTCTTTTTAAACTGTCAAGCTATTAGTTGAACTTAATGCGTGTATAGAGATGAGAGTTTTAAAACATTAACATACATCATTTTAGTGGCCCCTCATATGAATCGTTGAAAAAAATGATTTCTCAAAACAAATTACTGGTCGGTTTTAGTGCTTTATTTTTCAAAATGTAAAATTTATCAAAAACCGAAGCTGCCACACATTGTGAGAGTTAATGCTAATATTTGTTGTAGCCTCATTCATTCGATTGTTATGCCGCATTCAAAAGGCCTGACCGATTAATGTAAATTGTAGTTGTTTCGTCTTTATTTGCATGAAACGCGCATATTCTTCATATTCAAAATAAAAAATAAAGGGGGTTTCGGACTAATTAATTAAGGCCGAGGAATATTAGGTGTGATTGACAATTCACGAAAATGTGTGTCTTCGAACATGACTGTTTCTATGGAAATATGAACATTTGAGAATTATTTAATACCCCTCGGCCTGATGAATTAGTTCGTAAAGAATTATTTTTTGTGTTCGAATATATTCAGAAGCTGACACTTTTGTTATTACGTGGGAATATAAACTCACAAAATATTTAGATACCTACACGATTTTTAATTAGTTTCCTTCCTAACGAACAGACAAAACAGAGTTACCATTACATAACCCCCCCCCCCCTCCCCATCTTTCGCATTTCTGTGAATAAATGCACCGTTAATTATTACAAATAATATCCGTAATGCAACTTCTGCCGGAACAGGCAACAGACTGTTTTCGATAACAGCCGTGGTGTCAGTCAACAGCTTCTTTTTGTCCAGCGCCATCTGTTAGTATAGCAGACGGGGGGGGGGGGGGGGGGGTCGCAAAACGGCAGCCCCTCTGCTCGGTCGCCCAGAAATATAATGGCTCTAGTCCCGGTAGGTGTTTTATTGGGGGACATTTGGCTGGCGTATGTCGTTAAGAGTCCTATCAACGCGGATATTTTGATGAACGCGGAGAGAATAGCTTAAACGATCACATGCGACTTAAATGCAGCAAATAAATGAAATGGTTGAAAAGGGGTGGACTCTCCTATATATGATAGGGCTCTTCTAATAGGACACCAACTTCTAACCAATAAAATAGCCAGTATGAATTAGAGATAACTATATGTTTTGACAAACCGTTCAAGCTCAACTTGTTTATTTCAACCAAACCGAAAAATAATAAATTTATGAAGTTAGTTTGAATAAGAATTTGTTCAGCTATAGAAATATTTTTCCTTTATACCAGTCAAAAGCAAAAGGGCTGGCATCATTTTTTTTTTCCACCTGAGATGGAAAATCTTTTAGTTATATGTTTTAAAAGCTTTGTTTGTAGTCGTAAACAAGCACTCGGATTTTTAGTTAAAATATAAGATCGTAACACAAAAGAAATTATTTTGTACTGCGTGGCTCAAAATGCTTAAATATCTTCCAATTAATTCGTAAGGCTAAAACTATAATGAAAAGAAGAGATGAAAACAGTGAAAGAAGAGAGTTTTTAGGAATCTAGAAAAGAGTTATGCTTAAGGGAACGAGGAATTATCTTGACAATAATTTGTTCTCGGCATGCCAATATATCGAATTTTCAGAGGTCCACAGGAGACGATGCCTTACAGTGCAAAATTGGAGGATGAGTGCCGGCAAAATATGCATATATCTTACCTGGATTTTCTCGTATTCAATTTTACCGTACAAATGTTTTAGATTCTTCCCTTTTCTATATACTGAAGTCTATGTAAACAAAGGAAATATTCGATACGTATATGAAAATATTCGATACCCTATGAAAATAAGTTTTGGAATTTTTTTTTTTAACAAAGATTTATTTTTTTTATAAGGAAATGTTTGGTTTCTTTAAAAAAAATGGGAATAAAAAGACTTGAACATAACACTGATATCTCCGAAGAAAAAAAAAAGAAAAAATGCTGGTTCATTATTTCTTTAAGTGCATAAAATGATGCGGTATTTTTTAAAGCAATGTAACAAAACTTTTCGCCTTCTTCATCCACACAAAATGACGTCCTGTAACTTAAAAATGAACTAAAAAAATTTTTTACTTAAAGTTCGATTCCTTGCTAAATATTAAGATATTTTGTTTCGCAGACCAAAAATAAAAAAAGTCTTTCCTCTCCCAGATAGAAATGTAATAAAATGAGGCTTAACGGTAATGTACTGAAAATCGGGATTTACATGGGAGGGGAGATTCTTTTGAGGCGGTTTCTCTCCATGAGGCGATTTGTGGTATGAACGTTTTATCAACTCGAAAACAGTGCAATATGCATGAATTGTCTTCTAAAAGGTGCTTAGAGCAGTCACCTTCCCGTGCTTTTCCCAATGTTCAGTGACAGTAGTTTTGTATTGTTTTCGTGATAGCATCGAGACTGTGGAACACATTTTGGAATATTCATCCATGAGAAGTCCTCAGGAAAACAAATTATCCAGAGAAGTCAAACAAAATAAAACTATAGTTCAGTGGTGGAAATATCTTGGCTTTTTTTAGTCTCCAATGCTGCCAACTGAATAAACCGATATATTTCTGAAAACTACTATACTAATGCCAAAATACTCTAGAAATAAATATTAAATTCACAGCAAATCTAAACTATGAAACGCATTACCTTGTCAATCAGTATTGTAGGTTGTAATGAATGCGAAACATTTCTAACAGACTTTCAATCAGGTAGTGACATATAATCAGACCACCACCACGCACTTTCTGTTGTCTTGCACTGCCATGTGTTGTCTCTGTGAAATAATGTTTTTTTTTGTTGTTTTTTTTTCTTTGTGTGTGTGTGTCTTAACCCATTTAGGTATGCACATATTAGGTGTGCGGGCATTTAAGTCACGAAAATTTAATATTTTTAAAAGGAAAAAGGTTTAAAAATGACTATTTAGTGTATAGAAAAAAATCATATGTTTAAGTAAATTCGACTCGCATAAGTCGGTCCCAAGGCTTCTGACGGAGGGTGCTGAGTTCGAATCCCGAAGAGCGCCATTAAATGCTTTCGTGTCTACGTCAGATAGGGGAATCACATTAAATCCATAGACCGGAAAGTTCTTCCATATGGTGAGAGGAAAAGGGAATGAACGAGCCTTCCAGATGTCTCCCCTTGGTCAAAATTGAGGTGGCACCTGGCTTAGTCGGACTCCGAGCCTTGTGGTGCCATTGTAAACGAGAGCCGCAATTACTATGGACCTGGTCATACTCCAGCCAGGGGAGCATAATTCACAACAACAGCATCGCATAAGTTAAAATATGTTTAGAACTAACAAAACAAATTTTATAAGATAAATACTACGTACACATTCATATATATTTATCAAAACAGTATTATAAAAAAAGGGAGGAAAAACAGTACAGAAATAAACTACATTTACAAGCAAAAATTGAATGAATTTCTGAAATTTTAAACAGCATAAACAATAAAAAATTTGTAGTTCCATATACATTCCTAAACTGAAAGTTATTCTGCTCTATACGGATTCCTGGTGAAAAGCATTTTGACCATAAATACAAGCATTGGAGTCAAATTTACTTTTCACTCAATAAAGACCGTATAAAAGACACTAGTTATTAATGAAATGGAATTAATCTGATATATAATTGATTAAATATATTTCAAAACTCATTTCTAGACAATATAATTAAGACAAGCTTCTCTTCATTTTATAATGTTACAGTTATGTGAGAAACTTGGTGGTAGGATTCCTCTTTGACCCGTGCATATTTCGGACAATGGCTGTTCAGTTCCAGTGTCTCGAATTGATTCGAGCCGGTCTAATTAGCCTTGTGAAGCGGGAACCGAAGAGAATCTCTATCCAAAGGAAATGTTCTTATTTAACAGGGTCTTACCACAAAGTGTACTTTAACAGCTACCAAACTTCACCTATGAAGAGTAGATTTCTTTATGAAATCCTTCCATTTATTTCCTTCAGAACTTTTTAATTTAGAGTAAAAATTCGGAAAATATTTTTCCAAAGTAAATATTACCTTGAAAAATATTTTTTTAGCCTTGTAAAGAGATTAAAAATTTTATTAATAAAATGTCACGGATTATTTTGAAACCCTTCCTATGCATGTTATTGAAAGAAAGCAGGCAGATATCAAAAAACGCTTTAAAGCTTAAGTTTGAATTTCTTGAAACATAATTGTCCAAGCAATTTTTATAATATTTAAGGAAAAGCGTATTCGCTAAACGAAGCATAAAAAAGAAATTTATTGGCCTCACGCTGACCCTCAAAGTGTCATAAGATAGGTAAACCTTTATTCAGTTGCAGCATCATGGACACAGACTTCTGCAAAATAGCACATATGCAGGATAATATACGATTGGAGACAGGTTAGTGGGAAATAATCCAGATTGGGACAAGAGTGGATTTCGGCGTTTCGTTAAAAGATAATTGGATGTAAACAGGGCTTATCTGTTACGTACACAGTTAATGGGGTGCGAGCGTTTTCACGGTTTCTTTACACTATAGACAGGGGCGTAACTAGGCTGGGGCAACCGGGGCGGGTAAAAAGTGAAGTCGTAATATTTCATGGGGCCCAATTTGTGTCCTTGCTCCGGGGCCCCTAAATGCCTATAAAAAAATTATATATATAGTACAGGGGTTTCCAACTTACAAGTGTCCAAGGGCCGCAATCGAAAACACCTGTCTAGTGGCGAGCCGCAGTTCAATCAGGTCCATACCCAGGACTTTTTTTTCTTGAGGGAGGGGGATTTGGAGGATTTATGTATAGTATATACTATGATTTTTTTAAAAATTCGACGATGAACCTTCAACAACGACCTTGATTATAATAGGCCAACTTTCGTTAAATTACACAGACACACACAAAAAAAGTCAAATAAGAAGTGGGTATTTAAATAAGAAGTGGATCAAATAAGAAGTGGGGGGGGGGGTATGAAATAGAACATGAGTGGACACCCTACTTTTCATGGAATTCGAGGAAAATCAATCTTTTTTGTAAATGAACAGCATTTGAAAACAAAGATTTTTACAAAAGCATTTTTCATTAACTAAGAATATCTAAATTGATGTTGTAAATTTTTTTCCTAGAAGTCTTCGCGGGCCGCAAAAAAAAGCACCGCGGGCCGCCAGTTGGAAACCCCTGATATAGTATATACTGTATTATAGTTACGCCCCTGCGTATAGAGGAATGTTGAGTTTTGATCATTGGCTACGGAATTGTGGTATGTTTAGTGCCTGGAAAAGTGCGCTTCAAGGGTTAGAATAATTTACCAAATACGTTATTCCTAGATTACGTTTCGGAAAAAGGGCTGTGCTTCGTTAGAAAAGAGAATTTGAATTACGCGTCAGAGGAAAATTAGGAGCAGGCTTTTTTGTTACATTGTGTGTGTATATATATATATATATATTATAAACAAGTAAATATGGAATGAAACATAGAAAAATCTCCAAGTTTTATTACGTTAATTCCGTTATGATCGAAAAACTATGTGGAGATTATCCAAGCAAGGTAATCAACAGGACAGATTAACATTGAACCCAACAGACAGACAAATCGATTCTTTGATGAGTTGCCATCTAAAATTGCTCAAATTTTCAGTGAGAATATTAGCTAGAAATCTAGTGTTTCTTCTATCATATTATTTATCTTTGCAGTTGATACACTTATCATATGTTATGAAAATAGTTTTGAAATGACTGTATGTTTCCGTTAAACAATTATGTAATGAAGCTGAGGGTGGTAACCTTGCAGATTTTCTATTCTTGAGTTAAGCTACGGGAAGCACAGATTAGCAAATGCATATTTTTGAACTCCGTTTTCTACCTCTGAATGTGTTTTCAGATGTTTAAATTTTGATTACTATAATTTTTATTGTAATAACGAAAAACTGCTATATATGCGCCATAGCTTAACATGGGGATTGAAGATCTGCGAGGTGAGCTGATGGGGAACCTTTACATTGGACTTTCAGCAGAGTTGTTTATTTACGGAAGAATTCTTTCATGTGTTCAAATTATAAAGGTTTACCCCCGATTTTTCCCCCAGAATTTGGTAATATTTGTAAATTCGCTTATTCTAGCTGGCCTTAAATGAAAAAAAAAAAAAAAAGCTGAATTTCTGTCGCATTTAAGAATAAAATGGAAAGTTATATAAATTGCATAGCTAAAGGATAATAGTTACAGGCTCAGTTTTGAGTATATTATTATTTACTCAACTTCCACTTGTTCATTTCAATTTTTTAAGCGCTATTTTTTGGTTCTTAAAAAGGGCGTATCATGTACCATGATACAAAATGATGATACCTAGGCCTCATTGTTAACCTATTTATTGCTAATCTATTTATATCGTCCTGTTTTCAACAATAGCATGTCTGCATGGGATCTAGTTGGCTTCACTGTAATGATACCGGGAGCTCTACTTTTCTGGATCAAGTGTCCTTTCATTGGGGAATGTGTATGATTGTAGTCTCGTATTAGAGTATCAAATTCCGATACGCTGCTATGAAACAGAGCTTCATCCACTCTTGCCCGATCTTATACAAATGTTCATGCGGGCACACGATTCAAGACAGTTTTTTCCACTCCACAGTTACAAACAACAACCGGCATAGTTTCAATGGCGACAAAAAGCATTGTTTAATGCACACATAAAATCCTCTATCTCTCCAAAAAATAAATTGTTAAAAGAAAATTTCTCTCTATGCTTTGCTATTGTGGTAGCTTTTCGTGTTTAAGAATGTTTCTAGATTAAGTCTCCTTGTCTTAGTTGAGAGAAGTCACTCTTTAGTTCGATGCCAGCCATGAATAATTATTGACTCGAGCAGTGGAAGCTGAAATGGATCGCATTTGTAAAGGAGTTCTTTTCCCTGGGTTTTTCGTGTCAGGTGACGTGATTATGACGTACCCTTCGTAAATAAGTCCTCCATTTAAGGATTCCTTTCTACAAGGAAGATGTCACCAATGAAGCAACATACTTTAAAGATTTAAACTGATATCCTTTAGTGTTTGTAAAACAGAGCGAGATCCTAGATATCTTAGGAGTAGAGTTACTAAATTTACGTTTAGGGGGAATTATTGCTATTTTCAAGGGATTGGCCACACTTCTTTGTTATAAAAACACGTAGCTAATAAATGCTTTATCTGTATTATATTGAATATTTAAATCATACAGTCATTTTCATTGATATGTTCGTAATCTTTGCCGTTTGCGTTTGCACAATGTTATTTGTTTTGCAAAATTGTTTTAGAAATCCACTTTTTTTTTTTTTAACTCTACTCTATCAAGTATTTGAGGCAGAGAAATGGGTCTCATAAATACTACGTTTAATTTCTGTTTAATACTTTAAAAAAACATAGCAGCAATAATCGTGCAGTTCAGAGTCATGAACTTTGCCACACAATTTTATAACAAAATTTAGCTTAAAGAAATATCTCCGTAATCAATAAACTTGAAACGAAACTATCTTCCTTATTTATAGCGCTTAAAATGCAGTTTGAAATTTATCAAAATTAGGGAGAGATGAAGAAAAGAAGAATCATGACAGTTACGCTTATCTTCAGCTTAAAGCATTACTTTTGCTAAAATTTTCTGAAAAATAATTTTGCGCTATATGAGTTTCATAGCTTCCCATAATAAAATTTAAACACAGAAACAAAGAAAACAGTGAGTTTAAGCCCATTGAATCTACTGGAAATACTGAGTAAAAATTTAAAATTTTAAAGCTATATTTAAGATATTTTTAATTTAGGTGTGCTTTTATTTCTCATACGGAACTACAATAGGTAGCGTTTTAAATTCGTCTACCTATAAGTAGAACTGACTCATTTTTTCACACGTCTAGCAAAACTTGACAATTCTACATAAAAATCATATAACGAGTTCTGACTAGTGATACAATTCAGACAACACTTTTTTTTTTTCTAAAGTACAGTTTTTAATACACGAGGGCTAATAAATCGATAACAGACTATTAACATAAAATTTATTAGGCTTTGAAAATATTTATGTATAAAAGTAGAAATAAAATAATACATAAAAACTTAATTAGCCCCTTCAGTGCCTGAACGAGGGCTTAAATTTTTTTAATTTTATTGCAATTTATGTATTTTACTTTAAAATCATACCTGTTTTTAAGCTGAATTCAAACTTATATATATATATATATATATTCGTAATTTATAATTGCGAATTTAAAACATTTATAACTTAAAAATTGTTTAATTAATTAACTGTGTGATGAATTTTGGTTTCGTTTAATAATATGAAAAAAGGTGTAACGTACAGTTCAAGATAAAAATTATAAAAGTTTGAGCTTCATTTCTTCTATTTCTGGTAGAACCTCTTAAATATATTCACGTGACATGCTGATAAACGTTTTAAGATATTTTATAGAAATTTTCAAAATTTTCATTCTGCCCTTAATTTTTCAGCATGGTTATAACTGCATGTTACCTTGTAACACGGTATCCTTTCCTCTCTGAAATCGGTGTAATGAAATTTAACACGGTAGAAAAATACGAAATTACGCAGATCCAACATAAATATATGATTAGATCCAGCGTGGGGGAATTTAGACTGCTTTCAATTATTCATTTTCCCATTTAAGTTCTAACATTAATAGAAAAGGGAATTCTCATGAATAGTTTTATGTACCCCTACGTAATGAAACCCGATTTCCAGCTGGTCAAGCGCCTTTGTTTGTATCGCTGACCAGTTGGTATGACAACGGGGTCAGTTGCTTGGAATGGTGTCGTCATATCCGCCGGTGACGTCAAATGAATTTCCTGCTCTCGCTATTGTTGTTGAATTTGAAATGATGAGCCGTGTATGTCATGTTGATCAGTTCACTCATGGAGCACGGCTCGAT
The DNA here is from genome assembly GCA_907164885.2 of Dolomedes plantarius. Taxonomy (NCBI): domain Eukaryota; kingdom Metazoa; phylum Arthropoda; class Arachnida; order Araneae; family Dolomedidae; genus Dolomedes; species Dolomedes plantarius. Next base: position 40,987,928 of record OU015494.1, on the reverse strand, counting down.
TCTTTTGTCTTACGGCCACAAGGAGTGGATTGCACAGCATCAAATTACAATTTTCAATATTAAAAAAAAAATAATGCTACCTGAAATTTGGTTGTCCACTGATAGATTGGTATTGTAATTCGAAATGGGTAAGTAACTTTTTGAAAGGGAAGGGTTCAGAATCCCGTGTTTTGCCCGTTTAATCGTTAAAGGTCAGTACGTGTATGGAGGTCAGAATAACTTGAATAAACTTTATCACCTTGTTAATATCCGGGGGGGGGGGTTACGCTTATCTTAGACGATCACAAAGAAAGAAGTTATTTATTAACACATGTACTCTGTCACATTAACTGTAGTGAAATTAAATTAGACAGACAAGGAAGCGAAATGAAACAATCTCCCTTCTGTAATTAACCCTACTTGGAATGGAACAATGATATTGAATTATTTATTACGTTTTCTGTAATTATTTGGACATTAAAAATTCATACGGTGGGCGTGCGCACTGGCATTTTTCAGTATGTATCCGTCAAAATTAAATTTCCACATTATTTGTGTGAACAACATTATCGCGTTTTTGCTTCATTATCCATCCCCGTTTATACAACATGAGATACTATTTATTTTCTCATGCTGAAGGAGAAAAAGTATCATCTTAATAACTAAGGAAATGTGCTTTTAAATATAATAATCAAGCATGTGAAATGAAAATTATGACTTTTAAATTATGTTCATCAATTTAAAATAAGTAAGAATTCACTTCAGTTTATTTAATATTATTTCTAACACCGGAAATATTTCACGAAACATTGTAAGTACTATACCTGATGATACATTTCTGTATACGAAAATAAAAATGACACATGTTGTTCTTTTTGTGGAACATACACTGCTTAAATGTAAGCATAAAATATTTTTGGACTGCATTCATGCATATATGTGTTATTTATTGTTTGCAAAACCACATAAAGATATCAGTACGATAAATCATTATAAGGTGTTAATCAATATCAACGTAAAATAAGGCTAAAAGATAAATATTTACATTGATAATCAGTAATTTTACTTAATGCACTGAAAGGATGCCATTGCCTGAATTTTAGAGGTTTTCGCTAAGGAAAAACTTATTAATCCAGAATAATTTCCATAGTGACGCAATATTTCTTTTATTAGTATCTTTAGCAGCTCCTTCGAACGAAATTTGGTAGCAACTTTATTTACATTAAAACTTTTATTCCTCTAAAAACGCGTTATCGAATACCTGTATAGTGAAACAAAGCGTCTCCATAGCCCTTTTAAACATTCATGTTGACTTATTGCAGCAGAAGCAATTATTCTAGAAAATCTCGTAACAAATCAAAATTAATTTAAAGCTCAAAATTAGCTATGAGCGGGTAGGTAAGGCCATTGTGGTGTATAATTAAATGCTATTAAAAACCTCCTAATATTTTCTTGAATTTGTCAGGAGAAATTTCTATGTGGTTGACTGAAATACATATCCTTCAAAAGGTTCAGACTTCTTTAATAACTTCTTTTCCAGGATTAAATTTTACAGCAAATACGTGTTTTTTGAGAGGAACTGAGATATGGCGTTTTTATATCCTCAAACAATTAATGGATGATGCCTCTATTGCTCAGAGAAGGACAATTCGTTACTCAAATATTTTAAGGCAGTAACTTTTGACATCACTTTATATTTGACAATTAATTTTTGGTATTAAATTCAAAAATACGTTTTATGTTATTCTGCCCTACACAATTTAACATAACCCCGTTAGCATACGAGTACCTTAATTTTGGAAGTTAGCGTTTTGTTTTAAAAGAATGTTCAACAAGTTTTTTCTATCAAACTTTATCAATAAATTTTTTCTTCATATCTTGGAAAATTTCCGTTTTTGTCCTCTAGAAGCATAAAGAGGGAAAACTAATCGAGTGATATGGAATTCTCGTTTCTCGATGCTCCAGAAATAAATTTGAGATATGAAGGCAAAAGAAAACGGATAACGGACCTTCATGCTATTTTTCATAACATCAGAGAAAATTTAATTGAAGAAGAATTGAACTACACTCATGGACAAAAAAATTAGCGCACCAAGAAGGAGTCGTCAAAATGAAACGAAATTTTACATACGTAATGACTACTTTGATATAAGTAAATGATAAGAAAATCAAAGAAAAAGGATAATTTATTTCAGAGAAAAAGGCAAAAGAACGGAGGAGTTAATACTCCGTTGGACCCCCTCTAGCGCGAATGCACGATGCGATACGATCGGGCATTGAGTCATACAAGTTCTGTATGATGTCTTGAGTCATTTCGTTCCATATTTGCTGTAACCTTGCCTCTAGTTCGTTCAAACTCGTGGGATGCCCAACTCGTCGTCCCAAATGATCCCAGATATGCTCGATTGGAGACAAATCTGTGGATCGGGCAGGCCTTGGAAGGGTAGTAACAGTGCGGAGACAATCTTGTGACACCCTTGCCGTATGAGGCCGAGCATTGTCTTGTTGAAAAATGGCTCCTGGGAGCCGTTGCATGAGTGGCAACACATGTGGTTGCAGGATTTCATGAACATACCGCTGGGCTGTCATGGTGCCACGGAACAATACTAGGGGTGACCGTGTATTGTAGGCATTGGCACCCCATACCATCACACCAGCTGTGGGAGCGATGTGTCGCTGTATAGCAAAGGCAGGATTGAAGCGTTCACCACGGGCTCTCCACACACGAACACGATTGTCATCACTGCCGAGATTGAATCTGGATTCGTCGCTAAAGACGACCTGGTTCCATTCCGCTGCAGTCCAGTTTCCTCGTGCGCGGCAAAACTCCAAACGGAGGCGTCGATGGGTGGGCGTCAAGGGCAGCACACGTAATGGGCGCCGCGATACCAACTGTCCTTCAGCCAGGCGCCTTCGTATGGTTCGAGAAGACACAGCGGCCCCTAGTGAAGGTGCTACCTGTGCCTGGATGGCGGCCGATGAAACAGTTGGCAGTACGCGTGCATTTCTTACGATGTGGTGGTCTTCTCGACGACTGGTCTGTCGAGGGCGTCCTGAGCCTGGTCTTCGTGTACATGACATCTCTCGGGTCCACTGGTCCCAACACATCCTCACAACACAATCAGAGCGGCCTAATTGACGAGCTACTCGCCTAGCTGACCACCCAGCTTCCATCATCCCGACGATTCTCCCCCTCTGAAACTGCGACAACTGCTTATATTGTCTTCGAATACGGCGTAATGCCATGTCTATCTCAGCTCTTCCTTTGTAAATGATTCAGCACACTCAAACAAGCTTTGGTTACCTGTTTTATACTCCACAGAGTACGATGTTCAACGCCCTCTACCGGCTATACGTAATGCGCAATCACGCTGCATTTCTAATCATTTGCATATCTCCCCGACATGTACCTTCATTGCAAGTTTCGTTACGATTCCGCAATTATTTCTTGGTGCGCTAATTTTTTTGTCCATGAGTGTAAAATTTACTGACAAATAATCTATATATTTAAGTTGCTAGGCCAAATTTTCGGGCAGTCCATGAGAGAAAACTACTGCATCAATTTACTTCATTTTGGTCTTAAACGAAAGATCGTGATCTGTAGATTTGTCAAATTTGGTTTTTGTAACCGCAATTTCTTTTAATTAGCGATAATTTACAATTAAAAATTGCTTTCTGCGCATGCTCAGTGGCATGGTTAAATCTGGCTTTAGAAACTCACTGTTTCTGCGCATACTCAATGACATGTTTAAATGATAAACACGTTTATTCCGAGGAGTCTCTCTAGATCTCTCTTTCTCTGCCGTTTTTATTTTTATGATAATTATGTTTGTGAAATATAAGATTAAACCTAATGAAAATTGTTTATTTCACACTGTTTAATTAGCGATACTTTACTATTAAAAAAAAATGCTTTCAGAGCATGCTCAGTGATATTTTTAAAGCTGGCTTTAGATACTCACTAAACACGAGGCCGCTTAAACACATTAATTTGTCTCTGCTCATTTTTATGATTTTCAAAATTTGTCATTGATGTGTTGAGTACAATTTATGCATTAGTGCATTTATTTACTATCTAGCCGTCATGTTTTGACGGGTACCAACTAGTATTAATTTATTTCGTGAAACTACCTTTCTCTTTTCAACTAAATCACGGAAATATTATTTCGTTTCTGCGGTGACTAGGCTTCTCGGCTGTTATGTATATATCCCTCTAGCACTCAACTTTCCCAGGCATTCATACAATACAGGGTAATTGAGAACTCGAAGAATGTTTTATTACTTAGAATTTAAACTTAACTTGAAATTCAGTCGTTCCATTTTACTTGAAAATTCCTCGCATCATTCAATCCTATGTTGCAGTTATTTTATAACGTGTATGGCAAACACTGACAGGGAAAGGAATCTTCGATGATATATTTCAAATCTATTTATTCTAGTCTGCAGATTAGGTAATAGAGACAGAATATATAAGTGAGAGTGTGGGAATAAAGCAAGGCTTTTTAATAGCTTCCTTACTGATGTTGCTTTGTTTGAGGAATCGGTAACAACGGCAGGTCCAAAGGAACCGGATATAAATCGGGCAACGCCCTGGAAGAGAAAGGACCGTGAAAGCAAAATTGAGACGATCCTTGAAAGCTTGCACTGGATTCAAAATTTTACCAAAAACATTCCGTAATTAAATGCTGTTTTAGTATTGTTATGAAGCAAGAACAAATAGAACTCTTTTTTTTTTCGAAGACAATTTACATTTAGATTTGAAGAGATTCATAAGGAGAAAGTGAGAAGGATTTTTCAAACTATTCACTTTACCATTCTAAAAAAATGAAAACTGGAAAAATAACTTTCGGAGAGATTGAAATTGAAATTAAATGCATTTAAAATCTTCCAAATATTTTTCCTATCCATACACTTGAGACCTCTCTTTCTTTTAAAAAAATATCACCCCTGGAAAACATTCGAATTTGAATGAAGATTTTATCAAAATATTTTTTTTTTTCTGTCACGTAACTGAAAGGCGATCCTTTAATAGTTGCTGAAGCTGAAATAAATACGTCATTATTCTCGAAGACAACCTAATCATTTTTGTCTCAAGTGAATACACATTTAGACTTTGAAAGAAACGCTTTACTGAACTATAAAGATGGAAACGCTAATCGAAACCAAATGAATTTATATTCAATAAATTTAATGTATAAGGTTTTTTTTTTTTTTTTCTTGGTTAACTCTAGAGAAACACACATGAGAAACCACTTTGAAGAAGGTCTTGATTTTGCAGAAATCTTTTGCTATAAAAGGAGTAAATAAACCACTCTCCGGAAAACAACCACTATTTCGAGTTTGCTCTTTGGTGAGTTCCTTTAGCTTGAACCAGGTAACCTTTCCTTTCTTAAGATAAGTGAACCACACACATTTTCAATGATGGAACTAAACTAGCCTTTCGGGCGTAAAGCATTTATTTTGCAAGCTATACAATTGCGTGTAGCATATCGAGCTCGGATTCAACACTAACAATTGATTCAAACACAACTAGTAGCGACGAAAGGAACCAGCTCCACCTGTGGAGGATAATTTTAATCCAAGCAAACACCAGTGCCGATACTGTAGGCTAGTATCCTTTTGTTAGACTGCAGTCGAACTTTTATCTTTTCGGCATACCACAAACCATGTAACTATCGAATCAAACGCATATTGGAAGTTACGCGAAAAATCGTATTTCAGCAAGTCTACTTCATTGATAGATCTATGAAAAACGTGTGCGAAAGCGTTTTAATATTGATACTTGTAAATATATTTTAGTTATTAATTGCCCTGAAAAAAATACTTATCAGTTGAACCAAACATATATTTCATATACACGTAGCTACATTTTATTCTTCCACGAATACAGAATAAAGTTTCACATGAATGGGGATTTTTTTTTTCTTTTTTTTTTTGGGGGGGGGGGGAGGAGGGCAAAATAGAAAATAAAATTGAACCAAAGCTATCAAGAATTCTCTTGAGATTTTTGGGCGATGTAAGGGGTTGTATATCTGTTGCTCGTATTAAAAGCTTTTATTCTGACCTTTTCTTTTCATGTATTCTCTCGTACGATGAAGAAAGAAATTTCATCGTAACCAAAATGTTAGATTTATAATGTACTAGCTGAAAACCCGCACTTCGCTACGGAGTACATTCAAATTAAATACAACGGTCAATGTATGCAATTTTTGCCCCCCCCCCCCCCCAAATATATATATATATATATTTATATAAATACGACGATCAATGTATACAATTGATGTAATATATATATATATATATATATATATATATATATATATATATATATATATATATAATATATATATATATATTTAATAAAAAAATCGTAAGGGATATTTATTTTTTAAATTTTTTTATAATATCCAATCGTCTGCTGCATTAGAAAGAAAAAAAATATTTTTTTGTCTATTTAGTTGTTATGCACGTGACGATAAATTTATTTAAAGTACCAGAAAAAGAAATCACGTGATCAGCATTTAATAAATTAAATTCTAAAAGTTAATGTTTAAAAATTCACCAAAAATCAGAAAATCGAGATAAAGATTCGAAAAAGATTTCATTTTAAAGGAATTTTTATGATCTTTCTCGTGATATAAATTTTATAACCCTCAGATTATTATTTTAAAGGCAAACTTTAAAGAATGTTAAAAAAACAGCTTAAAAATTTAATTTAAAAAATCTAAGAAGAATTTTTCAAAAATCTTTCTTAATGCACCCCTGCACTATAAGAAGAATCGCCATACAAAATTTCATCACTTTAGGTCCAGCGGTTTGGTCTGTGCGTTGTATGTCAGTGAGTCAGTCAGTTACGGAACTGTTTTATATATAGTGGCTCCCAAAAGTGTTCGTATACTTACGAATTTCAATGAAATAGAGGTCTATCCATTAATTAAAATGAATATTTCAGAATGGGTATTTAATAATAAGATCTATAATCTATTCTTAACAAAACTACATGAAATATTTTGAAAACATAGTAAAACTTTATTTTTAAGAAACCAGTAATCAAAAAGTAACAAAAACTTTATCTCACAAAAGTTATCGTACACTGAAATATTTTCGGATAAATTCATAATTAAAATTGTCGTCTGGCGCTTTATTTTTATTTTTGAATTGTGGGGGCATTTAAAATATCGTTTGGCTTTAATTTTTGCTTACCTACTCCGTAATATTCTATTTATTATTTAAAAATGGCTCGTAGTCGTAAAGAAACAACAAACAGCATTCGAAAATTGATTATTTTTCATCATAGTAGTGCTAAATCAGTTCGGAATATTGCTAAATTACTTAATTTATCCCATTCTACTGTGCAGTATGTGAAAAAACGCTTTAAAGAAGAAAATTGGATCGAAAACAAGGTAAGAAAAGGCCGTCCGGCAAAGTTAACAAAACGTGATCAGAGATTTATAATTAGAAAATTTGTGAAAAATTCACGTTTGAGTGCTGTAAAAGTTTCTGCAGAAATCAATGAAACATTTTCTACTTCAATTTCACCTGAAATTTTTTGACGAGTTCTCAGAACAGCTGGATTACATAGGCGTTTGGGAAAATTTTTTGTGAGTGAGAAAAACAGAAAGTTTAGGCTTCCCTTCGCACTATCAATGGCAAATAAGCCCCAAACGTATTGGAATAATGTCTTATTTGCACATGAAAGCAAGTTTAACATTTTTGGTTCCGATGGGCGTATAATTGTATCGAGAAGAAAAAAATTAGGAACTTAATCCCAAGAACTTAGTAGGAACAGTTAAGCATGCCGGTGGAGGTATCCTTGTGTGAGGGTGCATGTCAGCATCAGGACTAGGAAATTTGGTATTTATTGATGGCATAATGAATCGTGCTGTTTTTATAAATATTTTAAGAGACAATTTAAAATTATCAGCTCAAAATTTGGGTATTGGAAAAAACTTTGTTTTTTATCAAGATAACGATCCTAAGCACACAGCTCTCAACATTCGCATCTGGTGTCTCTATAATTGTCCACAAGTTTTGAAAACACCACCTCATTCGCCAGATTTAAACCCAATAGAACATATTTCGAGAGAACTGGAGGTTTGAGAACGAAAAACACGACATTCACACGAAAAGCGAACTAAAACAATTATTATGGGAAGAATTGGATGAACATTGATGCAAAAATTACAAAGAACTAAAGCAATCTATTCCCAAACGTTTAAAAGCTGTTGTGGATGCTAAAGGATATCCTACTAAATATTAATTAACAAAACAATTAGAATATTTACTAATATGTAGAGATTTTTTACAAGTGTACGATGACTTTTGTGAGATAAACTTTTTGTTACTTTTGGATTATTGGTTTCTTAAAATAAAGTTTTACTGTTTTCAAAATATTTCATGTAGTTTTGTTAAGAATAGATTATAGATCTTATATTAAATACCCATTCTGAAATATTCATTTTAATCAATGGATAGACCCCTATTTCATTGAAAATCGTAAGTGTACGAACACTTTTGGGAGCCACTGTATATAGATTCTTAACCCAGAGTATAAAGTGTGTTTGCTCACTAAAAGACTTTAGAATAAAATTTCACTTAGATTGGAAAAAGTATTGTAAATTCGTTAAGATATTGGCAGTTGGATAAACCAATTACTGCGGTTAAATGAATGGTGCTGATGTAATTCTGGTTTCATATTTAAGGTAATTAAGATTTAAGCGGCTGCAGAGTGGGCTCGCAGTTTTACCCACTTTATAAACTACATTAAGTTAACTGTCATTGTAAAAGAATTTGTGTTGTTAATTTTCAGTTCATGTTAGCTTCAGAAATTTTACATGGTTCATCTAGCAGCACGAATCCAGTCGGTTCACGTAGATTTCCAGTAAGGGTAAGAAATAATAAAAGGCTGAAATAAAATTATTGCTCAGGATCTTTCAAGTAGAAATATCTAACGTCATAAAAAAAATAGAGACCTTTGTGCTAACTGACAATCGACGCTTATCAAAAATAGCTCTGTTGGTTTAAATTTGCATTCTATCTAGAAACGCTGGTACGAAATATGAGTCTGGTGTCGAGTACAGTGTCCAATACATTTCAGTGATATAAGCTCTTTCTCCAAAAAGAAGTCTTGAGCATTTAGAGGGAGGATTGAAGCTCATATATTGGCTGTTAATCTCCGCTTGAAATCAGTGCTTGATTATGAAGGAAATTTAAAATCTCTTTTCTAGGATAACTATCTCGTGGGAAAACTGGCTTTGTCTATGAGCAAATGCGAAATCGGATAAATATGTTAAAACTATGGAAAGCATTCTGTCATGCTGTTGTGTATCTTAATTAAACACGACATTTCATTTTGTTTACTCGCATGTCATAACTTTGTACATCACTTTAATCGCGCTAAACATATCATTATAATATAAAATCATTTCAGTAAAAATCCGTAACACATGTTTGTGGATGTTGTACATAATAGACTTTGCCCTTGTTGCGCGCACATCATGGGGGTTAAACGTGCCACATAGTTGGAATTGACATGAAAGTTTTCTTGATATTGGTAGTTTTGGGGGCCTGAGTATTGCTACTGAATTGAAGCAGAAATTATATATAGATTTCTGTTTAACGTGATTTACGAATATTCTTTCATGATTTTAAATAAATCATGTTAATGAATTTTAGCAAGAGCCAATTAGTTTAGGTTTGCTAAAAAAATAGTTTTTCCACTCTCAAAATATGTCATCCCACATTCCTTAGATGTGCTAAATTAATTTTTTCTTCTTACAAGGCACAGTTCAAGAAATTTTACGGCTTTTAAATCCACGTGAAGTTCACCATTTTACAGAATTTACGTTTCTTTTAGGACCTAATGGTAGAAGTTATGCAATACAGATCATATTAAACAGGACGAAAACCTGGACATTTATTGACGAAGGAATCTTGATCGATATAAGAAACAAAAGACTTGTCTATTTACACAGTAGTTTTAGCTTATTGTCTTTTTAAATATTTAACATTCATTTCATGACCTTTTCAGATTAAAATAAGTTTCCTGTCAGTTTCGAAAATAGTGAGGAAGCATTTCACGATTTTTCCTTTGTCTAAAGCTGGATATCCCGTAAAGCGTGACTTTTATAAAATGATTAATTATTCTATATTTTATTACTCCACATTGTATGTAAAAAAAAAGTTTCACAGTCTGTCCTAACTTGAAGCCGTATTTTTGTTCTAAGCATTTGTTGATTAAACAGACGAATTTGACCTTGAAATGGACCTTATTCACCAGCTTGCATTTTTTAAATTTAGTTTGCCATATCACGCGTGGTGTCAAGTGTTTTTATGTAAATGGCCATATTCCTAGCAATTTTGAAAGGCCCTTATATATTACAGAAGGAGAATTTTAACGTCGTGCAATAGATAGACCGAAACAAAACTATTTTTTTTTTTATCAAAAACTACCCCAAAAAATCTAAATTTTTGAATGAAGCATTTTTATGCGATTTATAATAAACTTCTTAGTTTTTTATCCATTATTTGTGAGTCAAAGTTCAGACCAATAATTAAATATGAGGATTTATGTGGGGGTTGTATATCTGTAAAATTTGTGGATGAGTTTGGTAACAAGTAACCAATTTTAGAACCATTAAAATTTGGTTAACGTGCACTCTTTTACTTCACGGTGTTAGATCTAGGTTAATGTCGGTTACTTTTTTATACAGGATTCCCACGGACTCTAAAATCTTATTTTTTTTTAAATAAAATAATTCCTCGTCTTTTAAAGACCAATAACACACCTCAAAATTTTACTAGATCCATTAGTGTATTGAAAAATAGCTAAGTGAATTGTTAGAAATATCAGCAGCAGCAGTTTTGGAAATTATTATAAAAAGCCCCTAAAACGATGAGAGATGAGGGGATAATCTGTCTGTCGTTCAGCCAACGCAATGTTTTACTCCAGCAAAAAAGCACATTCATCTTCTTATACCTTTCTTTTTGTTTTCGTTTCCTCAGAGAGTATGATTGAGAGTTGAGCGCTTTCGTGAGAGAATTGAACCATTTATGCGTGATCCGTTTTGATTTTGCTATTGTACTTCGAGAGTTGTTACCAGGAAATGGGAAATAAACAAAGGGAAGTTAGGAGGGAAGAAAATAAAAAGTTATGTACTGTACTCAAAACCCACCAAAAAATCTTACCGTAAATTGTACATTGGATTCTGGGAAAGTTTTTATTCATATTTCTGGAGGTTACACTAAATTTACGGGATATTACTTGTGAAAGTGAGTATGCAATGTAATAGATTAATCATTCTTCAGGCAATAATGTTATCGATTCATTTACTACTCGTCCTTTGATAAATGTCCTTTTGATATGTACAACAAATAATTAGATTTCATTTTGAAAGATTATATATTATTAAAAAATTCAAGATGGCTTTTTGTTACAAACTTTAAATAATTAATAAACAATACTCTAACTGCAATGAAATGAACGTAGGAAACACTACTCCAATATTAATAAACACGGTTTATAATGGCTAACTGTTTCCTTTCAACCTAAAAAAGTTACCCATAATATCTAAATCTAAAACTGGTACACCTTTTTTTCAACAGACATTAGCTGTAAAATGCTAATAATTAATGAATTGACGATGATCACGTTATTAAATGGATCATAAGCTGCTATCAAAGTTTAATTTTGGTTTGATCGAGTTCAATTAAATCGTGATAAAAAGATTCTTTATTATGCAGGTGATACAGATGGCTTAATTTTTGAACCCCTGAATTTAAGTCTCTAAGAGGACGTTTATGCCTCAGAGTATTCGAAATTCAGAAAAATCAGAAAATGTATCATTCAGAAAAATTATTTGAACAAAATTTGTTTCTCAGTTTTTATGCAAGGATACGGAATTTGAAGTGTCAAGCTAAAGTAAAAAGAAAAAGAAAACTGTCGAAATAGAAATGAGGAAAAGAACTTTCAGGAAAGAGGACTGCAGAGAAACGCGAAAAAATGATTCATACTAGTCAAGTAGAACTAGCAGGTGTTAATTCTACATCTCGGAAAACACTGATATAAATTACGGTGAAAGGAATATTAGGAAAAATAATAAAAAGAAAAGACTTCTTTGCTAAAGAATTTGTCTCGTAGAATGTTCCAAAACCGTATTATTTTCTGAAAGTCAATTCCCTTTATTTGGATCTGACGGCCAGAAGACTGCATGGTGAAAAAATAACCCCTTATCTCTTTATGTGGCTTCTCTTCTGAAAAGTCGATGATGATAGCGTTGTGGTATGGGGCTGCATATTCTTAGCTTGTAACAGTAATTGAATTCACGAAAAAATGGGAACATTTTCCAAGATCAATCGTGTGATCAAAATTGGGAAAGGAAAAGAAACTCTTGTTTATGAAAGATAAAGACTTAAGATTCAATGCAAGAGTTACTAAATAGTATTTTTTATTAGGGAGGTCTGGAATAGAAAATTTTATTAATGACTTTTTTCCTCAAATGTGTTTTTATATTAGCTTCAAAACTGTCCTTTCCCTTTTCATTCATCTATATATTTTTATCATCGTTTTAATGAGCTTTTATTCTCAAATGTTAACTTATCTATATAACGAACTTTCCTGATTTTAACTAGTACTTGGCGCACCTTGTCCTCACTGGACCTTGCTCCATTAAACAACGACCAATCATCAAAACTGCCATTTTCTAAAAATTTAAATAAAAAAGGAAGCACTAGAATCTGCTTAGGGGGGCACTCCTTTCATGCATTATGTAGAAAAACTCTTATTTCCTTGAGAAATTTATTGTTAAAATATGTGGTTATCAAGTTTTTTTCAATTTACGAAAAATCCTTTATAGTGGAAAAGGAGAGCTTTGGAACTCATCGACTCATATAAATATCATTATACAGGGAAAAAAAAGATTGAACAACTTAAAATTGTAAATTAAAAGTTTAAAGCATCCTTAAATTTTGGTATATCTTCTCGATTTGCATAGGTTTTTTTTCACCATTTTGCATGTAAAAGGTTATTAAATAATTTTCAATCAGTATAAAGGGGCACAATTTTTTTTTCCTAAACTAAAAGCTTGGAAGGCAAGATCAGTGGCGTAGCTAGGGGGGTGCGGTGGGTGCGGTCCGCACCGGGTGGCACATATTTTGGGGCGGCATATTTTTATTTAGTATTAGTTGTAAAAAACCACTTGTTCAATTCATAAGTTTACTATTCGATTTCTACGAATTATGAATTACTATATGATTTCGAATATTTTTCCTCATCGTCAAGTCAATGTTATAACACCATCAAGTCAAGTCTATAAAAACCACCAATTGATTGACTTAGAAAGGGCGGCAAATTGGAGACCGCCCCGAGCGGCAAAAGTTCTAGCTACGCCACTGGGCAGAACAAAATATCACAGAGGAGAGGCATTTTATAACGACTAATTCCATTCCGAATATGCGTTGGCAGGGCACTTTTTAAATATTGCTCATCTGGTTATGTAATAGTTGTAGAAACGTGGTTTGTGTCATCTAATTTGTTTTAATATGAGCGTAAATATTCATGCATTTTTATAAATGTTTTCAACTATGTATAGTAATAATATTTAATATGTAATAATATTTAAGAAACATTTTAACAACAGTATCATTAAAAATAATTAAAATTAGTTTTATAACAATCTAATCAATACGAACTTAAAATAATAACTGTCAGAGTGTTAAAAAAATTAGGATTTTGTTAAAGAAGTTTGATAAAAATTTGGGTTGCTTAAAAGTCCTAATGGGATAATCAATATTTCGTAGATATAGCAGATGCATACCCAGATTTATTTAGACCATATTATAATTATTTTCAATTTTAAAAAACAAATCCATATAGCTTCTGAACGTGCAGATCTACGTATATTTCTTTTCTTTCAAGCATGTATACACATAATAGAGACCTGATTATTTATTTATTTATTTAATGACGAATCGCGTGTCTCTGAAACATTTCTTGGAAGGTTATGTGAGTTTCAAAATTTTCCAGATCCCGATCGCAGCGAAACCGCATTTCTCGTTCTGTGGAATACAGTGGAATCTCGATCTATCGTTCTTCATGGGACCGACTGAAATGAACGATAAATGCGGGAAAACGATGGTTGCGGGAACATAACAAAGCATTAGGATCTTTGGAAATGGATGAAATGAACAACACATACGGGAAAACGATGATTCGGAGAACGATCGATCGAGATTCCACTGTAGTAGGCAAGCACGTTTACAAAAACAGCTCACAAGGCTATATGCAGGATCATGTGTCGGTTAACGTTGTTCCATCTTGGCCACAACGCAGGCCCAAGGAACAAAGACGGCTAGAGATTTTGCAACGACTGAATAGTTGGCCTCCCATGCCTATTAGCCTGACCCACTGTGTTCATGTGAATAAGTAACTGTAGCAACATCTTTTCATCACCTTATTATCGTTACTATAATACTATAATTGCGATCATTAAGAGATTTAGATACCTATCGGACAAATTTTACAATAATTTGTGTGGGGAAAAATTCGTAAACATTGGGGAAACACGGATAAAAAAATAAATCGTTTAATTTCTATCACATATCTATATATAAAACGCGTAGGTATGCGGCACAAAAATCGACGATATTTCTACATTCCGAATGGCAACGGCTGCCACGACCAGATGTAAACATTGGCGGCCGTCCGCAATTTGCAACCGCGTGTCAACATGGATTTACGCACTGAAATCAGGAATGTTCGAAAGCGAGCTGCACGATCAAGTGAAAATTGGGAACAGTCTCAAGAAAAAAAGCGAAGAAATAATTCAATTAAGAGAGAGGCGTAAAAGTGAGAGCATAAATAATCGCGAGGTTAGGCTTTACCGTCGCCGGCATAGCAATTAAAAAACCAGTAATAAGTTAAATTTCTACACTTTTTTCAGTACTTGCTGAATTTTTACTCCATTTTATAAGTGAAGGAATTTTCTCAACAATTTATTATTTGGTATGATAAGTATTTAATATGAAGTGTAGATATCTAAATTGTGAACAGTAATACATACAGAGAGTGATGTAAATCAACACTATATTTTAAAATTTTCCCCAACAATTTCTTCTTTTTTTGTAATGATAAAGTATAGATATCTTAATTTTGAAAAATTGCTGAATTTTTACTCAATTTTATAAGTGAAGAAATTTTCCCAACAATTTATTATTTAATATGATTAAGTGTAGATATCTGAATTGTAAACAGTAATACATACAGAGAGTGATGTAATCAACACTATATTTTAAAATTTTCCCCAAAAATTTCTTATTTGTTGTAATGATAAAGTGGTATATATCTTAATTTTGAAAAATAGTACATACAAAGAGGGATGTAATTTTTAAAATCATTGATGTTGGGTTTCTCAGTCTTATCTTTAAATCTTTTCTGAGGTAATGGAAATTCACATTTTTTGATCACGATGTTCTAGAATCTGCCTTATAGAGAATACCTCTTAACAACATATATTTGTGATCACAGGTAATGGTAACTTTCCTTACATATGTTACTTTCAGTTTCGTGTTTTGCAAAAAAAAATATATATAAAACTAAAAGCGACCATGCTGGTCGCGCAGCGGCTAGTTTATTATATATTTTGTTTCTCAAAATTTTTAACAGCATTTTTCTGTTGTTCCTATAGAACTTAAAGTCATTCAGTAATCGACATTTTATATTCGCAAAAACCTCGTTAGTTAAACGTTTCAAATCATTCTCCCAATCAAAAGAGTTCTACAAATTCCCAGTTGATAAATTGTTCAATTATAAATTAACTCCCGAAAGGGAGTTTGGGCCACCCCAAAAAATCCTCAATAAGAAAAATCAAACTTATGAAAGGAGTCGGTCTCCATACACACAATGAAGTGTTACAGTCGTGCTCAGTTACAAGGAGCAATCTAAAACGAAAAAGTTAATGTTTATAGGAAAAGTTAACTACCTTTATTTGAATAAAGCCTGTGTAGTAACCTCCTGGTGAGTCGAAACATTTTAATATCAAAATTATTCCCGAACAAATTGGAAGGATTATAATAGAACCTCAAAGAGCGAATACCTTTCATGATTCGTTTAAGATTAATTTCTATTGAAATGGTTCTTCTAGCTTCTTTAGCATTCTAGAAAAATGTTGAGAATAAGACTCCCGTGGCTGAGTACACAATCACATCAGATGCAGCTCTTGCGGAACTATCGTTTGTATATTTAGAAGGAATATTGAAAGCAAACTGATTGGCAAACTTTCCAATCAGGTTTGACACATTCAATTATTTATTTTTTCGCGGTTCGAGGAATAAGTGAAATCAATCAAGATAGTAAACGATTACATTTTCAAACCCCTTGATCTCCCACTTGGTAAATTAAACTTGGGTAACCGAGGAATTGAACCCCTTTCTGGAGAAGAGGGCTTCCCCTCACACTTTCAAGGCTTAATAATGAAATGTAACAATCCTTAGGATTCACTCATAGAGGAATCCTCGTTTTATTGTAACTCTTCAAAACATTACTACGACTACTCTGCTTTCTGGAAAGATAAGAGATGATAAGAATTTACTTCAGCAAGCCATTTCTATTACCTATCTATTAACAAAACGTCGTTAATGTCCCAAAATTTCCCAAAACTTTCCGATCGCGGCAATCTTCTTGATAGTTTTTGGTATCCTTTCGCTGTCCTATAAATTGACAGCTCTCGAAAAGTTGCATTTCTCTTGGTCCTTGCTGCAACTCAAATTTCATTGCCGAGTGAATTTTAATAGTAAGAATCGAAAGTGAAGAAGTCTTGTTCCTGTGATTCAGAGAATTACGGAACAAGTTCAGAGAGAATCAGTCTAAAAAAATTATTTTTTCTGTGTCCATCGATAAGCCACAAACAAATGCTCTACAGATTCATAGAAATTGGCAGTAGGAGAATGATATGAAGTGTTTGTATTTCAATGGCCTAAATAGTCATTTAAGATGCAAAAAATTATAATGATTTTGTAGCAACTTCGAGGCCACCAATGAGGAAAGACACTGAACTATTTTAATTATGTAATTTATTCCACTCCGAAAGTGTTTCAGATATGGAGCTCCGATACTTTCACTTTGCTGTTACAAAGAAAACTCCATTAAATCAAAGCGAGAGTAGAACTGAGTTAGGTCCGAGCTCTTGCTGTTTTTCGAGTATCTCGGAGAGACAGTTATAGAAATTAGCACTGCAGGCGTGACCAAATGTTATATGGGATCAAATACACCGAGTTTAAATGTTGCATACCAAGATCTTATCTTTCAGGCAAAAACAATGCAACTGCAACACATTGTTCTATTGTTCGCAGTTTAAGTGAAACCGAAAATGGGAAACAAAGAAATTAAGAAAGTGTTCTGAAAGATCTCTCATAAACAATACTTGAGCTTCACCGAGGTTGAAGTTGCTTGTGTTTTGGCCATTCTACTGCAAATGGATTTATGTTCACAGTTTATTCAGAAATAAGCTTTTATAGTGCCTCGACAATCAAAAACAACATGATCTTATTTCCACACTATCCATTCCTGTTTACATAATATAACTTAAAATAACAGAGACTCAATTTTACTAAGAAAGAATCTAACAGAATTTCGTTGTGAGTTTTTTAAATCGTTTAGCTTAACAAAAAATGTGTTCCCTCAATATATGAGGCCCGTAAAAATTTAACAATCTTGTATAAACCACTTTTTAAAAAAAAACTACGCTAAGAGTAAACACGTTCTACTTTCATTTCGATGTCTCTTTTGATAGAATATTTAGATCGATTAAGGTGAATAAATAAATAAAAGTTCTGAACAACTTGACATTGGCTTGACAAATACTGGGAAATGGTTTTTCATTGATATCTTTTTCCAGATAACAGAAGTAAAACGTATTGGAAATAATAGATTTCGTTTTCTGGGGGTAAAAATTAAAAAATAAGATTCAATGCTATTTAAAATCCACTCTATAATCACTTGAAAAAAACTGGGAAATTATGATTGAGAACTATACAAAATATCAAAACAGACTATTTTCCCCAATCAGAAAGTCTAGTACATAAAGGAACTATATTTTTTGCTGTTGCCTCGTGGAGAAACATCACTAGAACATCATTCATGTTGACCCGGGTTACCTCAATTGGTCGGCAAGATCTGTACTGTCCGTCCGGCGCCCAGGCCCATCTAAACATAAACCGAACAGGGGATATTAACCCTCGCTGAGTTTGCAGGTATTGCTACGTAACTTCTGTCTTCATGTTCACCAATCCTTATGGACTAACCGTCCGGGAAGCTTAATTTTGTGGATTGCCAATAAACAGATAGTCCCGTCAACAGTCAAGCCCCAAAAAAAATTTAAATTCTTTCATGTTGAATTAACAAATGTTTTACGTTAAATCTGCAGTAGAAAAAAGTGATATTTTTATAGATTTATATAAAATCTACGTCATAAAACTCAAGAAACTTGTAATGCTAAAGTAAAAACCTGTTGAAAGTTTTGCAATTTTCAAGTTAAAGTGCAACTACGTTTGACACTGAAAGTGTTACTATTTCAAAGTTTTAATTTTTCGGCAATGAAGAACTTCAATTATATCAATGTGTTTATAATACCCTACAAATTGGTGTACAAAAATTTTAAGTATTTGACAGAAATTGTAAGTATTTTTCTTATCTTTGTGCATAAAATGAATCAAACTTGACTATGAAGTTACATTTGATGAAGTATTTTTATGTAATTTCATATTAAGTAAACGTTTTTACACTTTGAGAAGGTGGTCCATAAATATACTCCATTAGCTTTAAACATTCTCTCAGTCGGGGATACAAATGTTGTTTATATACTAATACTTATGAGAATCAAAATAAACTTCTTGAAATCGATGCTAAAAATTTCAAAAATAGGATTTACCGAATTTCCTTGAAATTACAAAAATTAATTTAGAAAAAACCTCTCGGGTACGAAACCTCCTTGATTAAGTCCAACATTTCCCTATCAGCAAATTCATTTATAAGAACTAATTCCTTTATAAGAACTCATTCAGTAATCTAAATCAGTATCAACGTTAAAAATTATTCAGTATGCAAGTTATGTCGAAACAGATGATCGTGTTCTGTAATCCCTTATTGTAAAACCACGAACAACGAAAAGGGCTGAACAAGTCGCAATCAAATGTATGTCGTAGAAATGACGATTCCTATCAAACATTTTAATGTTTCACATATTAAATTTAGGAAAACCGCAATATTGCTGAGAATGTGCAGAGAACTAAAAAATAATCAACCAAAAATATTTTTTTTTCTACGTTTTACGAGTTTGCAGGGTTTTAAATGCGAAAATTTGGGGTATTCATCATGGAATGTAAAATCCTTGATCTACATGTATGCGAAAAGTCAATATTTACAGGATGTTTACACGAAATTATTCACAATACTCCTTAAGAATTGAATTAATCAGAAGAGGGTTGACATTTATCGAACAAAAGCGGACAGGTAGGGCCCTAAAAAGTTAGCTGATATAAATCTTGAAACAATCACTCATTTGACTGTTTCATGCCCAGTGTCTTGACCATTCCTTCCGGGTTCAATCAGTGTATAATAAATTTAATTGAAATGCACCTGAAGAGAAATTGTGCCTCATTCGCATAACAATCAATATATATATATATATATGGGGGGGGGGGACGAAATTATTTGCTTTTCCATCTTAAATGAAAAAAACAATGCAGTAACAGCTCAACAATTAGTAATTTAAAAGCATTTACTAATTCCCTAGTACTTAACGTCATCTTCCATTACAAAGTCCTCTACATAAAATGCTCAATCGTTGTGGTGCATAAATCGAACTGAAACCAATAGTAGTATGTCCCATGAATAAAAGGAACTTCCCCTTGAAAATCTTCTCAGACAAATACGATGTTCTACGAATGCATCGCTCTCAACCTCAATCTCGCCCGATTCTTCTAAAAATTACGCTTCCCAAAGTTAATGGAAATTTGGGGACATATCTTCAAAATGTTTACGAAGAGGAGAATGCGGCGTGTTACACTTTATTGCTATTAGATTTTTTAATGTCTTGATAGATCCTGTGTAAACAGTTCGTGTCACTTCATTAATACTACTCAGGGGATATAAAGTGTCTTGTGAATCATAAAAAAAATTACAAAATTTAAGACATCTTGCTACTTAAATTATCAACATCATGAGTTTTTAACTTCATGCTGGACTAATTGAATTAATTTTATTTAGGTTAAAAATTGCATGAAAAAGGGTTTTTTCAAATAACAGTCTCTCCTCTTAACCAAGTTTGAAACACACCATTATCTTTGTCTCTTAAGAAATTTCACCATGTTTCGGTGGTTTTTGAATGTCGGCTAACATTTTACTCAAATATTCCATATTGTTCCCTTTTTCAGCGGTGACCATAAGGAGATTGGTATAACTACAGTAGAACCCTGTTATAGCGAACCACGTATATACGAACTCACGGACATAACGAACGAAAATTGTTGGTTCCGCCGCCGTTTACCTTATTGTACGTAATTTAATTAGTATTGTGTCCGTTTAATGTAATCGATTTTTAGTCGATTTAATTCATTATGATCATTTTAAATAGATTTTATCATTTTTCCATACATCATTATTGAATACACCTGCAACTAATGAGTTATACATGTTGTGAACTGTAGCATTTTTCTTAACGGTTCGGATATAGCGAACCACCGGATAAAGCGAACAAAACCTTTGGTCCCTTGAAGTTCGTTATAACGGGGTTTTACTGTATTCCAATAGGGGCAAAAATATTGAATAAAAGAATATAATTATGGTTATATAACTTCAGGATATTACTAGTGTAAAAGAAAGTGGTGAGTTTACGTTAACCAGTGAGGATTCAATTGACAATTGCGTTGTGTTATGGGATAAATAGTGCAGCAGTGAGGATTAATTACAGAAAGAAGAGCAAATTTTCGAATGCATTCTATTTATTTATTTATTAGGCCTTTACTTAACAATTATCATTACACTAAAATTCACAAACTTTTCCCTTTTTCAGCTTTGACCATAAGGACCGTAAAAAATCATCACTCAATTATTGGCCTGGTGATACATTAAAATCATACAATTTATACAATTAAAATCAATGCATTCTTAATTATGTATTAAAACAAAAATTCATAATTCCTCAATCAATTGGCCTTGGTGTCATATTAAAATCATACATTTCTACTCAATTAAAATCAATACATTTTTACACAAAATATCAAGCAAAATAAGATAGATATCAAACGACAATCGCTCATCACTTCGAGGATCGCAGAGACGGGAGCTAAAGACACACTTTTAACATACGGATGTCACTTTGGAACCTTGCAATCGACGATGTCCATACATGTGTATTCTGAACACCTGTACTTGACTTTGTACAGTCATTATTGTGTATGTCCTTTGGTTTATGATGCAATGGATGCCCGCCAGCCACGTGGTCAATAATATACCCAATATATACTGCAGATCTCCACGAATCTGCGTTTTTTTTATAAGCACAGGGTTTGAAACACTTTCCTTATTGGGTTCCACTTGAAAATTATTGATCATACATTACACATGAGATGGAAAAATCATAATCTGATTTCATCTGCCGAACAAATTATGCGAAGTGGTCGCCAGCTTTCTCGATAGGTGAACATGCTAATTCCTTCACTTTGATCCGAAATTTTTTTTGAAATACTATTCTGAAATACCAAATCTCCTTCCTTGCTGCATCCAGCACTCCACACTCAAAAATCCGGTATGAATTCTACGGACCATACCTTTACGGGAACTTCACGTGAACCACACTGCCCGAAAATTCTGGATACACTAGTCTTTGAAAGAAGCGGTCAAACACTGTTGCCACAAATCCATTCAAAAAGTTCGGACTCGCGCGTTGGAGGCTGAAACGTATTCATCGCAATTGCGATTCTGCGTAATGTGCTAGTTTGTGAAAGTAATCACTTTCACAACTAGGACAGTATTTCCAAACCTTTTTCCAGTCGCGACCCCTTCAATGGCATCCTGCGACACTCCCTTTCCTACCCTGCATATTTTCCTTAAAAGGGCCTTTTAAGGCAAATAAAAACAATAAAATGAATTTTCCATAATTTTAATTCCAGCTAAAAGTTTAATTAAAAAAAGGAAATTTGTAGGAAATTGAGAACATTAAGAAACATTCCCCCTCAGTCAAAAATCCGCACAGCAGAACAACAGAACAAAATAGATCCCTAAAAAAAAATAACGCACCCACCGTATTAAGTTCGTTATAACGAAGTTCGTTATAACGAAGTTCGTTATAATGAAGTTCGTTATAACGGGGTTAGACTGTATTAGATAATATTTTTATTTTAATCAACTTCAAAATAAATGATAATTAACTTTAAATTCTGCACCTGACTTTCATCCTAATTAGGTTGACAATCCAGCTTTCTACGACAGCGAGTCTGGCTTATGTTCGAAGACGGATCCGAAGAAAAGACAGAACTCTTGGTCCGACAACACATCGTACACAAAACGGCAGTATAATGGTCGTCTTATTTTCCTCCTTGTAGCCATCTTCATTCTGCTTGCAGTCCTAGTGGCCATGGTTACCACGGTCGTCTACCTAGCGGGTAATTTCAATACCTTTTCGATCCCTTTCATTGCTTTTGACACGTCTTTCCGGTTAATGTCTCGGAAGCATTGACAGGAGCGTTCGGGGATATCACACTCGAAAATCATTCAACTCGGATAACGCCAACAAATTTGAATGGTATTCGAAAAATATATCTTTCATTTCCAGGGCTGCCCAGAGACTTTACTGGGCCTGGGGCAAACTTCTGTTGGGAGCCCCAAGAGAAATAAAAAATGGAAAGAGACGAAAACATACATTCAAATTAAGTTACTCATACTTAAAATTTTATTACATGAATGATTAACATAATTATTACATTTCATTGCACTGCTCTCTTGTTATATTCTCCAATAAATATGACATCTTCCGTCCATGAAATTTTAGTAGTTAGTACTGTCTTCAATTTATTAGAGAGAATGTAATTTTATAGCAGTTAGGACTAAACAGTTATATTTTTCATTAAAACTAAATCGCGTATTTTTCAGAAGACTATTTTGAAGTAAGAGAAATCTAATTAATCGAATAATTTTTTATTTATTTAATTTTTTTTTGGTCCCCTTTTATCAGGAGATTATTTTGAATTTTGAAGTACGGTACAAGTTTCAGAATTTTCTTTTGGATGAAATCTAATAAATTAATTTTTTTTAATTTTGGGGGCCCCTCAGGCAGTTAGGGGCCTCGGGCAAAGTGCCCCAGTTGCCCCCCTCTCTGGGCGGCCCTGTTCATTTCAGTAACAAAGTATTTCGTGGAATTTTTCGATAATGACTTTTAAGGGGGTCGGAATAATTACTGTACTTAGTACAAGTCGGCAAATTCCAATTGCCAATTCTCGATTGGCAATTTTGTGTCATTAATGATATCATTGTGTTATTAGAATTACCTCAATAAGCCATCTTCATGGCATATCTGAGATTATACAATTTTTTATGGAATAAAAGTGTTTACTGGGTATTTAAACTTACATAGACCTGTATATACAAAAAGAAAGAACAACGAAAGTGTTTAACCCTCACTCCGAAAAGAAAAAGTCACATCAAAATCTATTTTGTACACAAAAGTTGAAGACATTTAATATCTACATTACATCAAAAAGATATTTTAAAAATATTAACTTCATTTAAAACATAATTTTATGACGGGCTTTAGTTCATCTGATAGTACAGTAAATGCATCGTATTTAAAATTGGATCTACTAAACCAAAAGAAATTTTAATGTCCAAATCAGTACGATTGTTTAGTTCAATATGTAAGTGTAACCTAATTTGATTTAATTCTACAAATATTTATTTGCTGATTTCCTTTTTATAGTAGGAGAGGTCCGTATGTCTTTAAGTGAAGATGAAGAATTTCAAGAACTAGAAGAAGGTAAGAAAAACAATATAACATTCATGATTATTTTTTTCCTTAATGAGCAAAAATTGTTGAAGTTTTTAGGTTGCGGAAAGCTTTAAAAATCTATTTTTAACTTTTGAATAATTTTCAAACGTTTAAAAGGTATTATATATTTTAAAATTAAGCTTACCAGAAACAAAGAACTTGGCCTTGCAAAATTATTTCATACATACCTACAGCTGTAAATCATTACAAAAATATCCTAATATTTAGTTGAAAAGCTGCCACATTGCTAGCTCACTCCTACCTACTTAACCGCTACGAATTGTTATCATCCAATTCAAGATGGTACCGCTGTCGACACTAGAGAATCTGTCCAATTATCTCTGCGAGAGTGTTTGTTTCCCCCATAATAGAGTAACAGCTTTGGTCTTACTACAATGCGCAAATATCTGCACCAGGCTATCTGTTCCAACCACATTCGTACTCGGAAGCACTGAGGCTGCGACACATCACCAACCAACAAACTGTCCATTGGTTTATTGCGATGGCATTTCTCGGATGAAACTCTTCCGACTGCCGATACGCTAGACCAGGGATACTCAAACTGCGGCCCACCAAGTTTTTATGTGCGGTCCGAAACACCACACTCGTTATAAGGCAGGTGAATTTATAAACATAATTTGCAAATTTGGGACTGAAAAATGCATAACTGTATAAAAATGTGCTACCTGCAGCTCACGTTGTTCGCATCAACGTATCTTTGTGAATTATTCTGTTCCAAAATGAAATATGCTAAGAACTTACCATATAAAAATCGGCTTACTAATTCTTACCTTAATGACGTGTTGAGAGTAGCTTATAGCAAGTTCAAAGCTGATTTATTTAAAATAGTCAAAAGTCTGTCTCAACATTAAAAATCACACCCCTTTTTAAATAAACGCTTGCTTATATTTAGGTTTTGAGTTTTAGTATTTACGTTTTATGAGGTATAGTATACTATGTTGCGGCCCGCGTAACGTAGCAAACAAATGCATGTGGCCCGAGAGAAAAGAAGGTTGAGTACGTCTGTGCTAGACGATGTCCCGTTGTAGGCATGTATATCGGTAGACATCTGGAATCGGCTTTAAGCAGTAAGTCCCGGTAAGTTGAGTGGCAAAAGATGATCGTAGCACTCCTAACCAACCAACCTACCGGATTATCGTAGAGTTCTCAGTGTGTAGAATACTGTAATGAAATCCATTTATTCCCTGGCCCCTAGATCCGGACGATGGCCGAAGGGCTAGGGCTCTGGCTTTCGGAACCAGAGTCCGCGGGTTCGAATCCCCCTCTTGGCATGGACGTTTGTAGCCGTTCAGAATCGGCTTTAATCAGTAGGGCCCAGTCTAATTAGCCTTCGTGTTGCAAAAAAAAAAAAACATGACCGTAGTGCTCTAATCCAAATTAAACCAACTCTGCCCCCTAGAACTCAGTACCAATTACATGAACTTCCGGGATTGAGGTAGCCTTGTGGTAGCTCGCTGGTTTACGGTGCTGAGGATGCTCGGATCGAATCCCGACACTCGTCATTAAATAACTTCGTGTCTAGGCCGGATATGGGCACGTTAAATCCGTGGACCGGAAAAGTCCCTCTAGGAGGTCAGACAGGGTGGGAGAGTATACGATCACCCCAAATGTCGCCCCTGGGGAATGCTAGGGAAAAAAGTCTATAAATGTATATAACTAGAGGCGTTATGAAAATTCATATCAGTTAGCCAGTTTAATGGTGTAACTGAAACCTTCCGACAACAAATAACTGAGACTAAAAATTTACTGCGATGACCCATGTACCACCAGTAAGCAATGCGTTTTACTTTCGAAACTGAATTATTTGAAATCTCAAAATCAATTTTCAATCAAAAATGCAGACAAATTCTGAACTACACTTTCCTTTTACATTTGCGCAGCTTAAGTTACTGGCCATATATAGATAAAAATTACTTAATCAAATACATAGATTGACCTTAGAATGTTTGGGTAATAAAATTATTTGACCTTTCTCAAAACATGCATATTTTTTTCACTGTAATGTTATTGGTTTTTTACAGGTTTATCCTTGGTGGAAGGACACTTACGGATAACAAATCGGGTGTTTACAAAAGATCTCCTAGATCCTAAGAGTGAAGCTTTTCTAAAATTATCATCTCAGATTCGATTATCGGTAAGCCGTCTGTTTTAATTTTCACTCAGGTTATATTGTGAGTTTTAATTAGAAACTTAACTGTAGGTAATATAATAAGCAATTGCGTTCTGTCAGTACCGTATGCATGTATCGAAACTCCTTATCCTTGAAATAGGTTTTAGACACCAAGTAAATTCGTATTTGAGCATCATTAGTAGTCATTTGAAGTCTGGTTAGAAAACAGTTTCATATCAGATCTCAGCTAAAGTCTGACTTGAAACCGAAGTCCCTGTATAAATGAATATAAATTTCTATTTAATAAAAATGGAATATAAATACTTTGGTAATAAAAGCTGGCTGGACATTGCTGAAGGTACGTCGAGTCAGACCACGGTCCACGTACTCCTCTAGGTTTACTGGAGAGAAACTGGGTTCTAAACCATTTTCTAGCCAGGCAGGGAATAGATTCAGTACCTCAATTCGTGGATAATTAATTACGCTCTCATGGCAGGATCACCTTCTATACAAGCCGTTCCAGTTAGAAACTACAGATGTAAGCTGAACTGGTTTTTAGTTTTTGCCCTTGATTATTACTAGAGACTTAAAATGTTTCACTTTTAATGGCTACTCATTTCTGTTACTTCTGCAAACTTTAAAATAGAGTGGAATAGATATAGAATCCAACATTCTTTTTTCAGAGGATTAGAATATAAATATACTACGACTTACTGCCCTCATTATTCATGTAGACAACTCATGATTTTGGAAAACTCAAAAGGAAAATTTATGGACCTTTAGTTACCTCAGATACAATAGTTGCATCCTAAAAATAAACATGTTTCCAGTTGTTTGGACTTCCAACTCTTGTACATTTGCTAGAGACATTCGAGAGACTTCAAAATATGGTATTTCTTTAAATTGAACCGCTAAACCACAAATGATTATTTACACTAAACAATCGATAAGCAAGCTTGTACGACAGGCGAACAGACATTTCGAGTTGATTCATCCAATAGTTTTGTTTTATCTCCCACTCCCTTTGTATGGTATGCCCAAAGTGATCAGCGCAATAGCAAAAAAGAATTTTTCTTTAAATTAAGCCGTCTTTTGATATCATTCAAGACAAGGTTTGAAAATTTATTGGCACAAAATACATTTAATTTTATGACTTTAGAATCATGAAATAAGTTACTCTCAAAAATCCACTCTTTCATGCTTATTACTCGTTAAAACCACAATATTGACTTATTTAGTATTTCAGCGTCCCCGAGAGGCATCTTGAATTTTGCTGATAAAAATGCAATAAGTAGATATGTAGCCTTAACTTACAAGGAATTTCTTTTCAGATGGATGCAGTCTTCCTACATACCATTCAGAATTATAATTTAACAAGAGTGTTAGATTACAGGTACTAATATTTCTTTTTAATCTAATTTATAATTTAGATAAAAAAAATTCATCTAATCTTTTTTCATCTAATTTATAAATTAAATTATCTTTAGTAAAATGAGTTTAAATATATCCTTGTATTACTCTTACTTAATGGAAGGAAATGTTAAATGCTTCGTAAAAATCTAGTGGACTTAACACGAATATCTCGGGTCCCCTTCTCTAGCTCCAGTGAACTAATTATATGACCCAAACAACTATCCTCTACTTCTATATAGAGGATTTCTCCTGCTTTTGCAATGGTTCCTAAAGATATCGTTGGGCAGTTTGGTTGATACATATTATCTCTACCTATCCCCACGTAACGACTTCCCTAATCTAATAGTCTTGAGCGTTGTCGAAATTAAAGTAATTCAAATTCTAATCCCGGTATTAAACTACTGTCAAATATTATCTACACTGTCATATAACTTAGCTGTAGTACATAGTAAAAAATCAGATTAGTTTATTATAACGTTATGCTGTACTGTTACTTTTAGGTTACTGTTATAAAGATGGCACACCGACATTCGAGGTATTCGGGTCGCATATTTTGAAAGACTAGCGATTTCGGCACTCAATTGCCGGTTTGACGAAAGCATCAGTTTCGCCATCTGTTGACATATATAGGAATCTTTTTATTATAAGTTTTTTTTTACTTCTACGCAATTTAGTATGTTTTAAAATCTGAATTACATATATAACACAGGATTTAAAGAGATTTTAACAAATAAAATAAATGAATAAATTGAAATAAGTATATAATTGAATTTTAAATTTACTTTCTTCAAATATCCACAGTAATTTAATTTTTAAAATTTTAATGTTAATTAGAAAAATAAAATGTATTTAATAAGCTTTAATTTAAAAAAATTAAGTTGCATAAATTAAAAAATTTAAAGTTTTAAATTCCAATAATAGAAATTTATTTAACATATAATTTTTAAAAAATCAAATTTTAAATTAATCAAATTTTTAAATATAAAAATTTATTTAATTTGGTTACATTTTTATGCTAAATTATTGAAGAAATGAGGGAATGATGCTGAGTATGAAGGAATGGCAAATCACTATTAAAGTTGACTATTTCCATATAACAAACTAGTTTTGATGCAATTATTAGTAGGCAAGAATAATACATTATTTTAATAATGGTTTATTTAATTATAGTAAAAATTTTATCCATAAATAGGCACATGTAAAATTATTTATCAAGAAATTTATATTGGCTTTCTCTGCTATTACAAGGTGTAGGCTGGGGCAGTTCATATTTTATACCTATCAAGCTGTAAGTATGAATGTCCTTTGTTGAGGGTCATGCATATCTGTAGTTTCCTGTTGAAACCATTACATTTATAGTGAAATTTTCAATGTCTACTAATAGGATCTCTCCAGGATACAGTGTTTTATCATAATTTATCATCACCTACTCACCAACTTTGTATTTAGTGTTTTTGATCTTTTGATCTTTCTTTGCTGTAGATTTTTCAATTCCTACTATTAGTTCACACTCTCTCTATATATATCTTGTTCAAATTTTCAATCGTTAATAAAAGTACTTTTTATTCATCCACTCAAGTTCAAATACATTTTTTTAAACTTGTAGTGGATGACACTTGGTGTTAATACAGTTTTTTCAAATATTAATTCATTAATTATATTTAATTAATCAATTTTAGTTTTAGACTATATATATCTTGTTCAAATTTTCAATTGTTAATAAAAGTACTTTTTATTCATCCACTCAAGTTCAAATACATTTTTTTAAACTTGTAGTGGATGACACTTGATGTTAATACAGTTTTTTCAAATATTAATTCATTAATTAAATTTAATTAATCAATTTTAGTTTTAGACCTAGAGCGTCTCTTGCTCTTGAATAGTAATTTCCCTATTGTTACTGTGTAAACGGTAGCACTGTGGTATCGCGAGCTTCTCCCGTCCTGTAGGTTGCGAGATCGAATCCCCAACCTGTCAAATTTTTTCTCTCTCTTTCCCCCCCCCCTCCTAGTCTCGCACAGTAGGTTCTGGCAGGCAATCCTTTTTTTCAATTCCTACTATTAGTTCACACTGAAATTTTTTCTTTGTTGACCTAAGTAGGAATTGACTTTAATTTTTTTTTTTTTATATATTACTTGTTTTTGTTTTATTTTCAGAATTTAATTGAAAATAAGAGCATTTAAAAATCTTGCACTGAAAGCAAGAAAGTGAATGAAAGTCTAGTACTGTATGTGCTGAAGTCTGATAAAAATGGTTCTATATCTTTTTCAAAACAAATATGATTACTTTCAATTATACAAAACAAGTACGATTACTTACACATCTTAAATTTTTTTTCTAATTTTCTAGGCTTTAAAACATATTGTATTAAGTAATTTCGTGTTTTCAAATCAGGAATACTGTATTCAATGCAATATTTTAACATGAACCCATACAGATCCCACTTTCAAACGTATACAATCATTTCAGTACTATATAAAGTATTATTAAAAAAAATTTGAAAATTTTTCAAGCGGCGCATTTTGAAAAATTCAAAATTTAAATTCAAATAAAATAAATTTTTCTAAGCCCTAATTGTGTTATATATCATTGAAAAAGGGTCTTGAAAATTGCTTTAAAATGCCACCAATCTTCGCTCTCTAGCTCTTATTGTTGAAATTTTTTTGGATAATTGAATTAAAACACAAGGAGTGCGGTAACGAAGAAGTGAAAACATTCTTTCACTTCTGAATGTATTTGATTTCGTAATGTCATTTCGTAATGTCTGAATGATTATATTTGGATGTAAATATATTTATACATAACATATTTATACAATGTATATAGCGTAATACATGAATATATAATACATTTATATTAAATTGAAATAGATTGAATTTGATTGTTAAATTTGAATTTATTCTTATTTATTGAAATAGACTGCAAAAATTTTTTGCACTTGAGTAATTTGTATGATTTTTTAATCTGATTTTCTTTAATTTTAGTGACGCTATCTACTGGAAAAATAAACTAATAATATAGGTTTATAATTGAATAATCTTTCCTTTTTTCGTTGGCTTTGCAAAATATGAAGTAACAAATTTAGCATTTTCAAATTATTAATTATAAACTAAGTAAAAATTATTGTGGGTATTGAAGAAAGTAAATTTAAAATTCAATAATATACTTATTTTAATTTATTCATTTATTTATTTTGTTAAAATCTCTTTAAATCCTGTGTTATATATGTAATTCAGATTTTAAAACATACTAAATTGCGTCGAAGTAAAAAAAAAAAACTTATAATAAAAAGATTCCTACATATGTCAACAGATGGCGAAACTGATGCTTTCGTCAAACCGGCAATTTGGTGCCGAAATCGCTAGTCTTTCAAAATATGCATTCGGGTCCATCGTTAAAGTCATATTAGGTGCACATAAATAGTGAAAAAAAAAATGTCAAGTAGTCTCTTCTAATAAAATTACCACGGGTTATTAACGTAGGATTACTTAGCGTTGCTTACCTCTTTTGTATGTATATATCGGGTGTCCCAAAAATGACCGACGATTTGAAAAATCAATTAAAGAAAAATGGAAGTTGATAGAAATGTACGGTTTGCTGCATTCTGCTTAGGTAACCAGGGAATTTATTCTCACCAATTTTCAAAATTAGTTGCAAAGTTCGTCAACATATGGCGCTGCTGACTGGGGAAAACTATAAAACAATGTTTTCAAAACAACCACCGTTTGCAGCAACAACGTGGCGCAGTCTGAGGTCAAAATTCGCAGACGCCCATGCAATCATTTCAGTTTCAATGTTCTGACAAACAGCAGAGATGTATTGTTCCAGTTCATCTATAGTTTGTGGATTGTGACGATACACCTGGTCTTTGAAGTACCCCCAAAGAAAAAAATCGAATGGCATCAAATCTGGCGAATAGGGAGGCCAATCCCATGCCACCTTGCGTATGCTTCTGGTTTGAAAAACATTGCTTATAGTTTTTCCCTGTCAGCAGGGCCATCTGTTGACGAACTTTGTAACTAATTTTGAAAATTGGTGAGAATAAATTCCCTGGTTACCTAAGCAGAATGCAGCAAACCGTAAATTTTTATCACCATCCGTTTATCTTTAAATTGATTTTTCAAATTGGTCGGTCATTTTTGGGACACCCCGGCATGTCCGTAATGTACCGGTATATATATATACATAGTGTATGTCAAAATTTTGACGCATTTTGGTACTTTTCTGTTTAATTATTTACTGCTTGTCCAAACGATACATACTGGGTTTGCCAAATTTATAACTCCCGAGGTACGGACAGACGGTTTTAGCGCCTGAAATTTTGCTTTCCGGAAGATCGTTATGGAGGAATGTAATCCTACGTTAACAGACACCAAGAAGCGAACATTAGACATTTATCTAAATATCTCATTAAGACTGAGGAAGGACAAAAATGTTAATCTGTTGTAAACAAAATAGCGTTAATCTGAAAAGTTCAAATAAATTTCTTATTTTTATTTTGAGTATGGATGAAAATCCTATTAGATGTAGTACGTAAAAACACCAGTCTACCGGGAAAGCCAATTGTTAACCATTGTTTCAGCGCAGAAATTTTGTTATTCCTCACACATGATACAAGTACCACAACATAGATATAAATGGTTAATCTCCATGAAGATTGTGAATATCTTGTCCAATAAACTGATAATCGATTTTGGATGAATTTAATATCTATTACGGATATATATTAAATCTCAAAAAGCAAGTTTTTACCAGAACTTTATCGAAATAAATTCAGAAATAATGTAACGTTTTATGAAATTTCCCAAATGCATACTTTTGTTAAATTCTTAAAAAAAAAAGTAATATAGTTGGACGATGGCCGAATTGCCTAGGGGCGCTGGCATTCGGTAACAGAGCCTGTGGGTTCGAATCCCATTCTTGGCCGTTCGAAATTAGCGCCCTTTATACGTACGTTCTTTCGCGAGTGCTTGGAGCGTACGGTATTGCGAGCGGGAAAACTTGCAGTACGCTCAAAAGCAACTTTCCCTTCGTCTCCGACACCTTCAAAAGTGCACTCAATCGCGTGGGTTTGTGGTTTCACGCGGGAAAGAACGTACGTGTAAAGGGCGCTATTGGCTTTAAGCAGCAGGTTCCGGTCTAATTATCCCTTGTGTAGAAAAAAGTTGACCGTAGCGCCGCAAACTAAACCTTAAAGAAAATATGAAACATTTACAGTTAGTCAAATTAAAATACTTTTAAAATAAACTAGGTTCTTCAAAACCTTTCACATCTCTGGAGCACATGATAAAATTCCTGACAAGCTCGTCAAAAATTATACTTTATTGAATTTTGAAACTTAAGTGACATCTTTTCTTTTTGAACGCTTTTAGCTACCTAAGCAGTAATTCAACTAGCTTTTCTGGAGTCATATTTTCAATACTTGAGCCATCTTCAATAAACTTTTGAAACAAAATCACGTATTTCAAATTTCTATTAGAAGCACTCGATGGGTTCAAATCTGATGACTGGAGATCACTTCGGATTGAATTTCCGAATCACTAAATGGCACTTTAAAGCGGTACGTTTCGAATCATTGACTTGATATCTGTTTCGCTGTGTGTTCAGTTCTTATCGCCTGAAAATTGCTTCGCGATCAGCGTTCAACAAAAATGGCATGATCTCAGTCAAAGTTTTAGGTTTTGCAAATAATATCTTCGGTTTTGGAGGGTATTTTTATCTCATACCGTAAGGGGGTTACTTTGTGACTACAGGGGTAACATTGTGACACATAGTAATTTTTTCGTATTTCGGATCTTGCGCCGCGCCCGTGATACCGGGTAGGCAAAGAACTGCGCCAGCAGCTTGTTCTGACATGCAGAGACACCTAGTGGACAGTGTCCGAAGCTTAATGCGCGCCATTTGTCTTCGCTGGCCAGTGTATTGTTTCAAACCTGTTGTCAAGCCTATCTGACTCAAACTTTGGAAACTTTGTTGTGCGAAGCGCGCCTTATACAACCTAGTATCACAGGTAATTGTTTTTTATTGTCAATATTGTTGGTTAGATTTCGGAGCAATATAACTTTCGTGTAGTTGATATTCCGAGAGATATGAGAACATAACCTAAATATCGAAAGGTGGACGGGTTAGCTTTGTGACACATTGACACTGTCCAAAATAACCCACAAGTCGACCCACCTCCTCCAACCTCTCGATGTTGCATTTTTCCGTCCTCTACAAAAAACTGGGGTGAAAGAAGTATTTGACTATCTGAAAAAAAACTACTCAAAGGAGCAGAATGTGCTGAAAGACGAATTGCCTCATCTTGTAAAAAAACAATTGATGGCTGCCCTGGGCACCCGAGGTCTCTTTGATGTCAAAGATATAGATAAAGCTATCTAATATTTGTAATAGGTATATATAATTGCGTATCAAGCTTTTGATGATCGTTTTACTGTCTAACTTTGTGTCAAGTAATTTTTTCTCTTGAAATTCAAGGCGAAAACACAGATGTCACAAAGTAGTCCCACTCGGCGGGCAACTTTGTGACACATTTTAACTTTGATTTCTCAATGGTAATTAAAGATCTGGGTTTAGCGCAATACATTATTACGTAGGGAAATGATGTACCAATGTTTTGCAATTGTTCATTTTGGGTGCTTTTAAAATTGATCGGCTGGCAACAAAGTAACCCCATCTTACGGTAGGTCTTGTCTGAAATGAATGCATGTTTTAATAGTTTCAGGAGAAATGCATAATCATACCTTTCTTAAATTTCCGCAGTGATTGTTAACTTTTGATTAAAAAAAAAAGAAGGAAAACATTTTGACAGATCGCTGATTGCAAAGGCTTGCCCTAAATGGCGACTGATTCTTTTCTTATTTGCAATATATTTCATACTTCTATTCCTCGTTTGTGGGAGTCCTACTTTTTATACAAAGCCTACGAACTCTGGTGTGTGGATGAATTCAGAATTAACGAGCAGAAGAGTATACCGTGTGAGACACTCCTTGAAAATCTTCGTTAAAAACAACTATTTGTATCTTTTGAAAAGAAAAGATAAAACCTTTGTGCTCGAGGAATAAACAGGAGATCCAACGTAAATAAAGCACAAATAGCAGTAAGATGCAATTATTTTGCATACGGCCGTTTCGAAGCTACAAAGGAGCTTCTTCATCAGTGCAACGAACTTAGTGGCAGCTCAAAAAATCCGAAGATTAAGCCCATGGGTGGCTTAGTCTTCAGCTTTTTTGAGCTGCCACTAAGTTCGTTGCACTGATGAAGAAGATCATTTGTAGCTTCGGGGCTTAGTCTTCGGTTTTTTTGAGCTGCCACTAAGGTTCGTTTGCACTGATGAAGAAGCTCCTTGTAGCTTCGAAACGGCCGTATGCAAAATAATTGCAATTTTTCTGCTATTTGTGCTTTATTTACGTTGGATCTCCTGTTTAAATTTGTATCTTTTTCCAATCCTCCCTCAAATACCTGGCTTTCTTTCATCTTGGATAATAATTGTGGGCAGGGTAGCTCTGCGATCCTTGAAGGTGGCAAATGATATGGGTGCATGAAACATTGACTTTCTATTGGCTCTTCAAAACTGACAAGTAAAATGAGTATCTTTTACCGTTAATGCTGTAGTTCAAAACATCATTATCAGTGCTCTTTCCTTGAGCGTTGAACGGAAGAACGTTTGTTCTTCCGTACGCGAAACTGACCCAAGACTGACGCATACCCAAGGTTTAAAGTTCGAAAGGTGCTTTAAGCTACAGGTCACAGTTATGCCCCAGTATAGAAAACTGTAAACCAATCAACATAATTAAATAGGTTCAATGAGTCTTAAATCTTTCATTTTTCTGTTTTCTCTTGCCATTGAAAAAGCTTGGTTTTACAATTTTTTTTCCCTTTTTTAAAATAGAATTTTCACGTTACTGTGCTATTTTCAAGGAAACTTAAACATTATTTAGTTTGTGAGCACCTACCTAACAACTGAGTACCATCAAATCGGAGATAAATACGCAGACAATAGTATTTAAAGAATATAATACCAAGAAATATTTTCGTTGAGAAATTGTTTGGAGACTCATTCGCTCTCGTGTAAAACAATGAGAAATGTCTGATGTCATTTGCATATTCCTATATTTTATGCTTTTCAAATAATAATGTTTCGTTAAGAATGCTGATACCACGACGGGCACTAAAGCCTGTTGAAGATCTGTAGACTACATACTTCTCAATAAGAATATGCTGAAATCGAGCCTGAGCAACTTAGAAAATCAGGTTGAGAGCTCTTTTTCGGCGTATAACTTCAACGGATTCGATTATTCTGTATAATACAGTAGGAATATTTTTTGTGTTTGGGGAAAATACTCAAGCTAGGGAATTAGAGGAATTTGCGAATTACTCTATCTCACTGAGACTACATAACTGTTACTCTACCACATGAAACGTGCTTTACGGTAAAGTGCACTGTTTGACTTGCCAACAGAAATCAAAGTCAAGTGTGATCGCTCTGCTAAAATGAGGAGGGTCAACAGTGGTACGTACATCTGTCGATACTAACGGTAAGATCAAAAAGATCAGATATCGTTTTTATTAATTGTTGTTATTTCTAATGCCCCCTGGCCGGAAGTTATTCCAGACCAGGTCCATATAGGCTAAAGGGCTGAGGGGTGCGGCTCCTGTTTATAATGGCACCTCAAGGCTCGGAGTCCAATTTAGCCAAGTGCCACCTCAATTTTTACTGAGAAACCCCCAGGGGTGACATCTGGAGGTATCGTACCCTCTCCCATCCTCTCTGACATCATAGAAGGACTTTCGAGTCTACGTATTTAAACGTCTCATATCCGACCTAGAGACGGAGGTATTTAATGGCGCTTCTCGGGATTCGATCCGAGCACCCTCAGCACCGAAAGTCGACGCGCTACCACTAGGCTACATCGGCCCTCGTTTTTTGTTTAAGTGGCCAGCGTTGAATCCTCACGTGGCTTGAGGATATAGGAAAGTTACTAGGAATTATATGCTAAATCTTGCGACTCAAACAAAGAATCTTTGGCAATTATGCCTCTCTTTTAGGATGCAAACAAGTTAATTCAAATGCACTTAATTGTGTACGTAAAAGTTAAGAAGAGGCTTAATTTGGAGAGATCATTTATGTTTCTTGCCCAATTTAGAAAATGGGACACAAAAAGATCATTTGGTTGATATTCAAATTTATCATCTATATCGTGAATGTTTAATGGAGAAAAAAAAGAGAAATGACTCTTTTAACATATCTAGTTAATATTTTCAATGAACTTCTAATGTATCTTAAACAGACGTATTGAACATATTTTTAACTACAAATTAGATGCAGTTGTTTAAATTTGTTTATGGATGATACATGAGGGGAATGGAACTAAAATTTAAAAACTGGCGTTTGATGAGTCTTAAGTAAATTACATTGATGTAAATCTCCCAATTTATATTTTTTTCTACTTCATAATCTAAGTTTTTTGAATGGTTTTTTGTAAAAATTCCATAGAAAAATATGACTGCTTCAATTTATATACAAGTAATATTAAATATAAACGATCTATTTCTTTTACCGGGTTTAAAATGTTACAGGAAAAATTTCGGTTAGTACATAAATAATGAACCATTTCAAATTTTACTGTATATGTCAACTATACAGTAAAATTTCCATACCTGAAGTATTAATAACTGCTTCATAAACCTGCTAGTTATAGTACACTTGAAAACTAAGGCGATTCATTGAATAGTTTCTAGTTAAAATTCCATCATTGATTCAAATAAGTATCTTACGGATTCAGTACTTAGTTGTATCTCGTTTTACATACTAGATTAAAATACATTAATTTTTTGCTAGTTGAATGATGCTGAAAGCCAAAGCAGCACGAAAATGTGTGAACTGGTGTTACCTTCAATTGCGATACCGCATTTTATAAAATACTGTATAAATTTATTTTATTTTACAAATGCCACACACTACAAAAAAAATAGAACTTATGCCATCAGTGCACGTGCTCTCCAATACTTCTCAACAAGATCAGTAAAACGTTTTAGTGCAGAGCACTCGTCTAAATGTTCCGCCGTCATAGTCCGGCCAGAGTCACAGAGGGTAGAGACAGCCGAATCGGCAATGCCGATACGGAAAAGATGGGACCTTAAACAGTCATGTCCAGTTAATAATCGAAAATGCGCCACGGCAGTTTTTCTTGGGGCCTCGGGAACATAATTGGGATTCTCGACAAGAATCGCCCAACTCTTGTTCTTAGATGTCTCCGCAGCCTCAAATTTAAAATTACTCCTGAAAGTCAAATTTGTAATTAGCCTCAGGGAATGGAAAGATGAGGCTCTTTTATAACTCTGGGTCACCATGGCTCCTTTTTTAGCTAGAAAGTCTGCATGTTCATTTCCAGTGATGTCACAATGTGCTGGTACCCACTAGAAAGAGATTTTATGAGAAAGATCTTTTAAAATTGATCTGCAATCCAGAATTCGTTGAGACTGGCACTGGCTATTTTGCGATAAGGCCTGTAAAGCTGACTTAGAGTCAGAAAAAATGACGGCTCTAACAAAATTAGCCCTTCTTAAAGCTAGTTGTTGTACCGCTACAGCAATTGCCTCAATCTTGCCATCAGAGGCGGTAGAAAATGGACCAACGGGGAGATAAAAATTAAAAAGCTCGCAAAAACGCCAGCTCCAGCACCATGGTGTCTGTCCAGCATGGAGCCATCTGTAAAGACATGTAACCACTCACTTTTTGGGAATTTGGTGTCAAAATTCCCAAAAAGTGAGTCTGTATAAATCGTTTGTAAGAACATCCAGGGGACTTTAAAAACTGGTTCTTATAATCGATAGTTTTTATATTCTATAGATAATTAAAACTGTTGGAAATACCAAATTCACTGTCGCATAATTTCTATTTACACCTGAAACATGACGTTCAAAAAATAGTTGAAAGGTTCAAGTTCAATCAAAGGTTCGTGTTTCAAACACAACGACCTATCCGGGATCATCCTATAAAACAGGCCAGTTTCATCAGTGTTGAAGATTTCATGGTCTTCATAGCCTTCTCTTAATGTGGTGCAAACGGTTTTAAGCCAGTTATCAGAAACTCCTTGTGTCACGGTCTTCAATTCTCCACTGATTCTCCCGAACACAATAGAATGTCTCTCAAGAAATCTCTGGATCTACGAAGTTGAACAAACAAAATCATATTTTTTAAAAAGCTTCGCAAATTCATTTGCTTTTGCTTGCAAAATCGGTCCGCTTAGGGGAATGTTGGCACTGCTTTGAATTTTAAACCATCGCAAAAGGGCTTCTTCTTTGTCAGCATGTGGACTTTTTCGAAGTTTCTTAATATTAGTCCGATCTTTTTCAAATTCTTCTTTTAATTTTTCTCTATTCTTAAATATATTTGAAATCGTGGCATGACTAACCATTAATTCGTTGGCTAATGCTCCATTTTTTTCCCCGTTTTCTAAATTGTAAATTCCGTTTACAATTAACATGTTCTTATACGCGATATATTTTCCCAGAAACCAATTAATTTTAAGTCACTAAAAGCGATATGTTCTTATTAACGATGTTGTTATAACCGGATTTTGTATCCATCATTACACGTGAGAATTGGCAAGGAACTAATAATTCCGTTCTTTTAAGCGATATAAGTTTTTAATAACCGTGTTCTTATAAGCAACTTTTACTGTACTTAGCCAATGTTTGATAAAAACTTAAGGAGACAGTGGACTTTCAAACCTAACTTTTTTGTTTTGAAAGGATTTGCTTGAAATTTGAATATGTGATTAGTTCCATAAATATGTAAAAGTGGTTAAAATTTAATGATTAAATATTAATAATTTATGAATTATGAATTATATCAATAATTAGCCCAATTAAAAATGTCCCACGCGCATTTCTAATTATCGTATTCCTTTGAAATTTAAATTTTATATACTTAACTGCATATAAAATAAATCTTATTGAAAAAAATTATGCTTCGTAGCTCAGAATTTCTAAATTTTGTACTTGAAAAGATTATTTATAGGCATTTTGCCTAATAAAAAGGGTGTTTCCCTATTATTATTTTTCTCTTTATGTTTTTAATGAATGCTTAAAATAAGCAATAAGTTTCATTGTTAGTTCTATAAGATATCCTGTAAATAAAAATTACCATAAAAGAAATGCCCACGGGACATTTTTAATTAAGTCAATTATTGATATAATTATCAATTCATAATTCATAAATTATTAATATTTCATCATTTAATTTTAATCACTTTTACATATCTATGGTACTAATTTCAAATTTCAAGCAAATCCATTCAAAACAAAAAAAAGTTAGGTTTGAAAGTCCACTGTCCCCTTAAGCTGTCCTTATAAAACAAGTTGTTCTTTATTTCCATAGGTTGTGAGGACCAATGTTTCTGTTCACACATATCTTCCGCAATTTTGAATTTTTCGGCTGATCAGGTGTTTCTTAAAACAGAGAAAGAAATCCGACACACAAAAGATTCAATATTTGCCATTTACCCAACACGGGAATTCGAAGAATGACATTTTCTCCAAAATCTATATTTATTCAGGATGTAAGGTACACATTCTTTGACCTCCGACTATTCTTCTTTGTGAATGGGTGTATGTTTTCATCGTTACATCTCGCACTGCCCGTGATGGGAAGGATTTGTGCAAGTGTAATTAAATGATAACTTAATCATTGTAAATAATTCAACACAAAATAAGAAATTAATGTACATAAAGAAGGCATAGACAGCCGAACGAAATTAACAGAAATACTGCACTGGCGTTAAATTATTTTAAAATTTTTCAATAAAGATTGCGCAGTCGCAACAAATCCTCATACTGAAAACACAGACAATTATAGCTAGTAAAAAGTAGATAATTCAACAGAGAAAGATATTAAATAACAGGAAGAATGCAATGACAGTCAAACGAAATAAACAGAAATCCTGCACTTAGAGCTAAACGCACCATAAATGTAAGATTCTGTAGCAGTAAAAGAACTAAACCATATAACGAGGCAACCGACCTGTCTCTTCATCAGGAGGCCTAACCAAATCAGTTACCTCAAGGGGAACTTTCTAAATGGGATGCAGGTCTAACCAAAAGACATCCCAAGGCTTTTACTAGTTATAATTGTAATTAAATGAGTTTCTTAAATGGGACCATTTCAGATTATCATAGTTACAGGTGTTCCCAAGCTGCGGGTCGTGAACCCCAAGGAGATCGCGAAGTGTTTTCTGGGGGGGGGGGGGGTCACCACGGTTTTCTTCAATTAAAACAACTTTATAGTGAATTTCACCGAAAAAAACTTGTGAATGTTTCTTTACCGTGAAACTGTAAGTCAGTCATGGTTTTATATAATTTGGCAGCAATATTTAACTTAATATGTTGTAGACTTTTGAATCCATACGGTGGGTGCATTATTTTTCTTAAGGATCTGTTTTGTTGTTATTACTTTTCGCAGATCCTTGACTGAGGGCAAATGTTTCTTAATGTTCTCAATTTCCTACAAATTTCCCTTTTTTAATTAAAATTTTAGCTGGAATTAAAATTGTGGAAAATTCATTTTATTTTTATTTTTTTTTATTTTTCTTTAAAAGACCCTTTTAAGAAAAATATGCAAGGGGGAGGGAGGTTGTCCCAGGACGCCATTGAAGGGGTCTCGACTGGAAAAAGGTTTGGAAACACTGTCCTAATAATATACTGAAGTTATATAAACCATAATTATATTCTTTTATTCAATAATTTTTGCCTTTATTGGTATATAATGTACTGATTCTTGGTCATAAATAGGGTATTTGGTTGTGGAACTATTATAGTTAGGCTTCCGTCCGATAGCATTCAAATAAAAGTAAAGAAGTCTGACCTGTAAATACAGGTTTCTGGCAATGTTAGAACCCGGTGGATAGTTGATAATATAAAACTTAAACAGAGCACTACATTTCATTTCTTGAACTTTCATTTTAAAAATTATTCTTGTGTAAAAGAACATAGTATCAGATGAACAAAGATAAATTATCCTTTGAAATATGTATATTATTCACATTTCACACATTGTATCAAAGCAATAACTTTGAAAAAAATTGTTTTTCGGTCAAAACTTTCTTAAAATGGTTGCTTTGGGACGAGGTTACAATT
The DNA here is from genome assembly GCA_907164885.2 of Dolomedes plantarius. NCBI lineage: Eukaryota > Metazoa > Arthropoda > Arachnida > Araneae > Dolomedidae > Dolomedes > Dolomedes plantarius. Next base: position 40,946,231 of record OU015494.1, on the reverse strand, counting down.
CGGTGGCTTCCTACAGTGATGAATTGCAACAAAAAGGATTGATAGAGCCACAATCACGCTTCAATCTTTCAGTTAAAAAAAGACAGATATAAAGTTCATTGCGGAGGTAAATTTATTTTTCTCTCTCAATTTCTTAGCGATTAACGAAATGTATCACGTAAATAGATGCAATTTCTTTCACTGTGTGTAGACTGTATCTTATTCCAGTAAAAATGAAATAACTCCCTCAAAAATATTCTACTAAGTTCTTCATTTTGAAAGACCAAATAAAAATATTTTTAACATATAATAAAATAACTTGTCTTGGTTTGCGCTCATTCAACTAGAACGTAAGCTTTGTAAATTACTATTAGGGCGTGGACTACTTAAGTCGTGGAGTGGCAAAAATTCAAGCAGCTGAAGTCTGCTGTTCAAGAAAATTCACTTGCAGTCTAACTGGACAATAGAGCACCATTTGAAACGATGGAAATTTCTTTTTCATCTTCTGGATACCTCATGCTAAAACTTTTTTAGGGCACTTAGTTGCCTACTGATTTAACAGCAATTTAGTTTCCCATTTTGAACTAAAAGCGAACGAAAGAAAAGTATCATTTTGCTTTATGCCTTGATGTCATTTTGGGGGGGAAACGCAGTTAGGAAGTTAGTGTTTTTTAATGCCGAAGGCCAAATTGACCCATTTGATTTGCCACCTTTATGTAGGAATAGGTTGTTTGTTTCCAAAGCCCCGTAGTTTGGAACTACAAAAGTCAGTAGTTCTGAAAGCATCTTTGGATCGATAAGCTGATTTTTAGTAATGGATGGACACATTTTTATCGCTATTACAAGTGTATAAGGCATTAAATGTCAGCTTTCTCAATAGAAGATATTTTTAGACATTCCTGCTGATATTTCAGAGGTATACGATAATTTTAATAAATAGGGAGGTGATGGCTCTCGGTTGCTACTTTTCAAAAATCTTGCCTTTTCCCACGACGTAGTAACATAGATCGTTACGTTGGATTGGCGGCCTCTTTACCAAGATCTTTCATCTGATTGTTCGGAAACCTACGTATGGTTCTGTGCGATATTTAGTTACTGTTTATGACTTTCCATTCATATTTATGAATCACAGCATTTTTCTGCGTTTTATTAGTAGTAAACTTGCTTTTGTAATTTTAATAGTGTATCGAAGGAGGGGAAAGCGATTTTGTTGTTGTTTCGAACGATGCAGGCACTTTGTCAATTACTATATTCCCCCATCCTCACCACGAATTTTTTGGCTTCTTTATTGTGGGAGCCCAATAGAGTTGATCCAGCTTAGCTTCCTAATCTCAGCTTTGTCCTCGGACAAGCGGGAATCGAACCTACAACCTGGCGGTGAAAACACTCGTAGGCCAAACACTGAGCCACTCGACTGACAGAAAGCAATTTTCTTTCTTGTGTCGGTAGAGATCCAAAAGAATCAATGGACTGAAAATGGATCAGCTTGCGGAAAACAGAAATATCACCTCAATAAAAAGGAACTCTTAAACGAATGAAAGGAATCGAATTGTCTCACTGGACCATTCCCGAACGAGACGATCATTGATGTGGTTAGGGGAAATTCCCTTATGAGTCGGGGAAGACTGTCTTCGCATTCGTGAATGGTCCTGATAAAGAGCTACGAAACTTGTTGCATTTTCGAAAGCAATATGTCAGAGTAAAAAGAATCGACAGGAATTACCGTAGCTGTGTGTATCGAGTTCAGCATTCTTTAGAACAGGGGTGGGCAATTGTTTTGGCTCGGAGGTCGCTTTATGGAAGCGGAGGGCCGCACCTTTTAAAATTATTGCATTTATTAGTTAACTTTCCATTTCAGAAAAGGTATAAATTGTATCATATAAATCAATAAATATAAATAAAATATTGGCAGTTTTTCTGGCTGTCTTGGAGTTTTCGGTTGTCTTTGGTAGTTTTTCTGGCTGTCTTGGTGCCACAAAAAAATCTGTAGCGGCCGCAATTTGCCCACCCCTGCTTTAGAAGATAAATGCTTAAAGCCCATTCTGAATGACTGCTGAAGGTCAGGCGCGTGTGTGTAAAATGAATAACAAATAATTGAGATCGAAGAGAAAAAAATCCTTTATAGTGCTCAGCCATTAGGCTGAACACTATAAAGGATTTTGCAGATTTTGATCGGGAAAAAAACTAATTACGAAAATTTTTCAAATTTTAAAATCTGCATTCTCTTTATTTAAGCATCTGCTTTCAGATTAAGAAAAAAATGCAGTATATAAGGATGACGACCGTAAAACGCTTTTTAATGGCTTGTAATTGAATTTTACTCTAATCTAATTGGTGTTTTTTCATGGTACATAGGCACGGACATGAAAATTTTGAATGTTTCTACCACTGATTTTTATTTCTTTTTCCACATTTTAGCTGTAACAGATCGTCGCTTACTTTCATGCCATCGTCTGGAAATACTCCTAGACCCTTTTTAACGTAGAGAATCATTGACAGCGTTGATAACAAACCAAAGTGCGAATCTTGTATTGTGAATGATGGAAAGGGGATTAAATAGTAAGGGGAAAAACAAGATTTAGACCTGTAACTGAGGTTTATTGGTCAGATTAGGGATTATCAACAGAGCGTACTCTTTTTCCAGTGATCGTATTGCTAGTTTCCAATTTAGATTCACGTAAAAAAAAAAAAATTTCGCCATTTTTCTACCGAGATTCGGAACGTCGAAAATAACTTCAAAACTGTACGCTGGGCTAATTTCAAAAGAGTTTTAAAGCTATTGTCAATAGGTAAATAAGTAATTAATTTCATACTACTTCCAATTCATTTTGCGCATTTCATATCTGGCATAAGAAATTTTCATTCTTCTTCTTTTATTGTCTAAATATTCTTCAAAGTGTGTGTATTTTAAACTAGGGTTGATTGATTTTGTGAAATTTTCTTCAAACATTACTCTTTTCAACATTTCATTAATTGCGTATGCAAGTCAAAATTTGAGTAAATAAAGTCTTGGAAAAACTCTATGTACACAAATCATCTGAATTTCGACAACATTAGATACAAAATCAACAGCAGGAGCAACTCAGTGTTGCTTGTAAGGTAAAGCCTAAGAAAATATACATAAATACATTTTATAAAAAGCTTTTCATTTGAATACATGATGTAATATCTAGAGCTTAATGAGTATTAAAGAAATTTTATCAACATTATTTTAAATCTATCAACATGTGTTTTCCTTCCCAATTTTAATTTTTTTGGATTTTTATTCTGTTCCCCCTTCAAGCTAATTCTTATTATAACTGTTATATTTTGGTAGAATTTTCAAGTGAATAATTTTCTCAGTGGCGCACTCCCTTCTAATTACATAAATATTTTGACTTCCTTCTTGTAATTTGAATTCGTTTAGCTGTTAAAATCATCACGAATGAGTGCCATTTTCTTCAAAGAACCCTTTTGTTTCTCGACATTTCCGGGGTTTGGGTCTACTCCCAGGGAAATGTGCAATAGCATGCTTCATAAATTAACGAAAATTAATATCGCTACTTTTAACTAAAGTTGCAAATTACGCAACTTGATCACGTTTTATTGCTCGACACTTTTCGTTTGAAAAGGGTGTGTTGTTTTGAGAGCTCACGTAATGTTTTTCTGGAACAGAAGGAAATTATTTAAAATAACGTACGTTATTCAATAAAGATTGCAGAACTTGAATATCAAATTACCTCAGCTCTTTTTCGATAAATTCTCTCAAAATTTCAGTATATTCAGACCACTGCTAACAACACAAATAAACAGTTTCTTCTCTAAAATATAGGGACGAATAAATGCTGGAGAAATATAACTTATGTCCTCAGTTTCATTACTCACTGATTGCGTGGACCAGTTTAGTAGCAACGTATACAAAAGCATTAGATGCATCTTTTCCCTTTTTATTAGACACGACTGGCTCTTTAAACAGACACCTCAGCTTTCAACTGATATTTAATCAGAGGCTTTTTTGGATGTGTGAGTGAAGCATTCCATTAATCAAAGCTCCACTACCTCACAAAACATGGATATTCTTACCGATAATAAATAAAGGAAATATATTTTCCGCCATCTCATGTATTTTTATTTTCATTTTTGAAACGATATTCTAGTGTGAGAAGGACTTCACTTTCATCAAAAACTCCTAAACACTGCATGGAATTGCTGTGATATCTGTTTTTAAAGTAGGAAGAAACAACTTCGACATCAGTGTTCCATTATGGGGGTTACACAAACATTCACTGATATAAGCACACGTCTCCTAAAATTTGAAGATCGTAAAGTGCGACTGGTTTCTCAAAGATACCTTCTGTAGGGCCTCCTTTCTAGTTGCGAGCAACCTTGAAATGAAGCTACCTCACCAGACAACCTTATGACTATTTCACCTCTTGACCTCCTGTGGATGGAAAGTAATCGAGGAGAAAGAACGCATGACCCTTGGCTTCAAGACCCTCTTTCTACTTACAGGCAGATTTACCACTTTCCCCGTACATTGGTTGTTCAAATAACACTTGATTTTGGTTCTTGTTTACGAAATGAGATAGGACTTCCGTTTTCGTTATTCACTACATTCAGAACTTCTAAAAATGGTTTACAATATCTAAAATGCTGCAAACGTATATGTTCGTGTATAAATTTATGAATATTCTCACAATGTATATTTAAATAAAAGGTTTCATTTTGTTGACTTTTATTTCTCCGACTCCTGTGAACGACGACTTCGCCACGTAATATCAATTTTTCAATATTTAACAAAATATAGCTGAGAAGTTTAAGCATTTTGAGTTTTATCATTATTCCCCCCACCCCTGCTAAATATTAGGGAGAGAAACGGACCACACATTCTGCCTGGAAACAAATTAAGAATGAAAGAATTTCTGTAGAACTCAGTAGGGTTACTGTTCCATGTTCTTGTAAAAGAAACAGCAATACTGAAAACCGAAATTCTGAGAATTTCTTTACCATAGAGAGCATGTTCTGTTAGTTAAATCAAGGTGTGTTTTTTTCTCAGTTTCTGTTATTCCAAAAATAAGATGTTACAAGGCATGATATGTTTCTAAAAGATATGCTAATTAAAATTTTGAAGCTTTTGTAGATCACTGCCATGGACACCTAAACACATATGAGATGGAACTTACGGTATCTGTGCACCTTAAAAATGACATTTTCGTCTAATTTTTTGATTTTCTGATTTTGATGTTATTTTAAAATTCAATCTTTTATCTCTTAAATGGCGTTTGAATTTTATGTCTATCTCATTTAGAACGAGAGTTACAGGGATTTGAATTTTACTCGATAGCCATTTTGCGAAACAGGAAGTGCAAGTCTGCAAACCGGAAGTTGGCAAAAATATTTGTTTACACTTTTAGTTTTAAAGCTATCTTATCAGTATACAATAGTACGAAGTATATAAGTTTGAAAATAAGAATTTGAGTTTTCAGAATCTTTTAAATATAGTTGGCAACAAGTTTTTATATATATTTCTATCCAAAATCTGGCAGTAAAAGAGATAGCGTCAGTTTATGTTTACATCTGTTTGCGTCTGATTTGCTAATAGTAAAAAGTGTTTTTTTAAACCTATTTTAGCTTAAAAAATTCTTAATTATCATCTCGAAATATGGGAAGTTCTAAATATAGAGTTAACTCTAAAAGAAAACGTCAGTTTCGGGGTAACCGTTTCACGAAAAATTCTCAAAATATTATCTCTGATAGCAGTTCGACATCCACTGCTAGCTCTTCAAAACTTAAAACTTCTGCTATTTTCGATGAAGAAATGGCTGGATATGAAAATAAACCAGTATCTGGTAACAGAATACTGGATTTAGAAACTCTTTTAGAGTTGTTTTTACAACTTTGTTGCCCAAAATGCTTCAGAGATGGTTTGTTATTCTCTGAAGACTCTAGGTATGGATTGTGCTCAAACTTTGTTATAAAGTGTAAATATTGTGACTTTTGCACAGGGTTTTCCAGTTCTAAGGAAACTTTAAACTGTCCTGAGGTAAATGCAAAATTTATGTATGGCATGCGACAAATTGGCAAAGGTTTTCAGCTGCATACAAATTATGTGCTACGTTAAATTTACCCAGGCTCAGTAAAACTGCTTATATCAAACATGAAAGCAAACTTCTGAATGTAATTTTAGAAGTAAGTGAACAATCAATGAAGAAGGCAGCTAATGAGGTATTAGTGCACAATCTGCTGCAGGTAACAGAGCTGAATGTGGTATTTCTGTTGACGGTACATGGCAGCGTAGAGGTTATACTTCTCTGAATGGGTGTGTCGCTGCACTGTCTATTGACACTGGTGAAGTACTGGACATTGAACTAATGTCATCTTATTGTTCAATGTGTAGAAAACTTTCAAAAATGTCAAAAGATATTGAATCCGAAACTTTAAAATTAGATCATGTGTTTCAATGTAATTTTAAAGGTTCTGCATTGAAAATGGAAGCTGTTGGTGCTACGAGAATCTTTGAGAGATCCGTTAGTAAACACGGACTCCAATATACACAATATTATGGCGATGGAGACTCAAAAGGCTTTATCAGTGTTAAAGACACATATGGAAAAGACAGTGTCACAAAATTAGAATGCATTGGACACATTCAGAAAAGAGTAGGTGCCAGATTACGTAAACTAAAGTCAAAAAATAAAAGTTTGTCTGGTAAATGTAAACTTACTGATACTTTTATTGACAGACTTCAAAATTATTATGGGATTGCTGTACGTAGCAATGTTGGCAACCTACTCAAACTTCAACAAAATGTTATCGCTGCTTTGTTCCACTGTGCATCAAGTGCAAAGAAACCAATGCATGGACAGTGCCCTATTGGGAAAGACAGTTGGTGTTATTATCAACGAGCAATATCGTGTGGTAAAAATCCAAAAGAAAAATATCCGGGCATATTCAACGATGTTCTAAATCCACTGCTGGCCACCCAAATTGCAACACCAAGAAAGACAAGAGATATCACAACAAAATTTATTTTGTGGATAACATGTTGACCAAGTATCAAATGATTAAATTTATAGACTTCTGTGAAGTGTGGTTCCTGCCAAAATCAGTAGCCAGAGTAGCCGCCATTGTTGGAGATCACCGCTGCCACACGCCTCGGCATTGATTCAAAGAGACTTTGGATGAGTTCTTGGGGTACAGCAGACCAAGCAGCTTCCACACGTTACCAAAGTTGATCTGCTGTGGCAGCTGGGGATGGAATATGGGTCAATCGTAGAGCAACCATGGACCAAATGTTTTCTATCGGCGAAAGATCCGGAGAGCGAGGCGGCCAGGGAAGCAATTCAATCTGGCGATTGACGAGGAACCGTTGGACAATGCGTGCCACGTGTGTTCGCGCATTATCCTGTTGAAATATGGCTGTGGGCAAGCCCTGAAGGTAAGGAAGGACAACTGGCCCCAACACCTCGGAGATGTAGCGCTGGCTGTTTAAAGTACCGGCAATGCGTACTAGAGGTGTGCGAGAGTGATATCCAATACCGCCCCATACCATGTTACCCGGTGCAGGACCAGTGTGGCGGTGCATAACGCAGCTGCTCAGCATCCTCTCTTCACGGTGTCTCCAGACTCGAATGCGACCATCGTGGTGTTGCAGACAGAAGCGTGACTCGTCAGTAAAGACAATTTCATTCCATTCTGCCGTCTATATCCTTCTGTCATCGCACCATTGGCGGCGGAGACTCTGTGGTTCTGCGTCAAGGGTAGACAAAGCAATGGACGTCTTGCGGACGGACCACTCTGCTGTAAACGGCGTCGAATGGTACGCGCAGACACTGGATGATACGTTACAGACTGCATGTGCTGTGCTATGGTTCGTGATGTGACTGAGCGATCCGTCACTGCCATGCGCACAATTTGCCTGTCATCACGTGAAGTGGTGCGCTGAGGTGGATGCGATCGAACACGCCGGTTCGTCGTACCCTCCTGCATCCAACGATCACATATCCGCATTACAGTTGTTTGGTTTCGTCCAACACGACTACCGATTTCCCTGAAAGATAATCCACAATCTCGGTAGGCCACTATCCTTCCTCTGTCGAACTCGGATACTTGATCAAAAGATGATCGCTGTTTTTGACGAGGCATAATTGATCGTTTTTTTGAAAAAATCACAAGAAAAGCACAATTGCCGAACTTGAAATCGTCGAAATCTCCAAGCCTTAAATAGCGCTTTGAAGTGGCGCCACAGACTCGCGTGATGTGCGTCTGCGCTGAAATTCTAATCATTTGCATGTCTCACCTCCGCTAATGCATGTTGTAAATTTCATGTTATTTGCATGTTTCCTTCAGGGTGTTGCATTTACAGTGGCCAGCAGTGTATGATAAAGCAAACTTACTTAGAACTGTGTTCTAAAGAACTTCTAAAAAAATGCCTGCATGGCAAAACACAGAACGCGAATGAAAATTTGAATGGCGTTATATGGCAGAGGGTGCCTAAAGAAGTTTTTGTAGGTCTCAAAACTTTAAAATGTGGTGCATTTGATGCTGTAATTCAGTTTAATGATGGGTATGAAGGGTGTGTTGATGTTTTAAAGAAACTTAATGTAACTCCAGGTTATTTTACAGCAAAATCGTACAAACATCTGGATAGAACTAGAATTCTTGATGCTGTACGACATTCAACACCTAACGTAAAACAGCGCCGAAAAATACTCAGAGCCCTAAGGGAAAAAAATCAATCTTTTACGGAGCAAAGAAGGTGCTGTTTATAAATCAGGGGCATTTTAAATATATTTTATTATAGTGAACATTAAAAATTGCATTTGAAAGTTTATTTTCACTTTTTCTCAATATGTTTTTTTTATGTGTTTTAATACGGTGACGTAGATATCAGAAAAAGTTGTGAACGAAATTTCTTCAAATTTGGCAGGTACCTTTTTTATATAATTATAAAGAGACTGTACTACTTTCATAATTATACGTTTGATTTATGCTTAGTAAGAAAGGTATAAAGAGAGCGTTATAATAATTTTTTTGGAAATTTCATTGGGATTTTACTCTAACTTCTATATAAATTCAAGCACCTTGATTACAATCATGAAAGTAGTACCAGCTCTAAACAAAGTTATGATATTGAAGATAAAATTTACAAAATATTGATATTTTTATATGCTTTTGAGTTATGTCCGACATTCTAATAATCAATTTTTTGACATTTTTTACTGTGTTTTCCACTCTAAATTTTTTTTCAACTAAAATCAAAATACTAAATGTGTTTTTCATAGTATTAGATTGAATTTGAACATAAAAAGTAATTTTGAAAGCAGAAATTTAAAAATTTCAAAAACTCTTCTCCGAAGGTGTACGGATACCTTAACATGCCGGGGATATTACGCTCTGTTTCAAAAAGAGTCTCTTTGACAAGTACGAAACAACCATTTTCAACTTAAATAAATGCAAAAACACTGTGTTATTTCGAGGAAACAGTATGATACAACTAGCATCTTACTTGTAATGCGTTTAAAACCTTAACCATATTATGTTAATGTAAAAAATTAATTTCCTAATATATCAGCATGTTTTTATTATTACTACTGGCTCTATTTCAAAATTATTTAAAAAAACTCGCGTGTCTATCAAGTTTTATGGAAAACAGGTTCACGAATGCCCCTAAAGTGTATAATGAGGTGATGAAAGTTTCATATGCCCACATACCAATTTTTGTCTATCTATTAGAAATTTTCTAAAGACGTACCAGCACAGAAAAGCAACGACATTGCGTATGGAAAAGGGGGGGGGGGAGGGACAAAATGTTCACAGCGTACTTTATCTTTAACCCAGTCAGTGCGCCAAAATCTCAAAGGGTTCCATTAGCAAGTATTAGCACTGTGTAATTTTCGAAACGTTAAAATTTTCTCCTCTAAGGTTCTGCATTCTCATTCCTTCGATCTAAGATGTTATCAGTAATGAGATTCTATTCCGTTTACTTTTCAAGATCCACGAATGTAGCATTCCCCCAATTACTCCTGAAGGAAAAGGAGTACGTCTGTCAAAAATATTTATACAACTCTGATTTATATAGTTAAGGGCCACCATTGTTTCAGTTTCACTCTGTAATCCAAAAACTGCCTTTTTGAACCTAAGCCTGATTAAAATTGCATAAAAAAGGAAATTATCTGTCCAACGCTTTCGCTTCTAGCGAAAACTTCAGGTCATCCAATATTTGATTTATAATATTTGGGTGTGCGCAATTAATAAAAGGAAAATGTGTTATATGAAAATAATATACACTGAGACAACATAGAAATTTCAAAATTTATGCAAGCATAAATGCCACAACAGCTCTTCAGGTAACCAATACAACTGCACGGGACGCAATACCTAAGAGATAAAGCAATGCCACAAGCAGAGGTTTTAGACGTCAATCTGAGGTGTTTATAATGTTGGAGGAAAAACTTCTCAATACATTTATAGCTACCCAAGTATAAAGACATCAATAATTCATTTAATGAAAATGTGTCGAACTAAAGAAGTGTTGCCTCTATAAATATAACTGAGCAAACTTTCTGTATAACCATGCACATCTATAAACACAGACTAAAACTGATAAAAGTCGGCATGTATTTGAAAGCGTCCCTATTTCAATAATCTTTTTTATTATAGGGAAGGTAGTGTGATTGCCCGCTGTCATATTCATTTTTCTAAACCACGTATGGATGCTACGCACCAAGTTGGAATGGCTGTCATCCAGGCTCTGGAGAGGCATCATGGATATTTGCCCGGCGGTTTACTGCAAGTGGATATACGATCCTTACACTTCACAGGTACTGTAATATGAAATCTTGTCGCGGTGTATCTTCAGGGTTATATGTGAAATGCAAGTACATTATTCCAATTAATTTCGTGTCTGTTTCCATAATACAGTGAGTCTAGAAAATATCCCCAAAAAATGCCTCATTGTGCAATCCAGTGGGCATAGGTCCCATTTAAAAAATTACTCGTATCAATTAAATGACATCAAATATTTCATCTCAAAGTGAGAGACGTTGCTATTTGTCCCTGACACAATATTTTTTTTTTTTCATTTTGCAATGATTTTGCTCGCCAAATGTGTCTTTAATTTGGTTTTAAAAAACTTAAAATCTGAAAATCAAGGCATTTTTAGTTATACTCTATTTGCATATTTTTCCCTTCCATGCATTGGGGAAAGATTGTAATTTAATTTATCTTCGGAGTTGATAAATATTTTATGTATGAAATTTCTGATCACTTTTTTTTAAAGAATTTTTCCATTAGGTAAAATATTTTCATTCCGAGATAAATAGATGTAAAAGACAGATGCACGGGCAGTACTGAATCAAAATATTGTCTCGCAATATAACCCTAGTGAAAACATGAGGTTTGTGTTATTTAATTCTAAAAGTTGGAAGCAAAAGAAAAGAATACAAAAACTTTTTTTTTTCGTAATTTATTTTTGGGTTCCCTTTCACCTGTGCAGCTGGCGTTCATGCATTCAATGAGATTTGATACACTGACAATTTTTTTCATTCATCATTTTTTCTGCCAAATCTTGGAGCCTCTTATCCTTAAAAGATATGGGCCATGCTAAAAAGGGTGCTGTTCAATACTACCAAAATCAATGAGAGTGGATGGGTGTTTTTCGCTTCAGTTGTTCCCAATCCATATCATATCAGTAGAGTCTTCTGTACAATAGATGAGTTTCTTTTCCTGGAACACCACTACGTGTAACTGAGTACGATTAAGTAGTGTAAACAGAGTACGATTGTTTTTGCCTCAACTGCTAATCAATCAATGTATAGAGTGTTTTGGAAATGTTCACCATAAACTGTAATTTTTTAAAGGATAAGTTTGTCTTTTTGGTATCTTTTGATATAAATTATATAATAACTAGCTGAATACCCGTGCTTCGCTACGGAGTACATTCAAATTAAATACAACGGTCAATGTATGCAATTAAGGCCATAAAATATATATATATATATTTATAGAGTTTCTATGCTCACTTCTACCCAGACCTGGGTGTATATAATTTGAAGTGGCTCTCTATTTGAATTTGAACGACACACAGTTTATACATGAAACAATGTTTATTGAATTCGTTGCACATATAATTGGCTTTACAGCAATAAGCATGCGTACTACTTGTACGGAATGTATAAACACAGCTTTCAAGAACAATATATTTTTATACTCACGAACAGTAACTCAAACCAGCAGTACTGCCACGTAAACTTCTGGCCCGCTAAGCACTAGCGCAGGATAACACCTTTTCAACCTTAACAACCTCCCTTTTTTTCATTAATGACGCTGCATGGTATTTATACTAAGCGCGTATGCCAAAATTAGCATATCTGAAGCAGCTTCTTTAATTCATTAATTCAAAAGTTCGATTCTTGTGAATCGAATCTTGTGTATACCTTACACTGGCCTCCCTCGAAAAAAAAAATTAGGTAACTGAAGTCTGAACGGCTTCAGTTAACTAATTGAAAACGCGTGCTGGTCTGACTTTTTACATAATGGGTGGCAAAGTCAAAAAACCTTCCACACGTTGTGTGGGGGAAAAACGCCACTACCATTTTACAAAACTAACCCCGAAGGGTCCAGGTGACACCATCAAACAGTGGATTTGCAGAGTTGCGGATACAGGGATGGCCAACTGCGCCCTAGAAAAACTGTTTTAGTTAAAAGTGTCAACACAATTGCACAGCATGACATTTCTTGACTGTTTGTAGATGCTCTCCCTTAATTCATAATGGTCATGTGCTATGTTTTGTGAAGTTAGTAGGTTATTGAGTTAATTATTATATTATGCAGTATGTATTTTTCTCTAGTTCCTACATGTCCCCTTCAAAAATTTATAAAACAACAGTATGCCGTTTTTTTTCAGTGGCTCACTCCTTCCCCTCAAAATGTTTACACAGTATATACAATGGGGAACTTCAAACCAATTTGGTTCGGTTTTATTAAAGGGTGGGAGTTAGAATAAGAGAATTGATACAAGATTTATTCCTCATGAATGCAGCAACTTCCTTGCACCAGTCTGTCGAATCCGTGGAACCTCTCTTGATGGTCGCAGTCCTAGTAAAGGGGTTCGTTAACCGTGTGGGCATCCTTCGTGCAGCAGTTCGTTGGTCCTGAGGCGCTGGTCCGGCTTGACGATGGACAGGAGGTCTCTTGGGAGGAGGCCAACCTTGCTGGGCGGCAGAAATCTTCCGTTTCTGTACTTATGCAAAGGAGCTTTAAAATTGTCATTCTTCCTTTTGATAACCTTGTGTACCTTATCAGTGACGCATTCCTCCTTTGATGGAGTTTTTGTAGTGCACACTTTACCTTTCTTCGTACTTTTGCTTGTATCGGTATTAAATTTTAATGCAGATTCTATTTTTTCAACAACCTGACTCTGTTTTTGGTATTGGTGCTTATGCAACTTCTTGTTTACCGCCTTAATTACTTCAGTATTTGCAGTTTTAATGGTGGAACCTGAAGGCGCTTTTTCACGTTTTTTATCCCCCTTAACTTTAGTTTTATCCTCTTTTGACGAAAAAGTCTCTTTGAAACTTGCGATATCAGAATCGTTATCATTTAAATTCTTTAACACTGCTTCAGTTTTAGGAAGATTAAGCTTTTCGTACTGGTGCGTTTTAATGCAAACAGCGTCTATAACTTCCGAAGCATCAGCTAAACTACTTACAGTATAACTCTGTGTCAACTTTTCATCCTGATTCTCAGTCTGGTTTTCATGTACTTTATTTAAAACCATATTATCAACCTGGCCAACAGCATCCTCATTCGGATGGAAACTTGAAATAATATCATCATTACCTAGCGAGTTCCTACTATCGTTTAAAGAATTTTTATTGTCGTCAACTAATAAGTATTCACTAACTTCCGTAACGCATACTTCGTCATCTACTAAATTTCCTTCATTAACAGATGTGTGAATATCATCTAAAATATCAGGTATAGCATCAATAATATCAGGTATAGCATTAATAATATCAGGTATAGCATTAATAGAAGTGTCCGATGATTTATTTTCTAAACCACTAGCATTAGTATCGGCCCTATTTTCAGAAATTTGTACTGGAATTACCTCATCATTCCAGCTAGACTCACTTTCTTTATAAGCCACAAAAATACCCTGACTTTCACTATTCTCAAAATAATGATTACTGCTCGGACAAAATAATACATTTGACCACACAGTTTCAACAGGTTGAACCATATCATGTGAATCAACTTGCCAGTGCAAGTAAGGTGCTTGCATATTATTTTCTTTAAGTGCACTAATTTCATTATAACGCCGTGCGCTTCTATTATTTTGCCTGCGGTACTGCTTACGCTGCTGGTTTGAAACTCGCGAAAAATTTTGGCGCGGCTGTATAAAACTTCTCGTACCTGAATGACGGTACGGGGTAGCGAAGAAATGCCTATTGTCATGTTTAGCTAAAGCTTGAAGGAGGGTAACCTTGCTTGTAATTGTTTGATTATCTAAAAAATCTTGAACACTTGGCTTCAAACGTTGGATAACTATTTTTAAGATTATCGCTTCCGTCACCCCTTCTAAATATTCCTCACACTTGGAAATCTTTTCCGTAGCAAAATCTAACGCAGACTGACCTTCACGTTGCCTTAGCGAATAAATTTCCGCTTCAATTTCACTTTGATTAAAGGTCTTTGGAAAAACACTAAGAAACTGTTGCTTGAATGACGAATAGTCAAAAATCAGATTACTTCTTTGCATACACGTGTACCACTGATATGCACTACCTCTTAAAGCGGCTAGAGCAATTTTAAGTGTATCCCCCTCTGGGGTGCATTGTTGCTGAAAGTAATGCTCAATTTTCTTTAGGAATTGGCTTGAGGGGCCGCCATTGAAGGTGGCTTCGAATGGCGCAAAATGCTGAACCATAATTACCCGAGGAAAATTTCCAGCAGGATTTTGTTCTACAACACTCATTTTTAAATAGTATATAAGTACTTGCAACAATTTTATCAATATAAGTGCACAGTACACAGTTTTTAATTTCAATTATGTTGTTCGTTATAAATGTAACGCTAACTACCAGGGTATATATAATTTCGGGCGCCAGTATAGAGTTTCTATGCTCACTTCTACCCAGACCTGGGTGTATATAATTTGAAGTGGCTCTCTATTTGAATTTGAACCACACACAGTTTATACATGAAACAATGTTTATTGAATTCGTTGCACATATAATTGGCTTTACAGCAATAAGCATGCGTACTACTTGTACGGAATGTATAAACACAGCTTTCAAGAACAATATATTTTTATACTCACGAACAGTAACTCAAACCAGCAGTACTGCCACGTAAACTTCTGGCCCGCTAAGCACTAGCGCAGGATAACACCTTTTCAACCTTAACAACCTCCCTTTTTTTCATTAATGACGCTGCATGGTATTTATACTAAGCGCGTATGCCAAAATTAGCATATCTGAAGCAGCTTCTTTAATTCATTAATTCAAAAGTTCGATTCTTGTGAATCGAATCTTGTGTATACCTTACATATTTATAAAAAAATCGTAACGGATATTTTTATAGACAAAATAATCTAGAAGAAAATATTTAAATTAAATCTAATAGAACACACTAAAGAATATAGTACAGATAATATAGTACAGTTTGAGGAACATTTCTTTGGATAATATCCAATCGTCTGCCGCATTAGGCTCGGTGCACAGCGATCCGGTGTCGTTGCGGCACCGCAGTTGCGATCAGGCAGTACATAGGGTTGAACTAACCGACTCACACGGACGATCGCTCGTGTGCACCGAGCCTTAGAAAGAAAAAAATATTAATTTTTTTTTGTCTATTTCGTTGTTATGCACGTGACGCAAAATTTGTTTAAAGTATCACAAAAGAGAAAAACCACGTGATCAGCATTTAATAAATTAAATTCTAAAAATTAATCTTTAAAAATTCACCAAAAATCAGAAAATGGAGGTATAGAGGTAAAGATTCGAAAAAGATTTCATTTTAAAGGAATTTTTATGATCTTTCTCGCGATATAAATTTTATAACCCTCAGATTATTATTTTAAATGAAAACTTTAAAGAATGTTACAAAAACAGCTTAAAAATTAAATTTTGAAAAATCTAAGAAGAATTTTTCAAAAATCTTTCTTAGTGCACCCCTACACTATAAGAAGAATCGCCATGCAAAATTTCAGCCCTTTAGGTCCAGCGGTTTGGTCTGTACGTTATCCGTCAGTCAGTTCCGGAACTGTTTTATATATAGAGATAAAAGGTATATTTCAAATTATTCATCTTTATTTTCAAGTATTAAACTGTAATACGCGGATTTCACCGTTACCTCTGTCCAACCGCCTGGGAATAAAATTCTTACAATTTTGAATCTCAAGATTGAAATGGTATCCATTGTGAATTATGAAGTGTAGATACAATCGAATCCCAATTGTATAAAATTATGGCATTTTTAGTATTGTTGAACTTCTTGAAGAAGTTACCAATCAAATGACGGAGATAAATATTTATGTATGCTTGCGTGCTTTCTCAAATGATTTGGATAAATATAATACTGTTACACTTACGGTTTCATTAAAATTATATTTAGATCCGTTTTGATGCAAATCCTTACTCATAAAATGAAAAAGAAAAAAGTTTCTTTCACTAAAAGTAAAGATTAATAGTGGAATGCGACGTTCTCTTGAATTCTCTCAGTTCCATGAAGTGAATGAATGTTTTACACTTAGATGATTTTGTATTTGTAGGACTTCCTGACGTCATTGATTCGGACCCATCAGATGCTGTACGGCTTCCTGGTAAGTCTCTCATTATCATAATGCCACTCTTGGCTTTAAGCACGCAAGTTAAGGATGGATTAAGACAAATACAAGAAAATAAAGTGTTATCTCGTCAGATATAACAATAAATAGCTTAGATTTTCGGTTTTCGTTTTCTAAGACGAGCTTTTAAAATAATTTTAGCTCTTCCTAGTCAGAATTCCTTGTCAATGGATCAGGAACCCGGTAATCTAAAAAAAAAAATTCAAAATTTTCCAAATCCCCATGCATTGCATCCTAAGTCAAAGCAATCCAGCTGCCTGTCTTAGCTTAAATAACTTGAAAAATAATATTTGTAAATTTGATCAAAATTTTTGGACAATAAAATGAAGTTTGTATAAGAATAGTAGTTACAAGATAAAAAGACTTTTTATATACCATGTTTTTAAATTTTCTGTTGAATCATATAAACTTGACAATTCTATGTATTAATAAATACTTTTTTAAAATTTTTTTTGATGAATTATCCCATCAACTTAAAAGAAAATGAAGTTAATTGGAAGTTAACTTGTATTTGACTTGTTTGACTTGTTGCATTTGACTAGTTCCCTTTCCGGCCAATAGATGGCTGCACCAGTCTACAAAACAAAATTAACTGAAAATAACTGAAAACTAATTAAATTCTGCTTAAAGATGGCTAAAAGTATTTAAAATATGCATTGCCATCGTGTTCTGAGCTATTCTAAAAGTTTCAAATGTCTAGATAGTCGGGAAGTTAATTAAAAATCGATTGCAAGATTTGTACTAGACAAACACACAAACAAACAAACACACAAGAAAGCAAGTTAATAAAAACATGGTAAAAAGTAGAACGATTTCAAAAGGAGCCTGGATCCATGTGCAATTTTCCGACTTACAAAAGACTGAACTTTGCACTCGATTGGAGACACAAAACAATATTTTGCCATCTGAGCACAGAAATATTGACTTTCGTGGATATGAAGATTTACGAAATTATGTTGCTTCTGAAGTTAATTATCAGAATCTACATTCTGATAATTAACTTTATATTTAAACTGAGATTTTTTACAAAATGTCTGCATCGATACGGTGTACAAACTCCAAGTTAGAGGATTGAGTGTAGCTATTATATCAGTTTTTGACTATAATATGAATTTTATTCTTCAAAATACTTACTTAAGACCACACAGAATCGGTAAGTTCTGGTTAGTAATTAGAAGCAATTTCAGAACGTCTGGTACATTACAGCTCAATATTTAATAATATCAATTATGTAGCAGAAATTTAGTTCAACTTAAAAAAATCCTTTGAAATTAATTGGTTAATCGTTTTTCTATTTTAATTAGAAAGTGTAGTATTATGAGTAATAAACTGAGCTTGATCCAATCACCGTAAATTCATGTGTTTTTTCTCGGACGTAATTTACCATCTAAAATATGTTTTACCTTTTTATTTACATGTAAAAATTAGCTGAATACCCGTGCTTAACTACGGAGTATATTCAAATTAAATACAACGGTCAATGTATGCAATTAATGCCGAAAGAAACAAAATATATAGTTATACAAAAATCGTATCGGATATATTTATAGACAAAATAATTTAGAAGAAAAGATTCAAATTAAATATAACGGTCAATGTATGTAATTAACTTGTATGTTTAATATCCATAAAACATACAAATTTGAATTAAATTCTCAAAATACTTCCATCTCAATTAGTCTAGTGGTTAAATTTTATCTTTTACCGTATTTTAATATTTTTTTGTCAATTTATTTCGTTGTTATGCACGTGACGCAAAATTAAAGTATCACAGAAAGAAAAGAAACCTCGTGATCAGCATTTAATAAATTAAATTCTAAAAATTAATCTTTAAAAATTCACCAAAAATCCGAAAATGAAGGTAAAGATTTGAAAAAGATTTCATTTTAAAGGAATTTTTATGATCTTTCTTGTGATATACATTTTATAACCCTCAAATTATTATTTTAAAGGCAAACTTCAAAGAATGTTAAAAAACAGCTTAAAAATGTAATTTAAAAAATCTAAGAATTTTTCAAAAATCTTTCTTAATGCACCCCTGCACTATAAGAAGAATCGCCATACAAAATTTCATCGCTTTAGGTCCAGCGGTTTGGTCTGTACGTTATCAGTCAATCAGTCAGTTACGGAATTGTTATCTATATATGTAAAACAGTTCCGTAACTGACTCATTCATTCACTGACTGTCTGACTGACTGACATACAACGCACAGACCAAACCGCTGGACCTAAAGGGCTGAAATTTTGCATGGCGATTCTTCTAATAGTGTAGGGGTGCACAAAGAAATATTTTTCAAACATTCTTCTTAGATTTTTTAAATTAAATTTTTAAGCTGTTTTTTAAACTTTTTTTACGTTTGCATTTAAAATAATACATTGAGGGTTATAAAATTTATATCACGAGAAAGATCATAAAAATTGCTTCAAAATGAAATCTTTTTCGAACCTTTACCTTGATTTTCTGATTTTTGGTGAATTTTTAAAGATTAATTTTTAAAATTTAATTTATTAAATGTTGATCACGTGATTTCTTTTTCTGGTACTTTAAATACATTTATCGTCACGTGCATAACAACTAAATAAACAAAAATGATATTCTTTTTCTTTCTAATGCAGCAGACGATTGGATATTATCCAAAAAAAATAAATATCCCTTACGATTGTTTTATAAATATATATATATATATATATATATATATATATATATTTTACATCAATTGTATACATTGATCGTCGCATTTATTATAAATATATATATATATATATATATATATATTGGCATTAATTGCATACATTGACCGTTGTATTTAATTTGAATGTACTCCGTAGCGAAGCGCGGGTTTTCAGCTAATATATATATATACTAGACTGAAAACCCGCACTTCGCTACGATGTACATTCAAATTAAATACAACTGTCAATGTATGCAATTAATGCCAAATAAAATAAATTTATATATTTATAACAAATGCGACGATCAATGTATACAATTGATGTAATATATATATATATATATATATATATATATATAAATCGTAAGGGATATTTATTTGTTTTTGGATAATATCCAATCGTATGCTGCATTAGAAAGAAAAAAAATATTTTTTTTTGTCTATTTAGTTGTTATGCACGTGATGATAAATTTATTTAAAGCACCAGAAAAAGAAATCACGTGATCAGCATTTAATAAATTAAATTCTAAAAATTAATCTTTAAAAATTCACCAAAAATCGGAAAATCGAGTTAAAGGTTCGAAAAACATTTCATTTTAAAGGAATTTTTAGGATCTTTCTCGTGATATAAATTTTATAACCCTCAAATTATTATTTTAAATGCAAACTTAAAATAAGTTACAAAAACAGTTTAAAAATTTAATTTCAAAAAATCTAAGATGAATTTTTCAAAAATCTTTCTTAGTGCACCCCTACACCATAAGAAGAATAGCCATGCAAAATTTCAGCCCTTTAGTTCCATCAGTTTGGTCTGTGCGTTGTGAGTCAGTGAGTCAGTTACGGAACTGTTTTATATGTATAGATAAATCTAAATACAATATATTTTCTCTTATATGAAACTAATTCAAATTTGTTAGTAAAAACAAATGAAGTATCTATTTATATTTACGTATTGAAGTACACACTGTTATTGTAGTTTGCGCTATTGACAGTTTTAAAATCCATTTAGTACTTGCATTAAAAAAAATCTGATCCTTAATAAATAATATTCATACTTATTTTGAAATACATTTTACTAAATGTTGATCATTGCGCGTGATTGTATTCCCCTGCTAGACGTTTGAACTTCATTTAATTCCCGACGACTAAAGTCGGTCTCCAGACAGAGGTCAACACTCTCGCGCTTTTCAAATTTAGCTGCAAGGGTCTTTTAATAAATACTATACCGACCGAGTTTGTAATACATCCTTCCGTTAAACAAAATATTTTACTGGCGTTTTATATATAATGTGTCTTCAAAACGTAATTTTTTTCTACAAATGATAAAACCTTCATGAAATGAGGTAGATTAAAAACTACCGATGAGATGTCTGAATCAGTCTATTTTATGTTTGTTTCGTTGACTTATTTCACAATACTGCTGCAGTTTCCCCACGAGGAAAATTGCTTTTAGCAGAACAGGAGTACGGTAATTTTTTAAGAAAACATTTAATAGGTATAAAATATGAATAAATAAATGATAAATCTAAAATTAAAATGTAGCAAAATGCATACGTTTCGAAGTGCGACAACTTTGCAGTCTATTTGTGGCTTTTGACATTCATAAAGTTCAACAAAAAAGTCTAGTGAAAAGAAAATTAAATATGTACTATCAGTTAGGCAAACGAAATCATCAAGTTTATAAAGGGTAAATACACTCATGGACAAAAAAAATTAGCGCACCAAGAAGGAGTCGTCAAAATGAAACGAAATTTTACATACGTAATGACTACTTTGATATAAGTAAATGATAAGAAAATCAAAGAAAAAGGATAATTTATTTCAGAGAAAAAGGCAAAAGAACGGAGGAGTTAATACTCCGTTGGACCCCCTCTAGCGCGAATGCACGATGCGATACGATCGGGCATTGAGTCATACAAGTTCTGTATGATGTCTTCAGACATTTCGTTCCATATTTGCTGTAACCTTGCCTCTAGTTCGTTCAAATTCGTGGGATGCCCAACTCGTCGTCCCAAATGATCCCAGATATGCTCGATTGGAGACAAATCAGGGGATCGGGCAGGCCTTGGAAGGGTAGTAACAGTGCGGAGACAGTCTTGTGACACCCTTGCCATATGAGGCCGAGCATTGTCTTGTTGAAAAATGGCTCCTGGGAGCCGTTGCATGAGTGGCAACACATGTGGTTGCAGGATTTCATGAACATACCGCTGGGCTGTCATGGTGCCACGGAACAATACTAGGGGTGACCGTGTATTGTAGGCAATGGCACCCCATACCATCACACCAGCTGTGGGAGCGATGTGTCGCTGTATAGCAAAGGCAGGATTGAAGCGTTCACCACGGGCTCTCCACACACGAACACGATTGTCATCACTGCCGAGATTGAATCTGGATTCGTCGCTAAAGACGACCTGGTTCCATTCCGCTGCAGTCCAGTTTCTTCGTGCGCGGCAAAACTCCAAACGGAGGCGTCGATGGGTGGGCGTCGATGGGTGGACGTCGATGGGTGGGCGTCAAGGGCAGCACACGTAAGGGGCGCCGCGATACCAACTGTCCTTCAGCTAGGCGCCTTCGTATGGTTCGAGAAGACACAGAGGCCCCTAGTGAAGGTGCTACCTGTGCCTGGATGGCGGCCGATGAAGCAGTTGGCTGTACGCGTGCATTTCTTACGTTGTGGCGGTCTTCTCGACGACTGGTCTGTCGAGGGCATCCTGAGCCTGGTCTTCGTGTACATGACATCTCTCGGGTCCACTGGTCCCAACACATCCTCACAACACAATCAGAGCGGCCTAATTGACAAGCTACTCGCCTAGCTGACCACCCAGCTTCCATCATCCCGACGATTCTCCCCCTCTCAAACTGCGACAACTGCTTATATTGTCTTCGAACACGGCGTAATGCCATGTCTATCTCAGCTCTTCCTTTGTAAATGATTCAGCACACTCAAACAAGCTTTGGTTACCTGTTTTATACTCCACAGAGTACGATGTTCAACGCCCTCTACCGGCTATACGTAATGCGCAATCGCGTTGCATTTCTAATCATTTGCATATCTCCCCGACATGTACCTTCATTGCAAGTTTCGTTACGATCCCGCAATTATTTCTTGGTGCGCAAATTTTTTTGTCCATGAGTGTATATTCAGATATTAAAGTATATAAAAATATAGCTCCAACTGTTCTATAGTGACGATTACATAATGAGCTGCATTTCATTTATTTCTTAATTTCTCTAAGGAACTTCTCTATCTAGGGAATGATTTCGTACCCTATCTAATTTTGAAACTTTCGGACTGCAAATGCAACTCTATTTCAAAAGGGAATAAATCCCTCCTTAAAGGAAGATGGATGCCTCACATGAGATGTTATAATTCAGAATGGAAACAAGACTGTGAAACACTGAGGTTAATTATGGGTTAAAAATGTTTAAGCAGACAGTGTTCAGCATTAACTTTTTTCTTTCAAGAAGATTGCGAATAACACTGAAAGTGGCAAATTTTAGTTGAGTTACAATACCCATTTCATTAAATATCTATGACGAATCAAGAACGTACATTTTAATCAAGACGGTACATATGTGTAAGGATGGGATATAAAAAAGTTTTCTATACTGTGAAATTTTTCTGTCTATGTTATTCTTTTAAGTACAAGATTATTTTCGGAACGGGAGAAAAAAAAAAGTTCATCTGTCCTGCCCTTGAAGTCTATTTTTATGAAAATGATGACATTCTGTACAAAAGTGCACCAATCAATAGACCAAGACAATTTTTAGAACTTCAATTTACTGAAAACAGGTATTTAAGAAAAATTAGATAAAGCTACCAAGAAAGACACTTAAATATTTTGAATCTTAGAATTCGTATTTGTTTTATCGATCTAGTTTCAACTTGAAGGAAAGTCAGAATTTTCAACATGCAACAATTTTTTCACCGAGAATGCAGAAAGAAATTTACAAGTGTTTCGTTCTATCTATTCCGATAGCGTAATACATATTCGTTTTAGTGACATTTCAGTTTTAGTGACATTTTCATCTTCTATTTCTTCATTAGATACTGATGATTGGAGTGAATGGTCCGAATGGAGCCCTTGTGCCGAACCCTGTGAAATGCAAACTCGATTCCGAAAATGCCAGACGACCGAAGTTGGCTGCTTGGGAAATGATAGAGAAATAAGAAATTGTCCTTGCGGAATTCATGTATCTCAGATAAATGAAACTTCCGGTAAGAAACTCATTTTCTTCATATAGATAAACAAAGAAATGTTTGCATTCAACAAATACTTAATACAGCCTCAAATTGGGAAAAACTCCAGATGACTTTCTAGTTTTTTTCCAATGAAGTATTCTGAGCTAAAGTGGGAAAAGTAAAGAGACCAAATGTATAAGGTATTTGCAGGGGGTTGTCGCTTGCAACTTGCACTAATTCAACAAAGCCTTATTAAATGTAGCCAGTATAGAACCAAAATAAAAATATCTTAAGAGAGAATCTTATTAATAAAAGCAAGTGTCCGTGTGTGTGTTTATATATGTGCGGCCTAGAGACGAATCTATAAAACTTACAACTGTGAAATTTGGCACACGGGTAGTGAAGAGTCTGAACATCTATACCTCGAAGCCCTAATTTTAAATTTTATTACCGTTAATTTTTAATTAATAAAAAACCAACAATTTTTGAAGGGTGAGTACCGAAATGGAATAGCCATCCTAGCCGTCTAAGAAGAAATTCCGGTGCGACCTGCTCGAATTCAGCCATATTTGAAAAATGTCGAAATCTATGTATTTTTTTTCATGAAAGTACATAAATGTTAGATATTTGGAAAGAGCTTTAAAAATTGATAATTTTTTCTGCTTACACTTAATCTGTTACTTCAATAGTTTTAGAGTTATTTGTATTCTAATCTTGAGATCTTCCGATGATATTTTGTAAACAAAGCGTGATTCATTCACAATGTGATTTTCACTAAAAAATGAATACCTGAAAAGAAATGTGCCATTGATAATTTTGCCTACTTACAGTTTTAAACTTTATTCACACCTTTTAACAATAATAAATACTTTATTGAAACTAAATAGATATATACAGATTTTTTGGGGATTTATGGAGATTTATAAAGATGTAAATTGAAGCAAACTTCAATAAGATTCGACTGTGAAGTGAAGTGATTCGATTCCGAGTTTTTCAGCGTGAAATTGGATAGCACATGGTAAGTTATAGATACTTATTCTTAAATTCTTTATTCAATATACTTTAAAAAATGCTTTTTAATAATAATAAATAGATTATTTGAAGAAATCATGTTTAAAATTTCTATTAATGCGTAATTCATGTAAACTTATGTATTACATATGCATTATTTTGTACGCAAACGAATAACAACATTAACATTTACATTTTTGTTTAAATTTTTGAACAAAAATAAATAAATTTCATTTTGTGTTTAAAGTTTTGTTAAAGAAATAAAACATTCTTGAAATTTGAGATAGTTTTATAATTTGTGTTTTGAAAGAGAAAATTGTTTAACTTAAAATTTTGTTATGAGTGCTTAAAAAAAAAAAAATTTTTATTTATAATAATTACATATATAAAATTAAGTACTATTTTATATTAGAATAATGTTTTATATTAGTTTTTATATAATGTGTAATATGTATTGGTGTTTACGTTGTATTAAATCTGAAAATATTTATCATCAGCAATAAGTTAACAATTTTGAAAATATCGGATATATATCAAAAATATCGGATATATATCAAAATATCGGATATTTTGGATATTTTCGAAAATATCATGATATTTACGAACCCTGATTTTAAACCATCTTAATATTTTCAAAAGAAGTAATAAGGTTGTAATAAAATTTATTTCTTTTTATAATAGAAATGTCAAATATAATTGCACATTAATTTTATACAAATTTGTGCGGGGCATTTGCTGAAAGCTGAAATTAATATTGAATTCATTATTGAATCAGATTTTAATAAAATTTATTTTTTTATTATAGAAATGTTTTTTTTCGGTGTTTTTTAATTGCATAAAATATTTTACATTTCTTATTAAATAGTATGTTTCCTGAATTAAAATTACAACTTGATTTTTCTGAAGCAACGCTAAGTTGCTTCAAGAGTTGTTGCTTAATACCGTTGCTTCTAAGGAAAAGAATAAAAAATTAGACACATGATCACACTATTTAATAAGAAATGTAAAATATTTTATGCAATTAAAAAAACACCAGAAAAAAACATTTCTATTATAAAAAGAAATAAATTTTATTAAAACCTTATTACTTCTTTTAAAAATATTAAGATGGTTTAAAATCAGGGTTCGTAAATATCATGATATTTTTGAAAATATCCAAAATATCCGATATTTTGATATATATCCGATATTTTCAAAATTGTCAACTTATTGCTGATGATAAATATTTTCAGATTTAATACAACTTAAACACCAATACATATTACACATTATATAAAACCTAATATAAAACATTATTCTAATATAAAATAGTACTTAATTTTATATATATAATTATTATAAATAAAATATATTTTTTTTCTTTTTTTTAAGCACTCATAACAAAATTTTAAGTTAAACAATTTTCTCTTTCAAAACACAAATTATAAAACTATCTCAAATTTCAAGAATGTTTTATTTCTTTAACAAAACTTTAAACACAAAATGAAATTTATTTATTTTTGTTCAAAAATTTAAACAAAAATTTAAGTGTTATTATTGTTGTTATTCGGTTGCGTGTAAACTGGATGTTTACTATCATAAGTGATCTCCTACGTAAGTTTTTCCGCTTTCTCAGTTCCTAGCCTTTTCCGCAATTTAGACTGAACTAAACCAAAGCTAGAGAAAATTCTCTCTAACGGTGCTGTAGTTGGTGAAACAGTAAACAGTTGATTAACTAAGTTAGAAATTTTTTCTTTTAGTGGCTGTTCAATTTTAATATTGTCCCACCAAATCAATGGTTCTACAGCTAAGAAATCGTCTTCAAACATAAAGTTCGGAAAGGGGGATTTTTTTGCTAAAAAAGTCATTACTAGAGGCAAAAGTTCTTTGTCTGTAGAATGCAAAAAATCAAATGCACCCTGCTTTTGTTCTTCAGTTAATTTTCTTCCACAATATCGATGGTTCAACATATTCGCCGCTAAATGTGCTGGTGAAAGAGCCATTTCTTCTTTTACTGATAATGTTTCTTGCACCTCTTTTATTCCTTTCAATTTATTTCTTAAGTTAATCCAAATTTCTACACATTGTGCAATTTTAGTCTGATGTTTTTGCATTTCATCTAATGCTTCTGCAATGGGTTTTAGAATGTTTGTATAGTCCGTACAATTAACCGTTAAGTTCAAATCATTAACTAAATTTAAAATGTCTTTATTAATTTCATGTTTATGATCCTACAGACTTGAAACAGTTTTCCCCTATTATCTAAAAAAGACTTCATTGTATCAAACATTGTGTTCCATCTTACAGTTTGAGCTATTACTAACAGTCTGCCACCATTTGCTTTGTACCAGGCATTTGGTAAATGCGTATTTCTAAAATACTTAATTATTTTGATTGCATTTTTACTTACATTTGGAAGTTCTAGGTCTTTTGCTAAGAGATTTAAAATATGAGCAGAACAACTATAATAAATGATATCAAAATCTCCAGCAAGCTCCTCTCATTTTTTTGACATTTGCAAAAAAATGAGAGATATTTGTAAAAAAACATTTTTAGATGTGTAGAAATTATTTTTGTTAGCTCCTTTTAGCATTTTATTTACAAATTATAGTTTAATTTTCAATTTAATTTTCAATAACAATTGAAAATTTAAAGTTCTAATTTTTAGACAAAAAATATGATGCATAATGCTATTTTCAGAATACTTCACATAAATGAAAATATCAAAAATCCCGATATTTTAAAAATAAATATCGGATATATATCATGATATATATCGATTGATATATATCAACGAACCCTGTTTAAAATCATTATACACACTTCAAATTAATGTTTCTAATCAGTAAAATTTCAATATTAGTATGTTTCATGAATGAAAATTGTAACTTGACTTGTCTTATTTGAGTTTTTTAATTTTCATGCTTTTACAACCTTATAGAAATTTTTTGATGTTAAAACATGGTTTAAATGTATTACATATGACGGTAATGTAGAATTTTTAATTTTTTTGTTTTTTTTTTTTTGTTTAACATTATACACACTTCAAATTAGTGTTTCTAATCAGTAAAATTTCAATATTAGTATGTTTCATTAACTCACTTTTTTTTCAGGCCTGCTTAAAATCGTCTTACGTGTGGAATGACATTCAAAGACTTGGTCTTTCAACAAACATGCGAGTTTGTGTCAATGGTGATCCCTCAGCCCAGCAATTTGCAGATAACCTTCTACAACTTGGAAATGGAGCCATTACTGCTGATAATATAGGATGTATAGCCATGGAAACGATTGGAATGATTGTGACAACTCAACAACAGCTAAAAGAGGCAGTGTTTCCAAAGAGGTAGTGTGGCCCAGTACTTCACTAATCACACATGGCTGTGCCAAAGAGCAATCCTTGCCCCAAGAAACGAAGATGTCAACGTCATCAATAAGCAGCTTTTACAAGAATTGCCAGGTAAAGCTCAAATTTACAAATCTATTGACACCACCTGTGATACAGAAGAGGCGGTACACTACACCACAGAATTTTTAAATACATTGGAGCCATCTGGAGTACCCTCTCACATATTAGAGCTAAAGATTGGTGTACCAATTATGCTGCTGAGAAATCTGCATCCACCTTCACTCTGCAATGGAACAAGACTTGCTGTAAAGAATCTGATGCTGAATGTGATTGAAGCCACCATAATGACAGGACATTCTGCAGGCGAAGGCATATTTATTCCCAGGATACCAATCATCCCTTCCGATATCCCATTTCAATTTAAAAGACTTCAGTTCCCTGTCCGTTTAAGTTTCGCCATGAGCATTAACAAGGCACAAGGGCAATCACTAAAAGTAGTTGGACTCGATCTACTTAAACCCTGTTTTTGAAGCCTTGAGAATATTCTAAAATAAGTTTGGAAGCTTTAAAATAAGTATAAATAAATACAGTTTTTAAATAATATTTCATCTCTAGGCGTTGGAATCATTCATATGAACTGCGCATGCGCTATTATCATTCTCAAGTAGGAATTAAGGTCTACGTTCTTAGTCATTTTTTTTTTAAATAATTTTTTTAAGGTTTTTTTTCATCTTTTATGGTAAAATAGCACTTGAAAATGAAAGAAACAAAAACTTACGTGTAAATAGCATATTTTTTTTTAAATTTAGTCAATTTGAAGTATTTTTTAATGAAATTTAGCTAAAATGCCTATCACTGCACAAAATCCTAATGCTACTATTTTAATTTCCTTCTCACACGTGATATATATTACAGTTATCTTCAAAATGACGTACAATCTAAGAGGAAATTTTAAAATGCAAAAATAATACATTCAATTTTATGTTCCAATATGAAAACTCTCCCCGATTCGTCATTCCTTTCCTTATAAAAACAGCCGCAAATAAAAAAAACTATTTATTATACACCAATTATTGTTCTTTTTTTGTTTATTTTGCATTTACTAAGCAAATTGTGTTATTATTGGATATTTTTGAAGGCCAGTGAAATATAATTGTTTTATTTACTTTTCTATTTTGGGTTTAGTTAATTTTCCAATTGTTCAGAAATTAATTGTTCAATCAGAATTATGTTTCAATATGAACATTTTCCCTGATTCGTCATTCCTTTCCTTATTAAGAACAGCCGCAAAAAAAAAACTATTTATTATACACCAATTATTGTTCTTTTTTTTGTTTATTTTGTATTTGCTAAGCAAATTCTGTTATTAGATATTTTTGAAGGCCAATGAAATATTGTTTTATTTACTTTTCTATTTTGCATTTAGTTAATTTTCCAATTGTTCAGAAATTAATTGTTAAAACAGAATTTATTACTTTAAATATTTCAGTGGGGGGGGTACAGTTTATCCTTTCATCATTTCTTATTATCATTCTCAAGTAGGAATTAAGGTGACTGTCTACGTTCGTAGTCAATTTTTAAAAAAAATAATTTTTTAAAGGTTTTTTTCATCTTTTATGGTAAAATAGCACTTAAAAATTAAAGAAACAAAAACTTACCTGTAAATAGCATACTTTTTTTTAATTCATTTAATTTGAAGTATTTTTTACTTTTCTATTTTACATTTAGTTAATTTTTTAATTATTTACAAATTAATTGTTAAAACAGAATTTATTACTTAAAATTTTCAATGGGGGGGGGGGGTACTGTTTATTCTTTCCTTATTTTTTATTCTCATTCTCAAGTAGGAATTAAGGTGACTGTCTACGTTCTGAGTCAATTTTTTTAAAAATAACTTTTTAAAGATTTTTTTTAGTCTTTTATGGCAAAATAGCATATAAAAATTAAAAAAAGGAACAAAAACTTACCTGTAAATAGCATACTTTTTATAAATTGGTCAATTTGAAGTAATTTTTAATTAAATTTAGCTAAAACGCCTGTCACTGCGCAAAATCCTAATGCTACTATTTTAATTTCCTTCTCATTCCTTTTCAGATTTTAGCGGTTTATTATAAATGTATATATTTTATGTTTTACTTTTCGGGTTTTTTTGCTCCAATGATGAAAGGCTAAACTAGATGAATTCTGACAAGTTTATTATAAATATATATTTTTTTGTATTGGGTTTTCTTTTTATTCATGCGTATAACATTTCATATGCTTTTTTTTCTATGTTATTTATACTCTGTTTAGATTTAAATTGACTCTAGTTAACAATTATTCCCAAATTTGACATTTTTACTTTACAGCTTTTAGTGGTACAATGAAGAAAGGCTGCATCTACCTAAATTCTGAGATGTCTATAATGTTGACTATAGTGTTCTGAGATGACACATTTTTTTAACTATGTAATTTATGTTGTGTTTAGTGTTTAAATTGATTTTAGTTAACAAACATTCTTAAAATCCCGAGCAATGGGGAACCCCCCCCCTCCCCCCCGGGGGAGGGGGGGGGGGTTCTTCTGCCTGCGACTGTTTGCAGGACGGGGGAAACGTATCCACAAAATTTAAATAGCTTTATTCGTTGTTTTTTAGTATTTACATTCTTTGACAATGATTGCTGAAGGGAGCGTGTCCCTAAACCGACCGGCTAGACGGGCGAAGCACGGCTAAGTAAATTTGACATTTTTACTTTTCAGATTTTAGTGCTACAATGATGAAAGGCTGAAATTCTGAGATGTGTATAACATTTCACATATATTTTTTCTATGTTATTTATACTGTGTTAATTTTTAAATTGATTTTGGTTAACAAACATTCTTAAAATCCCGGGCATCGCCGGGTACCTCAGCTGGTTGTATAATAAAAGAAATTCTATAATTCAAAATTAAGAATTTGAAATTAAAGAATTTCAGCATTTTGTCTTAGCGATAAAATAATTTATGTTTTACCAATAAAGCCCC
This sequence comes from Dolomedes plantarius, assembly GCA_907164885.2. Classification (NCBI taxonomy): domain Eukaryota; kingdom Metazoa; phylum Arthropoda; class Arachnida; order Araneae; family Dolomedidae; genus Dolomedes; species Dolomedes plantarius. The sequence goes on along the minus strand of OU015494.1, from coordinate 40,915,229 downwards.
GTCTCATGTAGAAGCTCAGTTCCAAAAATATAAAAATTAAAAATTAATAAATCATTGTTTGTCTTAAAACCTAATACATAGAGTATTTCCTCAGCTGAAAACCTGTTTTCTGGAGCCAAAATATAGCTGTTTCAATAAATGATGCTATCAGCTCTGTGGGAGATCTAAAATACCATGAATCTTCCCATTTTACTTTGCATGTAACAATAACTAAGAATTTCCCTCCTATCTTCAGTTTCGAGTACTGCAATGAGTGAAATACGGGAGTGTGCCGGTGACTGTGAGGATGACCAAGTATGCATCTTCCTATCTCAGACCTCAATAGCTCGATGCTTAGTTCCGAGAGACGCAAACGACCCAACAGGCTGTGGAGGATGGTGTGTGGGAGAGCACCAACTATGCAAGAGGCTAGGAAATTCTACATACCAGTGCGCTGATAATGCAGGTAATTAATGAAATCCCTTTCTTTAGCACTATGAGTATTTCTTAAGGTTACAACTAGGAAATCAAACGAAAGCTCCATGGTTATTTGCATAACTGGGGAAAGCAGATGGAGGTTTTTCGTATGCATACGTTTCTTGAGGTAACGCTGAAAGTTACTGTCAAACTGTTTTATGCAAGCTACCGGAACAATGAACTCCCCTGTCACACAAATATTTGATTCGTTTCATCGTAAAACAGACAACGCTATGACTAGTGGAGAAGATCTGGAAGGCTTTACCTGGAATCAAATAACTGGGAAACTGGAGGAAGGGCGTGAATAAGGAAATTAAAAAGAGTGTTTGGTGGGTTGGAGGTAAATAAGGTAAAGTATTTAGGGGAAAATAAGCGTAGTATACTGGAATAGCTAAGATTTTTACGTATATGAGAGTTACGATAAACTATTTAGTCACTTTTCATAACCAAAATTCTACATCATATATCATACATTTTTCCTTCTAATGGATTTTTAGAACATTGCCGTGGAAAATTAACCTCAGACTCTATGAAACAGACTAGCACGTAGAGATCTCTCGTTTCGACAACTACATTTGTGATTTCCAAACATATAAAATTACAACGAAAATGTTAAGTCACTATTCCACTGAAATCCCCCAATCTTTATATTAGATCTCATCGAAGGAGAAAATTTTTGGATCAATAACTAGACATTGCACATAATATACTCTGCTGCTCATTGAAATTGCAACACTGCCAAAGCCTTCAGTTGCAGCAATGAAATTTATTTTACGGATAATATGTGGTACAATGTACAAACGACTAAAATTGCAGACCCGAAAGTCAAAAGGAGCTGGTTTTAGCATGCTCCATACTAAAATCAGTATTTTGTGTGTTCGCCTTTAGCAATTATAACTGCTTGCACATGACGTGGCTTTGACTGATAATGATGATTCTGGATGGTTGTCTGCTAAATGTCATTCCATGAAGATTCAATAAGCATCCACAGTTTTTCAGTAGTGAATGCGGGTGATGACCTACGGGCAGTCATATCCTACGTGTGTTCTGTGGGGGACAAATCGGGTGACAGAGAAAACCAAGGAAGAAGTGGTACTCGTTGGTCACAGAAGAAACATTAGGTGTTATTGGGACATTGTCCTCAAGAAAGATAGCTCCATAAATGGGTAGAACCGAGACGTCTCTGATGTACCGGATAGTACCTCCGACCCAGATAAGGCGAAAGCGGGAACGAAACCATTCTCTTGGAGTAGGACCTTTATACTTTACAAGGCACCTTTAATGGTGCTTTTTCCGCATTGTGTTAACAAGGACAGAGATTGAATCTAGACTCGTCAGGAAACAAAATTATTCCCCATTCAGCGGTTCTCTCTTGGTACCAATGACCAATGGTATAAAATTAAAAGAAGCCGCAGTACGAACCCTCGCTGCATGAATCGTAAGCGAACAGAGCACGCAAATGTGTGCCCATCTTCCATTGTCCTAACGTTGTGGATTCTTCAGTTCACGAGTCGTCACTCCGATGAGCAGCCTATCTTCCCTTTCCACATAAGCTCCAGACCCCTCAGAACGATGCAGAGAACCTTCTTGTATCCATTTTCACGAAGTGCACGTAACTAAACAACGCGGATATCACTATACGATAAACCACCTTCTCTCAACCCTATAATTCTTCATCTTTCAAACTCCGTCAATATTTTAGAATGTTTCGGTTCGCGATGAGGCATGTTTACATGCTAGCAGAGAAACAGCAATCGAATTCAGTGTTTGGGATTCGCTTTTTATATCCTCCTAATCCCATTTCAGCCTGTATTGTGTGCGCATCAGATTTTCAGACGCAGCTGAGATTTGAATCATTTCTATTTGCTATGATAAACGACTAAATTTCCGGTAATCCCAAAAGCTCTTTCTTAATTTTTCAGTTTCAGAAAACATCTGTTCAAATGTCAATCACGATTTTCTTCAACCTTTTTATCATTTCAGCAGCATGTAAAGAAGGAGAATGGCAGTGTGATAACGGACTATGCATTGTTGCCAGTGGACGTTGTAATAGTCGCATTGAATGTTATGATATGTCTGATGAACTCAATTGTGGTACGTTATTGTAAACTTCCATCTTTCTTTTTCAAGAAATCAGATAAGATATTTAATTTAATATAATTAAAGATTACTAGCCACGAGATTTTTTAATGATTATTTTCTTTATAGAATGTGGTGAGGGTCATTTTCTTTGCGGAAACAGCACTCCCTGCATACCAGCAAGTTTAAAGTGTAATGGAAAAGTCGATTGCTGGGATGCTAGCGATGAAGTTAACTGTACAAAGTGTAAGTCTTTTCAACCTTTTATGAAAGTTATTAATTATAATTAATTACAAATATGTATATTCTATGAACATTCATTGTAAAAATTTAAAAACTTTTTGAAATACTCATCCGATGAACATATTCAAATACATACCCATCATTCTAATTCTCATCCACCGTATTATTTGACTTGAAGAAGAAAAAAAGATTGCGACTAGCCTTATATTTCTCTAGAGCAGTGAAACTAAAAGTGGGACCGTCAGACACTTGGAAATCCGTTAGATAATAACCAGGGGGGCGCAAGTGATGAGATCTTTCCTCAGCCAAAATCTCATAAAAGCGGGATTGGGGACATATTTAGTTGTGAATTAGCCCTCGTGTAGCAAAAAGTTGACCGTAGCGCTCCAAATCAATCATTTCTGAGTTACTGTTCTTGCCATACAAAAAAAAAAAAAGAGAGAGAGAGAGAGAGAGAGAGAAAGAAAGAAAGAAAGAAAGAAAAATCAACATGTGACTTGTCGAACTATATACTGAGACAATCTAATATATCATTCATTGCGCAGCTCTCTCCAAATCGAGAATTAACAAGAAACTTTTGAGTTATAAAGCTGCAATAACAAATTCACTAAAATAAGCGTTTTGGAAGATAGTAAGTAGCTAAACATCATTCCTCTCGTTAGCCATTTGAAGCATACATAGCCATCCCATTTCATTCGTACGGAAATTAATAGAATTCACGAATCTTGCTCTTTATAATGGGTTGCTTACTATTAATGCAGTCTAAAAGCAGAACCACGAAAATATTTCAGTTACAAAAGCAGTCTGTGAGCTTTCAAAGTTTGCTATAACTCTTTAGTGATACAAAAACTCACCACTAGCGACCAAGTACTCAATCAAAGCTACGTAATTAACACCAACAAAACACTTGAAGAATGCACTTTTTGCTCGCAAATAAACATTGTTAGCTTTGACAAAATTCTCCTGAAAGAAAGAAATGAATTTTAAAACAATATTCTTCTACTTGTTGCTCTACCCTATTTAAGGTTCGAGATACAAATTAAGGATTATTTTGCTAACTGTAAAGGCATGCAATAACGATAGTATACTCTGCTTTAAACCATTTACTCACTTGTCACTTGATAAGAAACCTTGAAAATTTGAGTTGAACACGTCGTTCCCTCATAACAGTGTGGGGTCATCTATATGGATCTCCCATAATAAAGTAGCCAACAAAATCGTGCTGAGACCTGCTTTTCTCAAGCGTGGAATAAGTTTAACAATGTGTAAAGACTTATTCGATCATCTTTTTAAATATAACAAAAATGAAAAATTGCGTTTAAAACCAATCTTTTTTTTAAATTTCAGCTTGCCAGGGAGACAAATTTACCTGCAACATCGGAGGATGCGTCGACATAATCCTATTCTGTGACAGATTTCCAGACTGTGCTGATGGTTCTGATGAACCAGAGGGTTGTAATGAACCTTGCCTTCCTACTCAGAAACAATGCCGAAACGGAAGATGTATCGATGATCCGCTATGGTGCAATGGAGAGGACAATTGTAAAGATGGGAGCGACGAAATGAATTGTCCGCGTCTGGAAGAACCACCAAGGCAGTAGGCTTATTTCCGTTGTGTCTCATTCTGGTTGATAAACTTCTCAGCGTAGCACTTGCTGAAGCATAGGAAATGCATTTATAACGTTGCTGGACGAATTGGAGTGACATTTCCTTTGTGGACAGTATCAGAGAAACTTGTGCTTTGAACTTTCAAAGAAAAAAAATTCATATACAAGTGGCTTGTTAAACATCCGAGATGTTTTCATCATCATATATCTATATATATATTCATTTATATTATTCACAAGTTTTAAAATTTTTACATTTTATATAAATGTTTACAGATACAGTCACAATTTAATATTTATATAGTAGCGATAAATTTTTGCAGATTTTCGTTTTCTTGCGCTATAACTCCTCAGTTACGGAAACACATATCAGACTGTCATATTTCAGACATTCATTTTAAGTAAATCCATTTTTAGCGACGTTCATTCTAATATTTATTGATCTGATAAATACCTAAATGACTGTGATAATCGCATTCGTAGAGCCTTAAGAACAATATTTCACGCGATTTCATCAACACTTTAGCCGCAGACTTGAAAATTTATTTATTTTTACTGGACATTTTCCATGTATTTTAATTTCTTTTCTACGGTAAGATCTATGGGTTTTTCGGTGTGCTACTGAAGTAAAGCAGAAAAAAAAGGTCATACCTCCAGGGAAGGAATATATTGTATATGTGCTGTAACCATATGTGATGATAATTAAATATATATATATATATAAACGAGTTGTCTCTTTTGTGTATACATCTTATTTTTGAATGCTTAGCTTTAAACTGAGCTGAAAGTGATAGCAACTCATAACAATTCTCAAAACTGTTTCGCAGTTGCTTCGATAATCCGAGATGGGAGGTAAGAAATGAAATGGAATGGAAACAAAGTAAAAATTCGAATTACTGGGTTACCTCACAAAAGTACAACACACTGCTACGGCACGTTATTCTTAATTTTTTTGCAGTATTTGGTATGATTTGAGGACTTTTTCTAAAGTGTTCTCTGTTATGATGCCATTACGGACGGAATGAAAACTTAGAAAAACAGAAAAAAGAATTTTAAACTGACTTCTATCTTCTATTAAATTCTTTTCCTCCATTTGTCAAAAATTCTTTTAAAGTATAGCCAGTAGTTTTCACTTCAGCTAAATATCTGGACAACATTACTTTAACTTCAGATTTTCTTTCATCAAGTAGACGGTCCTGTATTTAGAATAATCATCTTTAAGGGAACAAGGGACCTTGAACCTCGTTTTTAAAATTTGTCAATATTTTACTCAATATACCACATGAGTTTAATTAATATTCTTTATTTCAGTACATTGAATTAACTTAGAATTCACAAATAAGTATTTTGTAGAAGAATAAGAATTGTTTTTCAAAAAATTCTTCAAAAATACACTCATGGACAAAAAAATTAGCACACCAAGAAATAATTGCGGGATTGTAACGAAACTTGCAATGAAGGTACATGTCGGGGAGATATGCAAATGATTACAAATGCAGCGTGATTGCGCATTACGTATAGCGGGTAGAGGGCGTTGAACATCGTACTCTGTGGAGTATAAAACAGGTAACCAAAGCTTGTTTGAGTGTGCTGAATCATTTACAAAGGAAGAGCTGAGATAGACATGCCATTACGCCTTGTTTGAAGACAATATAAGCAGTTGTCGCAGTCTGAGAGGGGGAAAATCGTCGGGATGATGGAAGCTGGGTGGTCAGCTAGGCGAGTAGCTCATCAATTAGGCCGCTCTGATTGTGTTGTGAGGAGGTGTTGGGACCAGTGGACCCGAGAGATGTCATGTACACGAAGACCGGGCTCAGGACGCCCTCGACAGACCAGTCGTTGAGAAGATCGCCACATCGTAAGAAATGCACGCGTACTGCCAACTGCTTCATCCGTCGCCATCCAGGCACAGGTAGCACCTTCACTAGGGGCCGCTGTGTCTTCTCGAACCAGACGAAGGCGCCTGGCTGAAGGACAGTTGGTATCGCGGCGCCCATTACGTGTGCTGCCCTTGACGCCCACCCATCGACGCCTCCGTTTGGAGTTTTGCCGCGCACGAGGAAACTGGACTGCAGCGGAATGGAACCAGGTCGGCATTAGCGACGAATCCAGATTCAATCTCGGCAGTGATGACAATCGTGTTCGTGTGTGGAGAGCCAGTGGTGAACGCTTCAATCCTGCCTTTGCTATACAGCGATACATCGCTCCCACAGCTGGTGTGATTTTATGGGGTGCCATTGCCTACAATATACGGTCACCCCTAGTATTGTTCCGTAGCACCATGACAGCCCTGCGGTATGTTCATGAAATCCTGCAACCACATGTGTTGCCACTCATGCAACGGCTCCCAGGAGCCATTTTTCAATAAGACAATGCTCGGCCTCATACGGCAAGGGTGTCACAAGACTGTCTCCGCACTGTTACTACCCTTCCTTGGCCTGCCCGATCCCCAGATTTGTCTCCAATCGAGCATATCTGGGATCATTTGGGACGACGAGTTGGGCATCTCACGAGTTTGAACGAACTAGAGGCAAGGTTACAGCAAATATGGAATGAAATGTCTCAAGACATCATACAGAACTTGTATGACTCAATGCCCGATCGTATCGCATCGTGCATTCGCGCTAGAGGGGGTCCAACGGAGTATTAACTCCTCCGTTCTTTTGCCTTTTTCTCTGAAATAAATTATCCTTTTTCTTTGATTTTCTTATCATTTACTTATATCAAAGTAGTCATTACGTATGTAAAATTTCGTTTCATTTTGACGACTCCTTCTTGGTGCGCTAATTTTTTTGTCCATGAGTGTACTAGAAAATTTCAAAATTTTCCATGAGCATTCATTTTTTCCGGTTTCTTCCAAATTACTCAGGATTGTTAATAGAAGTGTTTAATATAGCACTGTGCATAGTTCTTTGAAACCTCAAATGTTTTTCAAATGTATAGAACATGAAACAAAGTAAAGACATGCAAAATCATTAAAATAATAACAGGCAGAATAATAAAAAAAAGTTATTTAGGTTACTAGATTCTTACAAGAAAAAAAATCAATGCACAATTATCTTTATAAACATATGTTAAATTAATATTAAAACATTTAAGGTTTTTAAATGGTATAGAATGCACTTGGAGCATTTTTAATAATGTTAAAATTTTTGAATTTTTTTTTTTAACATCTTATTCTGCCAAAAAATCCTAATTTTGAATTCTAAGAGTAAAGAATAATATTAATTATTCTTATTTTGTATATAGATTTAAAATTTGAGAATCAAATAATTGGAGGTTGAAGGTCCCTTGTCCCCTTAAATGTCACAAAATACTGATTACCTCCTAAGTCTTAAGGACTTTTCAGGCATTGTCCCACATACATCAGCATGAACTAGGTGGCCAGGAGAAATAGGTCTATTCTGACAAGTGCCAAAACTTAATCTGTGCATTTTCCATACATACATGCATCACAGTATTCACTATCAAGCTTTACTTCTTACCTTTATGTTTTAAAAACTTCTGAACATGGTGTTTGTTTTGATGACCCGTACGCCGATGCCATAATTGAAGACTGTCATTTTCAATTGCCAAACAAGCAGTTTCAGGTCTCAATGCACGTAAGTCTGTATACTGTATGATGTCTAACCCCAACAGCAACAGTCTCATCACTACTATTTCTGAATTCACGAAGTTTGTTATCAGCATGTTCAGGTAGATCATTGTCTAATGCTGCACCTGGTGAAAAAGATTTTGGTCACTCAAAGGAACATACCAAACTTTAGTGAAATGACCTGATTTCCATTTACTATTGACGATCATCTCAATTTTAATTTCGCCAATTCCAGTGGCAAACATTGCTCTACCATCTCCGAGTCGTAAGAGTTTTGGAGAATCAAATTCTTTGTAGGATGAAAACCAGTTAAGCTTTGAAGATATGTGATGTGAAGCACCTGAATCAATAATCCAATAATCTTTACTGTTATTTTCAGCAACTGTCATAAATGCTTGACCAGAATTTTGCTCAACTTTCTCGGCATCGTTTCCTTTTATTGAATAACAGTTTTTTTTTTTTTTTTTTTTTCAAGTGTCCTAGGCGGCCACAAGCATAACATTTAAACTTCTTATTCTTAGAAACCTTCTGAGAATTCACACCATTTTTATCCAAAAACTTCTTACCAGAGACATGATTTGGCTTTACTATAAATGCTACACTGTTATTTTCTGTAGAAGGTTTTCCCTTAATTTCTTCCAATCGTTGCTCATGTAGACGCAGTCTTTCACTAAGCCTGATATTGTTCTTTCTTTGGAAGGCACTGATTCCCAAGCATTTTTAAATTCCAAATATTCATTAGGTAATGTATTCAATATTCTATTCAGAAGCATAGACTGAGGGAGCTGCACGTTTTCAGTCTTTAACTGTTCTTGTAGCTGTAGCCAAATTATTTGCAATTTAGACACATGAATAGCTATATTGTCCATTGGATCTTTGACATAATTAAACAATTGGGATTATAATAAATCTAACACTTTATTTTCTTCTTCAACTGTGACGCACAAGCAGAGGGGGCCGAGGTGTTCAGACGACTTGTTCTATATTCTAAAAGTGTGAAACTAGAGCAAGTGTATGAATGTATGAGATCAATTCTGGGCAGTAACTTATGCAGAACTGCTGATTTTGTACCATCACAATAAGCATTGGTGTAAGATATTTAATATATATAAATGTAGATGACAGCACCTCTGTACAAAAAGTAAATAAAAGTGTATCAGCCACTAACTTCAGTTAGAAGTAAGCTAGCTGAGGACATGCCTGTAGTAACGATGTAGAGCTTGATTGTCTGTAGTTATCTCAATTCATCCACCTAAATAATAATGCTTATGAATATTAAGTCATCGAGAGTATCTTAAATGGTGTCAGAGTAGAACACTGTCCACCAATTTCCAGTAAAATTCGCCTGAAAAAGAAGAAACTGACGATCGCAAAATGACGAGTAATCTACCAGCGATACAACCTTTCGATGCAGGAACAAATCCGCCGAAAGCGTGGAGAAATTGGAAACAAGATTTTAAGGACTATATTGAAGCTCTACGATATGGAAATGAATCGGAAAAGACAAAAACGGCTCTTTTTCGCCACGTGTGTGGAGATGAACTAAAGAAGCAGTACAGAGCATTCAACTTGAAACCGTTAACTGGCACTACGGAGATAAGTCTACAACAAATTCTAGACGAATTTGGAAAATATTTTCAAGATTTCCAAAATGAAATATATGCGTCCTTCAAGTTTCTAGAAATGAAACAAGAAATAGGGGAGAAATTCACTGATTTCTACCTAAGACTAAAGAGTGCCGTTACTGAATGTAATTACGGAGAACTAGAAGATCGCATGCTACGGGATAAAATTGCACAAGGGTTATAGGATAAACCTTTGCAAGAGCGCCTGATAAGAGAAACAAGCAGAAAAGCAAAAACGTTGCAGGAAATTGTCAGCGAGTGTAAAACTGCAGAGCACAGCAAAGTGCAAGCCAGCGAGATGAACGTAAACAAACCTGCCGCGATAGACGCCATTGAACGAGGGATCTCCCGAGTGTGTGTCATCTAGAAGAGAAATTCTGCGCCGAATGAAATAATATATGTGCCGATCGTGCGGTATAGTTCCGAACCTATGAAATCTGCCCAGTTTTTGGACTGTATGCGAGTGTGTAAGCTAAGAAATCATTGGGCTAAAGTCTGCAGATCGCGAGGAAGAAAGTCAAAATAAACGAAACGCGTGAACGCAGTGGAAGAAATGATGAGGTAAGTGACTCTGAATCTGTGTACCTCGGATGAGCTGAAAACAATTGACGCAATGATTTTAGTGATAATGAAAGTGTTTGGTATCAGATATTATTGGTAAATGGCAATTGTGTAACATTTAAAATGAGACTACGGGATCTCAAGTAAATGTAATACCGAAAAGTAAAATTTTAAAATGGCCCAATAAACCTATTGTTACGAAATGCAAACAGACTGTTCTGGACTACAGTGATAATTTGGTTCCAATAATAGGAGAATGTAATTTTACCCTGTAAAATTAAAAACAAAGAGGAAAATTACGTTTTTTAGTGACAGAGCTAGAATCTAGCCCCATTTTAAGCCTACAAGCCTGGTACTAAGCTAGGACTGATAAAAAGTTTGTTATCAAATAAAAGAAAACACGTCTATTTAGAAGAAACCCCAGAACAGTAATAAAAGAATTTAGTAATGTCTTCACAGGTGTAGGAGAACTTACCCGAACAGTGAAGATTAAGCTTAAGTAAGTGTGTCCCACACATAGCAGCAGCTCGCAAAGTGCCATTAGCTCTTCATGATACAGTTAAGGAAGAGCTAAACAGAATGGAGGATACTGGCAGTATTACCAAAGTTGAAGAACCTACTGAGTGGGTAAGTAACATGGTGATTGTAAACACTCCTAAAAAGCTCCGAATTTGTCTTGATCCAAGGCCATTGAACAGAGCCATACAAAGACCACATAGTCCAATCCCAACAGCGGACAGTTTAATGACTAAGCTTCAAGGCAGCAAAATCTTTACCATATTAGATGCTAAAAATGGGTTCTGGCAATTGCCATTAGATTAAAATTCATCATTGTTAACAAAATTTGCCACCCCATGAGGTAGATACCGATTTTGTGTTTTGTCTTTTGGGCTCAATTATGCCTCAGAAGAGTTTCAGAAAGCAATGGATGAAGCGTTTGAAAAAGAGTTGGAAGTGAATGCATATTTTGATGATATAGTATTAGGGTCTGTTTCAGTTGCAGAACACTGCCAGCTGTTACGTAGGGTTCTCACCATTGCTAGACGAGCTAACCTTAAATTCAATCTAGATAAAACCCAGCATGCATTGTCCAGTGTGAACTATTTAGGACACATAATATCAGATAAAGATATTAAAGCGGATCCCAAGAAGATAAAGGCAATTCATGACTTTGCAGTGCCAAAATGTAGAGAAGACTTGCAAAGATTTCTGGTTATGATAACATATTTGGCAAAATTTACACCACATCTGTCAAACTTGACTCATTCATTGCGACAATTACTGAAAAAAGACATTGAATGGCTATGGGATGAAAATATTCAAAGAGACCTTCAACTAATAAAGCAAACTATCATGCAGTCCCCATGTTTACAATATTTTGATGAGACTAAAGCTGTAATATGTGTCTGTAGATGCTAGCAAAGATGGATTAGGAGCAGTTCTACTTCAAGATTGTAAACCTGTTGCCTATGGATCAGCATCACTCACTGAAGCTTAACAAAACTATGCTCAAATTGAAAGAGCTATTAGCTATAGTTTATGGCTTGGAACATTTTAACTACTATACATATGGAAGAAATGTAACAGTGCAAACTGATCACAAACCAATACTTGGCCTTAGCAAGAAACCGTATGACACAATTTCTCCTCGTCTTCAACGCATGTTACTTCGGCTTAACAGGTACAATGTAACATTAGAATATGTACCAGGAAAGGAATTACTCATAGCCGATGCACTGTCCAGAGCACAGTCTATGGTTGACAAATTTGATGATGGGTTATATCAAGAATATACAGTAAAAATAAACTTGTTAACACAAGCTTCTTCAGCAAGATGGGAAGAAATTGCAGAGCTCACAAGAAATGATTCCGAGCTGCAAGATTTGATATTTCACATAAAAAATGGATGGCCTGATAAAAAGATGACAAGATTAGCTGCTCAAGCATACTGGCATTGTAAAGATGAACTGTATGTAACAAAAGAAGGAGTAATATGTCGAGGACAACGACTTGTAGTGCCAACAGCCTTTAGGCATGAAATTTTGAAAATATTACATGTGTCGCATAAAGGTGTTGTGTGTAGTAAAATCAAAGCTAGAGAATACTTTTATTGGCCTAATATAAACAAAGAAGTTGAAGCATACGTATTAAAGTGCAAGATCTGCCAGAAATATCAACGAGCAAACCAAAAAGAAACCATTTATGAAGAAGACCTTCCAGAGAGACCATGGCAGAAAGTAGCCTGTAATTTTTTCTATTTGAAAGGAAAACAGTATCTCCTGATGATAGACTATATTTCTAAATATGTTGAATTAAAGCCAGTAAGCAGTACAACAGCACAAGCTGTAATAAACGTCTTGAAGTCCATTTTTGCTACACATGGACTACCTGAAGAGCTAGTTAGTGATGGAGGACCACCATTTAATTCTAATTTTATGAGAAAGTTTCTCAAAGATTGTGACATCAAGCCTCATATTACATCACCACACTTTCCTAGGGCAAATGGACAAATTGAGAGATGTGTGCAAACAATTAAAAAATATTTTACTAAAGCTGCGGAGGATGGTAAAGACTTGTATGCAGTACTGCTAGACTACAAAATCCAATCTGCAAAAGATATGCCATCACCTGCTGAATTATTAATAGGCAGACGTTTGAGATCTTTTCTACCCTCCCATCCAGATATGCTGAAACCAAAGTTTAACGTAAAAGATGCTCGCATTGCTCTGAAAGAGAGGCAGGTCAAGCAAAAGAAATATGCTGATAAGCATGCATCACGACTGCAAAAACTCCCAAACAAGACAAATGTTTGGTTTAAGCATAAGATGAATGAGCCTTGGAAACAAGGTTTCATAGTTCAAGTAGGACCACAACCTAGGTCCTACATTATAAAAGGGAAAGATGATGGTACCTACAGACGAAATAGGTACCATATTCGTCCTGATAATAGTTCGAATGTGGATAACAGTTTAGCGTGGAATCGAACTGTAGAAGATCTTTTGGAAAGCTCCAGTGACTCTTCAAAGACTCAACATGTTCCAGCTGGTAGTTCTAATGATCGAAGCACCATCGGTGACACTTCAAACACTCGAGAAGCTCCAGTTAGTAGTTCTAATGATCAACTTAGTAGATCACCTGATATAAGAAGATCAGAAAGGACTATTGTGAAACCTATTCGTTTTAGACAATTAATTAAGACTTTTATCAAAAAATTTATTCACTTATAAAATATCTGTTTTTGGACTGCAAAGTAAGATTTCAGTTTGTAAAATTTTGTGTCTCAAGTTTTAAAATTCACTCATCTTAATTTGCAAAATGTAATTTGTTACTTTCATTGGTAATATTTGTAATTGTAATCTTTTAAAATTATAATCTTTACATCTTTAAGAAAAAAAGGGCATGTAAGATATTTAATATATAAAAATGTAGATGGCAGCACCTGTGTACAAAAAGTAAATAAAAGTGTATCAGCCACTAACTTCAGTTAGAAGTAAGCTAGCTGAGGACATGCCTGTAGTAACAATGTAGAGTTTGATTGTCTATAGTTATCTCAATTCATCCACCTAAATAATAATGCTTATGAATATTAAGTCATTGAGAGTATCTTAAAATTGGTACCTGAATTCCTCTATAGTGTCTCCCCAATAATATGTTTAATACAGAGACTGTTATCCCCACAACCATTTTAGTCAGTCTGAATAAACAATGATATTCCCTTGAACTTTCCCAGTATAGTCAGTTTAATAACTGGGTAGAATTCTTTCTTCTGGTAATTCATTACCAAGAATTAAAAAAAAAGTATTTATTGGCTTGCATCTGAAGTACAATTACATCCCATCTGATTCACTGATATTTGATAGTAATCTTCCTACTAAAGAGCATCAAACCTGTAGCGGTAGACCTTATCTTACTACAAAAAATTCTATTCCTTATGTGCATTAGCACAGATTGATTTAAGGGTGATAAGCAACTAAACAGAAGTTATGACTCAATGGATATTTTGAAAAAAGACAGTGAATACAATTTTGTTATTCTAAATATCTTTAAATCTGAAAAGCTGTCTAAAATGTGAAAGCACAGAACTGGTTTTAAACATTGGGAAAGAACTTTAAATGGATAAATAGTATCTTATTATAAATCTCAAAGATTTGTGACAACCTTTAAAATAAAGCTACATGAGTAATTTACCTTTGATAAAAGTCCTTTTAAACATATGGTCTAATCAGAGAATATTCAAGCTCTTAAAATGCAGCTCGTTTGAAATGACGATAATACCTCTGTAACAGCAGAGCTCTAAAAATTTGCAGAGTTTGAAGCTTTTTGCATAGACTGAACAAAAACTTAGATTGAATAGGACAATTATCACTTTGTTTTAAAATTTATTAGAAATTATAGAATCCAACACTGACTTATAATTTAAAATTCAAACTGTGATAGCATACTTTTTGGTTAAAAAAGATCAAAAAATAAAAACTGCATCATTTGGCTCTATGATGCAAAACTCATCTATTTCTATAATGTATTATTAAAGTCATAAAAACGGGAGTTTCTGAGAAAACCATTTACCACCTACATTTGCAGAACTATGAATCCACTGAAAGCATTAACTATCAAAGATGAGAAAATTTAGCATTCAATGCTTTACTTTAATGAAGTTTGATTTCTTGGATAATGAGATATTCTTGGATACTAAGATTTCTTTTTAAAAGACTGCTTTAGATTAATCATTAACTCATAATTAAAGAAATAACATCATAAATAAGTTTATTGATAGCACAATAGGTGTATAATCTGCCATACAAACTGTTTCACAGAGACTGCATTACTGCAATATGTTCTACATAAAAATAAAATTAAATACATAGGAAAATACTTCATATAAAATGCAAAATCTCAGAAAAGCAATAAAAGAAGAGAAAGACTAAATATAATCAAGTAAACCAAGTGGTCCATAACAATTTACTTAAAAATAAATGCATAGAATTGAAAGTAAACTACACAAAAAGTAATGAAAAACAAGCAAATTTTAAACAACAAAATCCAAACAGAATGTCTTATTAGTTCATTCATAAGACAAAGGAAATAATGGTATCAATTTAAACTTCTTTGGCACAAATCAGTTGGGGGGGAAATGAGTTCACACATTTAAATGGGTAAGTAATTACTGGTGCAGTTGGAATTGAGATTTTCAAAAACATATACACAATATATCTTAATATTCTCAACAATTACTTAAAAAACAAAAATTAGTATCAATTTCAATTAAAGTGGAATAAGTTATCTTAGAAAATAATGGTTAATTTTAACTGCACTTTAAGAAAATTGATGACTTTAAGAAAAAGCAAATATATTTTCTTCATTCTCAAAAACAATGATAAAAATTGAGATTTTTCCTTGACATACCTCTGATAAACATTATTTGTCATGGGTAAAATTGTGGGAACACACAACTTTTGAATAAAATAAATTTGAATATTGAAATAAATTTGAATTAATTTGAATATTGAAATAAATTTGAGTATTGGAATTCTGTAACATTTACCAAACAAAAATACCTTAAAAAGAGCATATTCTTCTAAACATCAAAATACTAGCAAATAAGTAATTCAAATCTTAACACCATTTCTTAGATATTCTCTTTCAGACAAAACATACAAACATGCTTTTAAATCTTTTATGTGACTACAGAAAGCAGTTTACACATTTAAAAGAGAAATTCTTTAAGAAGTAAATATCAAAATTGATTGTATTATTTAAATAAATTCCCATAATATAAAATAGATCATCTTACAGATAAAGCTATTACAGAAAGGAATACATTAATTATACATCAGTTGAGTACTATTTGAACAATTTATTCAAACTGTTCACTACTAAACTCATTCAAGTTTTTATAATAGAGGTATTTTTTAGTTTCAGTCAGTAAAGGATTTTGGTTAAGAGAGAGCTTGACCAAACAATACATGTTTCGTGTGGTTACATTATCAATATGTTTTGAAATTATCCAATGCATTTTCTCTCATTTGGTTTATAATTAAACTGGTTTCTTCTGGATATCAAAAGCATGTTGTTAGACTACAAAATTAAAAACCTGTATAAATAACACTCTCTACCTCCATCAAAGAGATAGATAGGATCAATTGATCTATCATGCTAAATTTTTTTTCGATAAACTGTCTGTTAAAAAAAGGAATAGCAAAAATTAGAAAAGAAAATTAGAAAGACAGAAAAAGTGAGTTTTAAAATATTCACAAAATTTCTCATGTTATTAATATTCATAGAAAACATTCAAAGTCCTCCAAAAAGCCTTTACACCTAACTACTCTGGTTTACACTTTTTGTACCAATCAACCTATATCATTTAGTGAAATAGTTATAAGGAATCACTCCAATAAATTAAGGAGCACAAGTAATATTTTTTACATAAAGAGGTCAGATTTTCCACAGTCTTTGAGCTCTTTACATCCTTCTCAGAAAATTCTACAGTATAAAACTTGTAACAAGATAGAAAAATTCTGCAACTTAAATAGCACATTTCCCTTTTCATGGCCATTTGGATACTAAAAAGACCCATTCTCTACAATACCTGGCCAATTAACAGATATCTAATTTTAAAAACCATGAATAAACATAGGAAAATAATTCTTTCACTATACTTGCAGAAATATATTAAAATTTGTCATTTTAAGAAGATTTAACATCAACCTGTTTAGCCCCCTTCATGAGAAAACCACTGGTTTCAGTACACATTTACATGAAAATACATGCAAATTGCAAAGAATTTCATTCATATTCTTACACTATTAATGTTTGAAACAAAAGAAATAATGTGGTTCTGACTGAAACTTTCAAATAAACTATCTTACAAGAAAGAATAAAATGCATGCATGTAAATTATCAGACATGCACAATGTTTCCCCCAGCCTCTGCAAGAAATATTCAACAAAGATATAGTTACATGCAGATCTAAAGTTTCTAAATATCATGATACCTTTAAATCACATCTTACAGACTTCAAAATAAGGTATTAATTTTCTAGTCATCCAGAAGTTATAATGAACAATAATGTATTAGCCTCCCTGAACACAATTAAGTCAAGGTAACTTTGGGCCACTGCAAAATGATAGTATACTCTTTGCATGAAACTAAGAGCCTAAACACAGGTTGCATAATATGGAAATCAAATAAAAGTTAAGATACTAGGAAAATTATACTTATATTTCTTCATTTTATGAAATCTTCAGAAAAGAACACAATCATTATCAGCAATATAACAGTAAAAATAGTAAATAGAGAAAGCAATAACATTACCCATGTATACAAACATATAAAATACTGAGAAAATATTGAAGTTTACACAACAGTAATAATGTATGAGTGATACTGGAAATACATGGCAAAAACAAGTATTAGAACTATTTAATAAGTATTTGTGAGTACAAAACCTTTATCTATTTTAATCATGTCAAAATTCTCACTTCTATAAGATTATTAATATATCCTCAAATGGAATTGCTGCTAATACTTAAGTCTTGCCTCTCTCTGGAAGGTTCATATGCAGAGACAGAAACTTAGGTTCAAAATAGATATTAAACCTGTTAGTGATCAATGCTATTTTGGCATAATACAATAAATATTAAATTTTAAAAATATGAAAATAGTATAAAATTAGAAGTATCATTAATGACCAAGAAAAATTTCACCATTAGAATTTACATAACAGCAAAAGTCTTAACAATTGAAGAGAAAAATACAAAAGGCTCAAACTTTAATGTGCCAAATTGCAATCATTATCAACTGCATTGGTATCATGCTGCCAATTTATATAATTAAGGGCCTGTTCACATAGGAGTTCGTTGTGGAGCGTTAAAGTATTGAAATATATTTAACCAATGACAAACCTCCAAACGATTAGCAATGAAATTTTTAATGCCTGTGATTGGTTTATTTTCATCTCAACGTCATCTTTCCCTTAACACTACGCAATGGACTCCTATGTGAACAGGCCTTAACTCTAACCATAAATCAATAAACGTCTTAATGAGCTCTAAGAATGAGTATAATGTACAAAGAGAAGAAAATAAATTATCCATTATATCTGAGTTTAAAAAAGATAATACAATAACATATAATACATTCAAAGCTTTTGAAACCATCAAGATATAATAGTAATTTATAATTATCACAAAGTTTTCTATGAATAATGCACATATTATTCAAGGATCTGAGTAAATAAAAATCATAATTTTTAATGGGACTGTATGAGCATGTTTGATCATGTATCTATTCAATATACCTTGCAAACATGAATCCAAAAAATTTTAGTTCTAGATACATCTTCATGATAACTACAAAATCACATTTTAGGATAAAAGGTACAATTTTTTCATCACATGAAACTTACAAAAACTGATATCAGCTATACCCACATACACCACACACACGTATGAGTAATTAATTCCCGATACATATGAGCCAGTTCTTTGAAAGTGGCAAATGATAGAACATAATAAATAATTGAAGGGCTTTGTGAAAAGTGGATAGAATTAATTAGTGTTAGACCCAAAGTGAGATAAGTTATAAAAGTGTTGCCGTTTGGAATTATTTCCAATATTTTTTTAAAAGTTTAGATTATTGGACATATTTTTATAAGAAAGGAAATAACAGTGCAGTTTTGTAAATTATGTTACAGTGATATCTAATATAGTACACATAATTAGCAATATTTACTATGAACTTATTTTGTATGATGTTATCAGACAGTGAATTAGGTACAACATCCTTATTTTAGTTATGGAATTACGTGGATTTCAATGAGCATTTTTATTTTATATAAATATTTCCTATAATGCTAAAAGCATTACCCTAAGAAAAAGACTATAAGAGTGATTTTGTCGATGAAGAACAACTTCCATGGAGTCATCAGAAAAAGAAACACATACAGAAGGAACAGAAATTCCTAGTTTATAAAAAAGGGGTTGTCAAAACGAAAAAAATTATACTCTAAACCAGGGGTGGGCAATAATTTGTTGATCATGATCAACCAGTGGACCACCAAGACATTTTGTGGTGACCGCCTTTACTAAGACTTAAGATGCGCATACTAAAGAAACATATTTATGGAGACTAAGTATGCAGACTAAGTCTTTTACTAACTATACTACAAGAACTAACTTTAGATGAAAATGATTTATTTTTAATGTATTTTGAATTGTTTGATAATAAATGCTCATTTGATATTATTATATTGTGGCTATTATTATTATGTTTGTATCTTGCATTTTACTTTAAACGTGGTTGTAAAAGAGTAAGTTTTTTTTATTGTAGTTATGTAGGTAAGACATATTCTGTATTTATTATTAAGTTATAATATATATTGTAGACTTTTTTTTAGCTCACCAAACCTACGCCACTGGGTGGACCACAACACCTTGAATAAATTAGAAGTAGCCCGTACCCTGGAAAAGTCGCCCACCCCTTGCTCTAAACCTTAATAAGGCTGAAAGAAATAGTGGTGAAAATATGTAAAAGCAAACTCCAAAATTATTTTTCACCAAAAAATTGTAGTTAGGTCTTGTTTGAAAAATTATAGAGATAAAATAAGTTTCATTACTCAACAACCTTTGAAAGAAATTTGGATTAAGGAAAGTTTATTAAACAAAATTAGTTTTTAAATACTTTTTAAACGAGAAATACGTGAAAAAAAGAAGGACCAAGGAACTACAAATCAAAACCAAGACAATGTCAATTTCAATATTAACTTAACACATGAAAATGTGTGTTGGTTTGTAAAAAATCCTCTCTGGATACTTTCAACATCTCAGAAGGATAATTGGCTCATGCTCTTAAACTAGATGTTCATGGAGAAGATTGTGTGCAAAACCTGAAATTCAAGAAAAATGGAAGAATTTCTTGTAATTGCTGTCAAAGAGCACATTCAAAGCTTCCTGACCTATAATAGCCATTACACAAGGTCTCATAAGCCCCATAGAAAATATTTAAGTCCAGATATAAACATTAGCAAATGTATAATCTCTATTTTGAAAAGTGTTAAAATGATAAACAATATGTTAATGAGTGGATATAGAGGAAAATTTTCAAAAATGACTAATTTGCATTTTCATCAACCTAGAAAAGATACATGTATAAATGAGATTTTTTACGTGATGGACTTAATTTCTTATATACCCCCAATATACCACAGTTATTTTAAAAATTTAAAACAACATATGATTTCTGAGGACTTATTCACTCCTATTAATGGCAATGATTAAATTGAACTGATGTACTTTTAAGTGAAATATGTTATATGAATTGCTTATGTTTCAAAATGTATTATTGAATTTGGTGTTATTTTGTATTTTTATGAATACTAAATGAAAAATCCTTCAATAAACCTTTTATATGAAATACATGATACAAATTATTATACAATTTATTCATCAATTTTCTAAATTACTGACCTTTCTAACATCACTCCAGTAAAATACATCAAACAAAATTAGCATAAGTCAGTAATTTTAAAAACTATTTATTTTGAAAGTGGCTAAGTCTCTTTACCATGATGAAAAATGGTGATTTTTCAATGACTATACGAAATTATTTATGATGAGGAAAAACATAAGTATCCAAAATAACAAATACAAATAATCTTATCAAAAGTTAGTACCATTATTTATTTTTAAACACATTAAATGCAAAACCCTTAAATATCTCAATTTAAAAACAAAGTGATTTATGCCACTTTCAAAATAAATGGCTCATATATATATATATATATATATATATATATATATATATATATATATATATATATATATATATATATATATATACATACAACAAATATTAAAGCAGCATGTTAACAACAATAACCGTATAACTAAAATCTCAAGATAATCTGAAGCAATTAAGGAGTTAAAAGGACTGGAGGAATATAAAATAATAAAATAAACATTTAAAACCCATAGGTCTTCCTTTCTGTCTCTTGAATTTTCATTATATTATCACAGCTGAAAAAATGTATCAATAAAAAGTTTTCACAGTTCAAATATAAATAAAAAATAAATATTGAGTAAAGCTGAATATGAAAATAAAATATTATATAATAATAAACAGACTGCATCATTAACTCAAATATAAAGCAGAATAGCCATGAAATAGTCAAATTGGCTGAACTGATAAGTATAAAGCGAAAAAAATCACAATAAATAGTTCTAGATAGGTTTATTTCATACTTGTCTAGTTTTGTCACATGATGAGTAAAATAATTGAAATTTCATGAGAAGAGAAAAAATCACAGGTAAGAGAGAAAAGATTTGAAACTTGTTGAAATCATAAACATTTCATGTATATTCATTCCCTCATAAAAAAAATTTGCAAGAAAAAAATACATTCTCTGTAATAACATGAAACAATTTTAAATGAAAATAGCACTACAATAAACCATCATTCGTCTCAATTAACAGGATGCCTATATGAACAAACAACCTATTTAAAGCTTGGCAAAAGAGCTTAATCTTCTTCAGGCATAGTTGCACATGAAATACTTTCAGTTTCATAACTTGAATCATGTTTAGCCAAAATTCGCAATAATGGACGTAACTTGAGCCACCACTGATGTTTAGGTATTCTATGCCTATGACAGAAAAATAACATTTAACAAAAGCATCTAACATAAATCCATTTGACAAAATAATAAAACTTATGAACATACACATAAAATAATTTACTTGTACAATAACACATGCAAACTACTCAGGAAATGTAAATAATAATTTAGATACACAAACAGATAAATTTAAACACATATATTACATATTTCTTACATTTTTATGTAGTTTATAGTCATTTGATTAAAGTCATTTTCACATACATCTTCACTCCTATTTTCTGAATGACCAGGACAATACATCTAGACAAATACTTTTCAACAGCTCATTAAGATTTCTATATGTTTAACCTACAATGTCCCTGGCTAGTACACTTTTACAGTTTTAAAATTATGATTTATGACTATTATAAAAATTTTAAAGCCCTTCAAATCATGTCAGAGACATTATACATAATTTTTTTTCGGCCCCTAACTGCAAATTTTACAAAATCAAACTCACTTAAAATTAGTATCAGCTTTCAAGGTTGCACTGGTGTGAATAAATACTGTCTTCTTACAGTCCCATCAACACTGCAGTATCTGGAGATGTACATGATATAGTGCCATTGTTTTGCTTGTGCTGCTTCAGTTGACATAATAGCCAATCTGTAGCTTTAGCTGCCATTTTAGTTCCAAAATTTCGATCAAATGGAGATGGACTGCCAACCCTATGTACAGTATAAATAAAAATACTTAAACATTATAGTAAAACTACTTGCAGTAAAATGTTCAATATCATACATGGATAAATTAAGCATCACTTGTTTATTAAGTGAATATTAACACACTTTTTTACACTAACATATAAAAAATTCATTATTAAGTCCTTTTGCTCTGTTTACATGTATTTTCCTTTTTTATAACTACACAGAATCTGTAGTGGTATAAAAATAATTTAAATCTTCACCAAAAGAAGTTATCAAAATATCTATACTGAGAATATTTTCATAAATATTTTATAACATGTAACTAAGGTAAAAACATGACATGAATTTTATGAATGATTTGTTGAAAGAGAAATACACATTTCCTTTTCAGGTTCATAAATTTAATCCTTAATGCCATGGAAATACTATATAATTATTTGTGGCATTTGCAATCATTCATAAATCAATTTTTTGTTCCACTACTTCAAATTAACACAGTACTGAAATTTTGACTTTTTATTGCAGTATGGCAATATAAATGACATGTTTCACAATCCTAAATAAAATCAAGTTTTTGCAACATAGTTTACCCTTAAAATCATCAGATCCATGTAAACTTATTTAACAAATCATTTTTTTTTTTTACCTTAGACTGCAGTTTAAGAAAAAAGGTAACTTATAAATGACATGTTAAATAAGTACTGCCCATAAGACAAAAATATGATACTGATTGCATGAGATCTGGGAACATACTTTAGACAGGATAACAGTATAATAAGAGGAAATTAATTCTTAACACTTCATTAGATAAATTTAAAGTTTACATAGAAAACACTGACACTTTTAAGTGAATATTTCAGTTTCATACACTGAAAACTTACATTTAATCAATCGTGTATTTCTCTTTCATTTAATAAACCCTTTTGATAACATGCTAAAACACTTTTCTATTTCAGATATGATTCCATTATATTTAATAATTGATCACCTGTTGCATATGACCAAGAACATTCATTCGTGTTGAAAATATTGCTTTCCCTTCTTCAGAATACAGGCGATAAATAAAGTCAGTAGTATAGTTATCATTAGCCTTTTCATTCCTGGAAAGATAAAACAAGGCTTAGAGTTTGAAAATTTTAAAACTTAATGGAGTCAAAAAATTTTTTAAAAATTTCTCTGATACCTTAAAACCAAACCCCGCTGAAACACCTTCAGCCATTTTTGACTGCATGTGAAAAACATCCCCCATTAAATCTTTGGATGTAAATGGCTCCTCAAAAATATATGCTGCATCAGCACCACCAGCTAAGCCTGCCAGAGAAGCTAAATATCCACAATATCCTCCCATCGTCTCCACAACAAACACTCTTCTCTTTGTACCTTGAGCTGATTGACGAATTCGATCGCAAATCTGTGAAGGAAAAGAAAAAAATGGCACAGAAAAATTATAGTTGCTTTTTCAAAAATTACAAAAGCTTGTACTCAAAATAGAAAATTAAGAAAATAAGCTTAGATGTGTTTTTATATTATTTGGCAAATTAAGTCATAAAAATACACTGCCTTATTATATGCAATATCTTTAAAGAGTACTGTTAGAACTAATTGCCTGTCTAGACAATAATAAACAATAAAAATATTAATAATTAGCAACCTATATTTCTAGAATTATGTTAATATCAAATCAATTTTAAATGCATCAAATAAAGAGTTAGTAAACTGAATTATAAAACAAGTATTTCTGCTTGATATATTGGATTTCTTCTCCCTTTTTTGTACAAATTAAAATGCTTCACTTCTTTAATTGAATAAGCAGATAATATTTATATCATACCTGTATCAAGAGTAGATTCGTCACCAAAATGATTTGACTGAGTTAAAGCCAGTATTCATAGTAAAGTGAGATATGATAAAATTTTCAGATAAATCGAACAGAATGTTTTTCAAAACAATGAATGAAAGGGGATTGTGATTTGTTCATGGAAGTAGTACAATTTATGATGGGAAAAATTATGTCATGACCATGCAGGCCATGAGGATACACTGGCAATAATGAAAGCAAAAGTACACAGAATGAGATTTAAAGTAAAAATACTCAGTAGGTTAGCATCAAACCAAGCAAAACTGGGTGTACAGCCAAGCAATGGGAGACAGCATCCACACACATGTGAGGAACACATACTTGTAGAAATTTTAGCATTTCTATACATACTATTTTGGATCATGCAACCCATAGTTTTTAATAGAACTGCACATTTCCGCATAATCTTTGTGTTTACCTTATATTGTTGATGGGTCTATCAAATTCAACTTTCATATCTTACAATATAATTCAAAACACTTGAAATGCTAACACAAATTTTAACATGAAGACATTACCATAATATTAATATTTATTTAACATGCAAATTAAAATATTTTTTCCCACTTTTGAAAAACTTCTGTTCCTAAACAAAACATACTAAAAACACAGAGAGATCTACCAAAAAAATTAGTAAAAACATGAATTATATAATGATAAAGAAAAATATCCACTGTGAAACACAATTTAAATCTTTTAAATGATAAAAGATTTTAATTTACAGTCTATAGTCAGTAAACACAAAGAATGAAATGCTGGGGCCTGGGCATATTATGATAAGTTATGTTCATAACATATTATGATAACGATTTTTAAAAAAAGAAAAAGAAATAATCACAACCTCAGTTATTTCATTATGGCAGTATCAGCACCAAGGGAAAAGTCAGTTCCAGGAACGTTAATTACTTATTGTAGCTGGAATAATACACATAGGTATCCTCAGCTCTGGGTAAGTTCCTCTAGCTTCAGCCATTTGAAGTACAGAATGAAATGCCTACAATTAGTTAAAATAACAGCAGGTATTCTTACCAATATTTAGTATTCTTACCAATATTTATAACAGAAATGCAATACATACAGATTTACAAGTGAAATACGTTGAAGATATTAACAGTTTATTTCATCAATTTCAGTATAAAGATTGAACACTTCCATTTTCACCCTTAAGAACATTACAATAAAACCAATAATACATGATAGAGTTGAGAAAGTTTAAAATGTTTTTCTAGAAAACTAATAGTTTCTGAAGCAAAATGGTTGATGGTTGGTTGTTTGGGTTAATGGCGCAAGGTCCAGAAAGGACAAGCTGCACCATCTGAATCAAAATGAATTTTGATCTCTAATATTAAATGTATGACATCAGTACTCCAAAAAATTCCTTATTAGGAAATTACCTATCAATATTCTTTATATTTATATTAATTAAAATAATGATGACTGTTCAAATACTTCATAGTAACTACTGAAAGTAAAAACTAAATCTTAATGTTACAACCCTTTGATACTAATTCTAGATACACTGTAAAGCAGGTTAAACTAAAGAGAGAAAGCAGATAAGGAAAAATCAACATCATTATGTAATAAAGCACTATCACAATTAAGTCTTGAAATTACAAAGTTTCTAAATTTGAAATTCTAGTGGAAAAATTATTCTCTTATCACAGTCCCCCAAAAAATAAATTTTAAGCTTAATATCCAATGCCTAATTTAATAAAACTGCTGAAATGAACAAGACTTAAACACATTGAAAAAGAAACCTACTTCAAATCCACCAATAACCAGAAGTGCCTGTATACCATATTTACTGAGTTGGGCAACAACTTGATCCATGTACTGACCAGGAAGAGTTCTGGGTAAATGAAAAAAAAAATGTATTTGAAACCCCAAAAAAATTTGTAAAATTTAACATTGACTGTATTAATAGTAAATTTAGTACGTAAAATATTTAGATGATAAACATACATTATTCACCCTATTCAATAATTATTCCATACATTATTCACCCTATTTCATATCAAGTATATGAATATAATTTTTGTTTATTTCAAGTACATAATCTTCACCTGACTGCTAGACCTCTAACATTTCATTACATTCTACCTTCATTGCACTATTATTAAATAATTTGTCACGCAATTCTTATCAATTCAATGAATTTCAGCCATAGAATATTCTAAACATACATTTTCAGCTGCCATGGACCTAGGTTATAGGCTCCACAGCATGGCATAGCCAACAAGTCTACAAAAGGCAGAAGCTCTATTTCACTGGTGATTGGCAAAGTGCTATCATCCAGCCTTAAACAGAGAGACTATCGTCTATCACAAATAGTGGTACAAAATTTGAGGAATGTTACAAGTGCTCTACCCAGTACTCTAAATATTGTTCCATAACTTGTGAGATGCCAGTTCTTTCTATTGTGGGCTAGATCAGCGATTCTCAACTGGGGATCACAGGCGATAATCGTGTAAGATGGACTAAAACACATGCATATTTTTTTTCCACGCAAGGAATTACTTTGTCAATGGCATCTTAGCCTGGCACACAGTAGAAGCCTTCAGCAGCTTATTGTTTGAGAAGAAATTGCCAGAAGTATTCTGTAATTGCTGCATAATTCACCGACAACACTCGGTTTCAAAAATATCAGCATAGCACTTAATGGCCATAATCAATACCCTAAAAAAGATACAATATATTCATACATACATACAACTGGCAATGACAAAAACAACCAAGCCCTTTTTGATGCGTGAAAACATGGCACAGAAAAAGAAGTCTAAACTTTCTCCTCTTATAAAAATTTATCACTTAGCCAAATAACATTTACAAACTAGCCAAATAACATTTACATTCTTAAAGCTACAAAAGAGTCTTTGCATTATAACATCACCTATCCACTTTTTTTAAAGCTTATCAGATAAAAAAAAAAAACTCAAAACAGCAGTTTATTTCAAATATAAAGCACAAGCATAATTTATAGATTCTAGCAAATTTTCCAAAGGAGTATGAGCCCTGTGGTTATGTTAAATAAAGTTTACAGCTACACTTTTAAATTAAACACTTGGTACAATTTTAAACTTTTGACAAGGCTTATTACTTATGAAGTAACTATTGAAAACAAGTTTTATATTCACTATATGGTCATACTATTAGTATTACTGATTTCTTTTACACTGAAGTACAAAAAAAACTGTACATGCATGCGTATGCAAATAACAGAGCTATGCAACCAATCAGCGTAACGCGATGGCGGTCGGCAGCACCTATATACATCAACAGGTGTCTGGCAAAGCTGTTAGATCGGTTCCTGCTATATCAGCAAATTCTTATAAGCATATTCAAATTCTATAAGCAAATTCGAATAACTTTCATTTTCAAAGAAACTCTTAATTTTCAGAAGAAGAAATTTATGAAATTTTGAGTTTATGGGGCTGTAGTTTCATTTATGTCATAACAGTAGTATTTTTTTGTTTCATTAGACACATTAGACTGAAAAACTAAGAAAGTCAAGAATCACTCAACTATATGCCTGAAAAGAGAAGAATGCTTTATACACTTTGCTCTGTAAGCATTCAAATGAATTTTACCTTTTAGTTCCTAAAAGGCACCACCTTGTCCTACCCAACCAGTTACATCACTCCAATTCATGGTATGGATCTACAAAAGCAGTTGGATATTAACAATAGATAAAATGAAAACCAACATGTATGTTTAATCTATAATATACATAAATTAATTCCTTCTAGAGGAATTAAACAATATAACTTAGGTAATCCCAAATCAGCAAAATTTTATTTTGAATTAAAATCAGAATTCATATGGGGTGTTTTCTTATTATTTGTGTGTGAAAAAGGGTGTAATATCATTGTAGTAATAAAGAAGTTATAAGTAAAATATATTCAGGATTCAAACACATCTGGACAATAAACATTAACAATATTTTAACAAAATTTGTTTCAATAAAAAATGCTTTATTTTTGGAAAGACTGGTGAAAATATTTTATATAATAGCAAAATACTTTTGATCATGAAATAATTTTCAAATTAATTTCTGATGAGATACAAAGTAATTTTGATTCATTCAGAATAGAAGCAGTCTTTTAGATTAACCAAATACAAACATACAACTTTTTGTCTTTTATGTTTATCATATGCCATACAGTGGTATGACAAACTGAAGTGGTAGTGACTGAAAAAAAATTTATGATAAGAAATGGAGAAAATCAAAGAGTTCCTCATAATATTTTCCCAGATT
This sequence comes from Dolomedes plantarius, assembly GCA_907164885.2. Lineage (NCBI taxonomy): Eukaryota > Metazoa > Arthropoda > Arachnida > Araneae > Dolomedidae > Dolomedes > Dolomedes plantarius. The sequence continues at coordinate 40,886,650 of OU015494.1, read as the reverse complement.
CAAGAACCACTAAGTAGCTAAAAAGGAAATGATTACTTTTGAAAGACCTATGAAGGTTTTCTGGGAATGTAAGACCTTCATATATCATTTTAAGAAAAAAATAAGTGTTTAAATATTTACTTACATTTCCTTCAATAAGACCTTCAATGCCATCATTAACACCATATACAGTATCTCCTCTGAACAAGCAGTTTCTTACAAAAGATCTCACAGCTGCATTCATTCCACAACAAGGAGCACCAATATGCATAACTGCCAATGTATAACCACCCTGAAAGAATATATTTACAATTACCAACAATATTTATAAAAAACAACCTTATAAAGCACAATAAGAGAAAACGACCCTACCTTCTACACTCCATATGACAGCAATTTGTAGAGAAAATGCTCTTATTACATTTAGTATTCACACACTTTTTTTTTTAATAATCACATAAACATATGTAAGCAAAAAGTATTTTAAATATACTGACATTTTGAAGCATTCCAGTAGTTTACAACAACATGAATATTTGACATGAAAAATAAATGGCTACATTACACTCAAGAGATTATTTTCATGCAGAAAAACCTTTATTTCTATTCAAATTGATAAAATTATGCATTAAACTATTCTCTAATCTTAAACAGTCAAACACATTAACACAAAATCCATTTGTCTTTGTAATTCAATAAAATTAGAAAAACACCTTAAAAAGTTTCAATAATTACAATTTTAAACATACTTTACCCTTTCTACTATGATGTAAAAGGAGCATTATAATAAATCAAATTTTGCGATGAAAAAAGTTTATATATACCCGATTTTATAGAAATGGCAATGTACATATCTTTTAATTGTAAATATCTTTTAAATTAAAAGATATTTATAAGTTAAATACCTTTTAATTTAAAAATTTAATAAAATTATATTTTTTAATTATAAATAAATCTACCTACATTTAGATATCTATAATGACAGTGGTGCACAACTCTGGGTCGCGAAAAAAATTGGAGGGTTCTCGGATAGTTTTAATAAATTTATATCATGCTCAATTATTAATCTTCTCTTTTAATTTTTCTCTATTTTAGTTTCATATAAATAAATGAACTTATGATTGTTAATGTTTTAATATGAGCTTATAATTTTGAAATCATTCTCTTTTCAATTATTAATTTTTACCTAAATGAAATACAAATACATATTAACATTTAAATATGAAGTTTTAGTCATGTGAGATTTGCAAAACAAGTGCAGAAGGCATTTTTTATTGTTACTATTCAAAGTAAATATGTACATTTTATTGATTTTTTTTAAACAGTTTGTCAAAATTGGCTTATTTTTTTTTTGGTCTATTTTTTTTTATCTTTCCCTAATTTGAAAAAAAATTTGCTACTACCAAAAAAGGGGGTGGGGTCAAGTAACTTTTATTTAGAGAAAGTAGGTCAAGGACGAAAATAGTTTGTGCACCGCTGTATTATAGCATAATATCAATACACATACTTTGTTAAATTTTAATGAAACTGCTGCAAGAAGAGCTTTGGGTAAAAACACAGTTAAAATTTAGTCAGCATGTGGAAATAAAATGTTATACATAAAGTCTCATACAACTCAAGTTGGATGAGACACTATATTTGAAGCTTTTTGATAATTATAAAAGAGAAGAAATTTATAGCTTTCATATTCAAATAACTATGAAATATGAGGTAGAGATGAACAGAATGGACTAAGAGAAGATTTATAAAGTTGTAACATCTGAAAAAAAATCGCCAGAAAAACCCTAAATTATATAATGGAAAATAGTCATGGAATTTAAGTGAAACATAGTTAGCAAAAATGTAACTACAAAATAACTTGAAAAAAAATTTAATTTTGGAATATTAATTCAAATCTCAAAATACCTTACAAAATCAAAGAATTTTAAATAATCAAAATAGTTTCCTTTTTCTCATCTTTGCCACAAAATCTCACTTCTAGGATTTCAATTGTCTGAAACTACTTTTTTTTTGTTTAGTTGGATAAAAATTATCATTATGCTTCACATTTATTAAAAATATTTTCTTCATGACATTACAAATTGTTAGTTGATTTTCACTTCAAAGTATACTTAGTTGATTTTCACTTCAAAGTATACTTAACCTATCAGGAATATTAAAGAAAGGAAATATTATAAAAATATTTTTTATGATTTAGAATTAGCATACTACCATTTGATCAGAAAGTCAGTATACATTTGAAAAAGTAATAATTCATGGAATAATGTATGTAGAGAGGTAAAAATTGACGCACATGCTTGGAATGACATGGGGTTTTATTGCAACCATAAAAAAACTTCAAAAAATGGCCGACAGATGGCGCTTCATGTGATAAGAAAAGCTATAATTAGCATAACAAATTATGACAAAGCAAAGATGATGTTTTTCAGAACAAATGCTCAACATTTTGACCGTCATTCCTCATCAATAGCTGTAGTTGAGGGACAATGTTGAGAACAGCACTGTATAGCATATCTCTATTTATGGTGAGACATTGGCATTGGATGTTGTCTTTTAGTATCCCTATTGATGTTGGTCCGTCGTGAACTTCAAAATCATTCTCTTCACAGCTGCAATTGTCATAGGACCTTTACCCATTCGAATGCCCTTCCTATGGCGATAGGATCATAAAGCTGCAGTAGCAAATTCCCCATTCTGATAGTACAGCTTCACTAACAGTGCCTTTTCTGGTAACGTCAACATGCTGCAATTGCTGGTGCATCTGAGTCCCTCTCTCATTACAGCTCCTTTTATACACAATTCTCATGCAGCGTCACTGACGTTTTGCTGTATAGCACCATCTGTTGGCCATTTTTTAAACTTTTTTTGTGGTTACAATAAAACCCCATGTCATTCCAAGCATGTGTGTCAATTTTTACCTCTCTACCTACATTATTCTGTGAATTATTACTTTCTCAAATGTATACTGACTTTCTGATCACCCGATACATGCAACATGCTTTAAGGAATTTTAAATAAATTTCTTAACAACTCATGCAGAAATTTCTCACTTTTCCTTGGCCTTGTTCATTAAACACTGCTTTAGGTGGTCTCAATCTTGTAAGCATCTTGTAAGTTTGAAGATTTCGCTCAAAACTCCTGGAAATTTACAATCGTTTTACATTTGTAAAAAAAGTTGAATTCTAAAAAAGCAGAAATATTATACAAAATTGCTGAAATGCTTTGAATATAAGACAGGCTTTTCTTTGCACTGAAATTAGGATAATTTTCTAGGATCATTTACATATATTTTTTAAATATAGTCACAGTTAATTACGCTAAAGGGTGTAATTAAACTGTTATATACATTGAATTCATGATTGAAGTATTAACTAATCTCAATGCAATTATTAGGCAGCTACTATATCAATAGAACACTAATTTTTGGAAACATACAGAAATAGTTCAAAGATAATCATGAGGAAAAGTCAACAGGTAAATTTGAATCAAATTTGCAAGTATGGGTGGCAAATTACCATTAACATTTACATTCAGCTAAGGTGAACTGTTAGATATAAAAAATTACATTTTGCATCCTCCTCTGATAATAACTATCATTATTGTTGCTATTATAATAATTACTGATATGCATATTACATTTTAAGGTATTGAAAAGCAAACAATGTAGTTTATAATATTAATGTTTCCTATATTTTTAAGAGGTTGAATAAAAACCACATGCATACATTTTTATTGAGAAAAAAATGCCAAGATTTAAAAGATGTACTTGATCAACATTCTTATTTTAATCATTGTATACATTAGTAATGAAAAATAAGTTTTTTTTTTCACATTTTTTAAACACTTCACAAAATGCAACTGAGTTTTAGGATATAAGTAACAATGAATAGTAACTCTTATAAAATCTCTCAATTAATTTTGTTACTTTACATGAGTTAGCGTAACACAGTTATGACTATTGTATATATGCTACATTTAAGTATAAAATTTTTATCCATCACAGCTTAAATGTAACATGCCAATATAAATACTTTTCCATGGTTAAAAGTTATGATTTTATTTTTATTTTTAAGAGTAGAAAATATACTATATACTTCTTAGTAAAACCTCTAAGTTCAGATCTAACAAATCTATTTTTTTTCTGGCATGATCCATCTGGCATGATCCACTCAAAGAGTAAAAATATTTTTAATTTATTCCCTTTTTACATGCAACAATCGCTATCTTAGTTCTTTGTTCAATTCATGAAAATTTTCATGTTATATATACATATAAAATGCATTAAAAACTATGCAGTATTGTTAAACTAATTAATCAAAACTATTCTTTTTTGTAACAATTTTTTTAAAATTATGGTTGCCTTATATTCGAGACCACAAAGAGATTAAAACTATTAATACACATACCTTCCTCTTAGTGTTACTGCTTCTTCCCATTGCTTGTTGTTCATAGCATAACCAACAGCTTTAGTCTTAAAAAAGTAAATAAAATTCATAATAAGAATTTATAAGAATAATAGGATTATTGTTTCAATATCATTACTCAAAATTTATCATTAAATTTCTATTATACAACAAAGTTTGCAATATAACCAGTATATAAAATCAAAATTAATATGCAATATACAAAATAAGTTCAAGTAATTTACTATTCTATACTTGAAACATGTTTCTCAAATTTAATACGATATACATTATTCATGATAAATATGTGAAACCATAAAAACTAAACAAATAAAAGTAATAATATTCAGCTAGAGATAATTCACCTTTTCAACACACTGCATCAAAGGCACTCTCACAGCTTGATTGCCATCTAATGATACTACGCAAGCTTCAGAATCTGGGGTAGCTTCTAACAAAGCATGAACAGCCTCTGCTCCCATACGACAGCCCTTTGAGAAACAATGAAATGGTAAATAAAGTGTCCCTTAATCTCATCAGATTTTACTACATTTATGTACAATTCATACAAAATTTATCTCAAGTTACCAAAATTCTATCAAATGCTGAAGGACTTCCTCCTCTTTGAACATGACCTAAAACAGTTATTCTGGTATCTTGTTGCAAATTGTCTTCAATAACCTTCAAGAAATGACAAATTAAAAATTAATTTTAAAAGGTAGCAATTTTAAAGGACACTAATTTCAGAATTATTTGAAATCAACCATAAAGATAAAACTTTAAAATGATTTCTATGTACCTTCTTCACTTGTTCAGCAGCTATTGGATTGCCATCTTTATCTTGAGCACCCTCAGCAACAAGTATAATGTTCAGTCTTTGACCATTGTCTCGCTCCTAGCAGTTAAAAAAAATCATAGTAACAAGATACAAACAAAAAGTTAAGGAAGTAACTTCAGCAATAAACTTGTAAACAAACCTGTTTAAGCTTTCTGCACAGAGTCTCAGGCCAATCTCTTTCAGGAGGCCACTCCGGTATAAAAACAAAATCAGCTTCACTAGCTAAAGCTCCCACTAGAGCTAAATAGCTAAAAAAAAATACAGGATAAGTAAATTGAAACCTTTTTAAAAACTTAAAGATATTAATATTTTACAAACTTACCCACAGTGGCGGCCCATTACTTCTAATATAAATGTTCTTTGATGGCTGAAAGATAAATTGGCTTACTTCATGAAGCAAAATATCATGGAATTTACATGTCACTTATAGACTGATAAAAAATGCATAAATCTAAAATATGATCACCATATTCATTCTATCAACAGAAAATACAAGTTATTGTCTGAAATAACTTAAGTACAGTTTTATTGACTCCTATCCACCTGTCCACAGTAAGCAGACATGCAAAAGAAGTTTATTTTGAAAGCAATACATAGATAGTAAACATTAGCTTTTCTATCACTGATCTTTAAAAAACAGTCTAAATAATACTAGGCTGTATGTATAAAAGAATAAGGATTGATATATTAAAGTACTCAAATCCTACACAATGAACAAAATGATAAGGCTTTTCTAGTAAGCAAGTAAACTATGGATGAAGCATCTTTTAAAGGTCACTAAACAGAATTGGCAGGGCCTGATTATGAACACTGGGGGCCCTTGGGCAGATGCTATTTGGGCCCCCCCCCCCTTACGAACATTTATAAAAATAAGAACTATCCATGGGCTATACATACTATTAGAAGTACTAGGTGCATACACCAAGGAGGTTTTGGGATCCCCTAGCATCAGGGGGCCCTGGGCAAAGTCCCGATTTGCCCATGCGATAAAAAGGCCCTGAGAATTGGGTATCCCATATCAAGGAATTCAGTTGTAAAAAACAGAATGTCTTGAATGCAAATATGACCTCAAAAGAAAAATTCTATAACTATGACCCCATTTAATATTGTGTTAATAATCCAATGTTTTAAGGGTTAAGTATGAGTAAGTACAAGAAAATATATTGCTTACCAGTGGCAATTCAAGTTAGGGCCGAGAATGATGATTATATCAGATAACCCCAGACTGTTTACAAGTGCAGTTGAGGTTGGCACACCTCATCTTTTTGGTGATTCCCAAACATAAAAACTTTGAATCATGTAAAAAAACTGCTAAAAGCATGTACGCACAGGGTGTATATGAAACATGAAAAGGTTTTGTGCATAAACTTCAGTCCAATCCCTAAGATTTCTCCCTACATATTTCAAAATGTTCCAAAATTAGGAACACATCTGATCCTAGGCATTAGATATAAGGATAGCCCTAACCTTTATAGATAGTATGGACATTATTATGTATATTCATGTAAATATGTATGTAAATTTTTTTCTTAGTTATTCAACACTATCAGCCCAGCATTGAAAAGTAAATGGGAAACCCTTTTTGCAACAAAATTTACTTATTCATATAATATGAATACCACAAGGACATTAAAAATATGTTAATGCAACATTTCTAAAGTACATTTGAATCCATCTCATTTCATTTCAAACTGGTCTCTGCATACCTCGAGGCAGTAGTAACAATTGCATCAATGGATTCAATTATCCTATGGAGAGCTGAATCAGTTCCTATAGTCATGTCAGTACCGCAGAAGTCATTGTCAATAGAACCAACCATGCCAACAACATTAAGATGACCACATTCAGCACGCTTTTCTGGAGTAATAATACCTATGATAACATAATAGACATTTTTTAATGTAAAATAAACATGCAAGTTTTAAATAGTTTTATAAAGGAGTTATTAGAAAATACATCATAGTTTTGTAAATTGTCATCCTCGTTTGCTTCATTCTCATACTCTTTAAATCTATACGTATTTATTCATGGAACATACTAACTATTTTAATTTCATCACAGCATGAAGACAATCCTCAGAAGAATCTTTTCCTTGCCATTTTAATCTATCAGAACAATTTTATGACAAACACTGCTTTAAGTATTAACATTTTAGAATAATATGCACAATGCCATGAATCGTATGAATTATTCTATTCCTCAATACATGTGTACAGAAGAGTTCAGTAAGTACTTTTCATTCTGTTCCATGTGACTTGAGCTGGGCAATGAGGACATTGGCTTTCTGTACCAGAGTCTGTGGCTTCGAGTCCCACTCTTGGCATGGACATTTGAAGCCGTTCAGAATTGGCTCTTAGCAGTAGTTCCTGGTCTAATTAGCCATCATGTAGCAAAAAATTCATCAAAGTACTCCAAACCACACCAAATCCATATGACATGAAAACAGACTTAACCGTCACAATTACAAATAATAACGGTACTGAAGTGCTTCTCATATCACACAATATGCTCATTTTGTATCTTGCAAAGACAGCATGGCTATTTTAGTATAATAGTTATTAAAAGTAAAAAAACAATTAAAATGTATACTGAGAACAATTAAAATATATTCTCATTATTATACTCAGAGGTAAATATTCAAAATAAGTATGACAATCTCAAATTTTTTGTCTACTTCAGCCTTAAACATCAATCACATAACAAATCAATGTAGACAAAATGCATAACATACCAAATAATTACCTCTCGATATAAATTTGCATAAACATCTCAAATTACTCATTTTCAAAGAACAAGATATTGTTTAGTGACAAATTACAAATCAAAAAACATAGCACTGCTTTCCATTGAAAGTTTTCTTTCATTTAAAAATATCTAAGGTACACTTTTTTAATCACTTTTACAAATTTTCTTTAGTTCCTCAATTGTTGTATACCATTCAAATGTATTAACGTCCATATAAAATTGTATTCTAGGTTAAAGATCAATCATATGATTGCAGACACTTATATGAAAATTAAGTACAACCATAAGTAACAAAATAATTACAATTACATCAAACTTTCGTATAAGAAAACTATTCAAACATAAATACAGTTTTTTAGCATGAAATTGGACATCTAGAAAATAATTTCTACACCATTATTACCTACATAAACTACAAACCTGTTTCAACTAATTCATCTAATAGAGATCCCCATTCTTGCCTAAATATATTTGCTCCTGTAAGACTTCCATCACCTCCTATAACAACCAAATCTGTGATATTGTGCTCTACTAAATTGGCTGCTGCTTTTAATCGACCTTCTCTCTTAGTGAATTCTTTACATCGAGCACTTCCTATAACGGTACCACCCTAAAACAACACAAAAGAAATTTCAGACTATCTCAAATGGCTATATCATTTCTAAAATAGCTTGAACAAATTTTTAAAGGTCATACCTTAAATTCTCAATTTATTTATTTTTTTATTATTATTTTTTTAATTTAAAAAAATTAAACTCCTTGTGTACCAAAGTATACCACAAGGCTTACAAAAGTAAGTAAAAATCACAAAAGACCTAAAAATCTAGACTGTGCTCAAAGTCAGATAGAATAACAAAAGTCTGTGATTTTTACTTACTTTTGTAAGACTCATGGTATACTTTGTAGTACATGAGGAGTGTTTAAATTTGCATTTTTAAATTTAAAAAAAACCTTAAAATTCCTAGAGAGCTAAACATATTGGGTAAAACATAACACTTATACATTTAATTATCAACAAAAAATTCACAAAATCTATTTCTGTCAGCTAAATGATTACCAGTTGGCTAAGGTACAGTCTCCTGATTTGTACCCCAGAGCAGTGGTGCACAAACTGTGGGTCATGACCCACAGGGGGATCACAAAAAAGATTGAAGGGGTTGCAGATAGTTTGAAATAAATTCATATCATATTAAATTATTTACTTAAAAAATATGCTATGAATTTTCTATAATTACATATTTTTAATATTTTTATTTATATTTTCTTTGAATGTTAAAATATATATATATATGATATTGTTAAATGAGTTGTCAAACAGTAAGTACAGCCTAACAAAGGCTGTACTTACATTACTCCTATTTGCATCTACCTATCTGTATGAAAAAAAAGGTTTTCAAAGTGAGTAGCTACAAAACCAAACAATAATCAAGACTTAACCCAAAAAGATGATATGAAAGTAGCACTCCGAATTATTTCATCAAATATTGAACAAATATTATTTGATGTCCAATCTCACCCTTCTCAATGTTTTTTTTTAAATTTAAGTTTCATATAAATAAAGAACTTTATAATTTTCAATGTTTAGCTAATAATTTTCAAATCCTACTCTCTTAAAAATTTTAATTTTCTTTAACTTTCACCTAAATGAATTACATATATATATATACACTGCTGGCCACCCAAATTGCAACACCAAGAAAGACAAGAGGTATCACAACAAAATTTATTTTGTAGATAACATGTTGACCAAGTATCAAATGATTAAATTTATAGACTTCTGTGAAGTGTGGTTCCTGCCAAAATCAGTAGCCAGAGTAGCCGCCATTCTTGGAGATCACCGCTGCCACACGCCTCGGCAATGATTCAAAGAGACTTTGGATGAGTTCTTGGGGTACAGCAGACCAAGCAGCTTCCACGCGTTGCCAAAGTTGATCTACTGTGGCAGTTGGGGATGGAATCTGGGTCAATCGTAGAGCAACCATGGACCACATGTTTTCTGTCGGCGAAGGATCCGGAGAGCGAGGCGGCCAGGGAAGCAATTCAATCTGGCGATTGACGAAGAACGGTTGGACAATGCGTGCCACGTGTGGTCGCGCATTATCCTGTTGAAATATGGCTGTGGGCAAGCCCTGAAGGTAAGGAAGGACAACTGGCTCCAACACCTCGGAGATGTAGCGCTGGCTGTTTAAAGTACCGGCAATGCGTACTAGAGGTGTGCGAGAGTAATATCCAATACCGCCCCATACCATAATACCCGGTGCAGGACCAGTGTGGCGGTGCATAACGCAGCTGTTCAGGATCCTCTCTTCACGGTGTCTCTAGACTCGAATGCGACCATCGTGGTGTTGCAGACAGAAGCTTGACTCGTCAGTAAAGACAATTTCATTCCATTCTGCCGTCCACCCAAGTAACACACACCGTTGGCCCAACCGCATATTTTCGTGGCATCGTTGGGGAATGGTTACCGTTGGCAGAAATTCCAGAAATTCAGATGGGCCAACTGCAAATGAAAGCGGTTGGGCCAACGGTTGCAAAATATGGTTGGCCCAACTGCAAATGGAAGCGGTTGGGCCAACGGTTACAAAATGTGGTTGGCCCAACTGCAAATGGATGCGGTTGGGCCAACGGTTACAAAATATAGTTGGCCCAACTGCAAATGGAAGTGGTTGGGCCAACGGTTACAAAATATGGTTGGCCCAACTGCAAATTAAAGCTGTTGGGCCAACAGTTACAAAATGCATTATTCACTACGACATAAACTGGTTTGTCGAAATGTTTGCACGTGTGGAGAAGAAATGAACGGTAAAAAGAAATGGATGTCGGCCATTCCATGTTCCACGTGATTGTAATATTACGAAGAATTCCAGAGTAAGTATATTATTTTATTAGTAATATACTTTTATTTAGTAAACAAAATGATGTACTTGGCCAATTAGTAGCATCAAGTAGTTTTCTAAAATGCATATCAAAATGAAGCGTAACTTGGTAAATTTAAGTAAAATACTTTGTTAAACTTCTATAAAAACAGCCAAAGCTTTCCTCAAATAATAAATTTAACTACTGTAATTGTATTTGCTGTTAACCCTCTATTTTTAGAACACAATAAGTAATATGTATATTTAGAATCCTTTATAGAATGGTTGTATTTAAACTTTTTGAAATCATGGATGTGTTTATGTTATTTATTTTAAATGGTTGAGTTACTTTAGTTAATCGGATCGTTCAGAAAGTTTTCAATTGAATAGTTGATCAAATTTGGTGTTTACTGATGATTCTTACCTTGTACTTTCAGTAAGATTATTTCCAACTAGAGTATTTATAATAAAAACATTATGGTAAACTTTTATTTATGCTCAAATATCTGTTATTAAAGTTTACTGAACATTTTATATAAGAAGTTGAACCTTTTATTCTGAGTGTATTTAAGTTGTTTATAAGTTTATATCTCACAGTTTACTTCATAAATTTAGAAAACCTACTCTATTAAATCGTCAAATTTATAAAGAAGCGTCAGTTAATCACTAGCTTATGAATACAAGGATAAAATACAATTAGCTATCTGCTTTGGTGAAATTTCAGTAATTTTTCTCTCCTTACTATCAACTTAGCAATTGTATTTTATTTCAGTTTAAAATAATTGTCTGTCTCAGACTTGAACAGGTATTTGATGTTAAATATTTTGTTTGAAAGTAAAATATCAATACAAAGTATTTATGAAGTATGCAGATCACTCATTAAAATAATTCATTTGTCTTTAACATCTGATTATCTGCTAGTTATTGTAATATTTACATTTTAAGCAATTTTTGACAATATACTTAATAAAGTTTGTACATAATATTAAAGACTATTTATGAAGTAAGCTGATCACTCATTAAAATAATTCACTTGTCTTTAACATTTGATTAGCTGCTACTTAATATAATATTTACATTTTTAGCAATATTTTTAACAATATATTTTATAAAGTTTGTACGTAATATTAAAGACTGTATTTTGACAATCCCATGGTATATGACTTATTTTTCTATTTTTAGCTGTCTATAAGATCATGTATTCAAGGAACTGGTATGCAGAATTGGAAATTCTGGAAATTTTTATTTGACTGCCAGTCCTGATCTCCTTAGTACCATAGATGAAAGAACTGGAAGTGTGGTTATCATCTTATGAATGATTGAATCTAGGTAAAAACTTGCTTTGAATTCTTGGCCTATTTGTATAAACTGAAGTCTTGTTCCTCACTCTTTTTTATTTTCTCTTGTTTCCTACTAGTATTATTTGATTCACTTTATTAAATATGTATTTTTAAATCATTATGTTAATGTGTTTTAAATTTTTAGTTATATCTAATTAGTACAGTATTTTATGCAATAGTTTATGCAGTCTCGTGCTTAGTGAGTATCTAAAGCCAGATTTAAACATGTCGCTGAGCATGTACAGAAAGCAATTTTAGATTATAAATTATCGCTAATTAATAGAGATTATGGTTACAAAAACCATATTTGACACATCTATAGATTAAAATCTTTTTTTTAAGACCAAAATGAAATAAATTGATGCAGTAGTTTTCTCTCCCAGACAGCCCAAAGAATCGGTCTGGCTTAGCAACTTAAATATATAGATACTGTGATGTTCAGTAGATAGAAAGGCATTAGTAGGGTTGATATTTTGTACAAACATTTGTAATTTTTTTTTATATTCGTGGAGTTATAAATATTGTCTAAAATTATTAAAGTGTTGGTTTTTTTAAAAGATATTGTGCTAATAAAAAGCTTTATGTTGACAAACATATATTTACAAACTGTTGGGCTTTTGATGCTACAGAATTAATTTGACTTTTACTGAGAAAATATTGTTTACTGTGTGGTTAAGAGAAGGAAAATTTCACCTTAATTTTTTCAATGTTGTATTGGTAAAATGTATGTGGAAATTAATCTTATCTATCATATACTACAATGTCTTATTTTTCTAATTTTAATTTGGTTCAAATATTTCAAATTATTCTTTAATTTTCTGCTCTGTTAATTTATGAAGATAAACTTTGCTAAATACATGCAAGCAGTTTAAGATGATTAGTTCCTATAATGTAAAGAAATTTCTGCCAATAGCTCTTGATATTTTAATTTTTCATGTCTAAATTTTAAATAAGTTTTCAGAGAGTTGATATATTCATGTAAATAAATATGTACTAAAATTATTAAAGATCTGTGCAGTGTCTAATTTGTCTCTGATGTTAATTTAGTTTGCAAATTTGAAATTGTTATTTTATTTTGTGCTTTGATAATTTAGCAAATAAATAAACCTTTACTGATACATACCTGAAGTAATAGTTAAGACAAGTTCATGCAACATGAAGAAATTTTTGATTATGAAGTAAATGCTAGGGTTAGATTTCATAATAAGTTAACTTGTTTCTAAAAAATTAAAAAAACTAACTTAATCAGGCATTTTTGTTTGACTGTTTGTTGCATATATAGCTATTTTTCTTTTGACTCATTTACTGTACTAATTTATTTTTCTATTGACAGCTTCTGTCGGACTGGCTCACCAGGGAGAAGTCATAACGGAAAAATTTGTTGAAGACTTAATAAAGGGATTTTTCCTTTTTTCGAAAGACAGAGAAGGAGGGAGAGATAAAAGAACTGTGTATTTTTGACAATGTAAAATTAAATTTTATTAAATTTTTTGTTAAAATAAAAAAAATTGAAAAGTTGTGTTTTATTAAAATTACTATAACATGCCTTATTAAGATGCTGTTTTAAAATATTAAACAAGGTAAGTCCAAAAATTGATATAACAGTTTTATGGAAAGTTTTAAAAAAATCAGACCTCAGTTGTATATATTGTATCAGACCTGAAGACAAATTGGAAGATAAAGTGTTTATAAAATATATATATATATATATATATATATATATATATATATATATATATATATAATGAAAAAATATTTATATAAAGGTAATCTTACAAAAAGTATTTGTCATATTAACTCAGCATGAGTGTGCAATTTGACACCAGTTGATTATAATGGAAAGGTGTTTATTTAAAAAAATTTATATATGTAGTAAAGTGACTGATTAAAACAACAGGTAGCATTGATATTATAAATTGTGTATATATATATATATATATATATATATATATATATATATATATATATATATATATATATATATATATATATATATATATATAGAGAGAGAGAGAGAGAGAGAGAGAGAGAGAGAGAGAGAGAGAGAGTGACATGAGATTTATAATATCACTAAGGATATAATCTATAAGATTTATCCTCTTTAAAAAGATATAAAGTGTTTAAAACAAAACACTTTATGTAATCAATGTCAAGCAAAATGTAAACTGTTAAAAATAACATTAAAATTAAAATGTATTGTTGCTTTTTGTACATTTTAATATTTAACTATGGAAACTTTTTGATTTCATAAAAGAGTGAATTTTGTATTTTTCAAACTACTTTTGGGGGAAAAGAGTTATGCATGTTTCAACCCAGCCAACAATTCTTTGTTCATTGGGCCAATTGTCAAACTATCCTAGGGTCAATAGTTTAACATTTTGCTAATTTTCAGCAGACCGTTTACAAAGAGAATTTTCCTTTTTTAAACAGTATTAAGTTCTAGTATTTAGCCACAAATAATTTATATAAAAATAGTATATCCGAAATTCTTTTTTGAATATATATAAAATAGGTTATTCAAAAATGCTTTTTTGAATATACTATTTTTATATAAATTATTGGTGGCGAAATACTAGAACTTAATAAACTGTTTAAAAAGGGGAAATCCTCTTTGTAAACGATCTGCTGAAAAATAGCAAAATGTCAAAACTATTGACCCTTGGATAGTTTGACCATTGGCCTGATGAACAAAGAGTTGCTGGCTGGGTTGAAAAATGCATAATAGCCCCAAATAAATTTAATGTAGGCTTACCTACAAAGTTGACTGTTGGGCCAACTGAATGCCTACTGTTGACCAACCTCATGCCAACGGCCAAATCATTTAAATCCAACCGTTGGGCCAACAGAACGCCAACCGTTTCCCTACAAATCCAACCGTTGGGCCAACAGAACGCCAACCGTTTCCCTACAAATCCCACCGTTGGGCCAACAGAACGCCAACCGTTTCCCTACAAATCCAACCGTTGGGCCAACAGAACGCCAACGGCCAAATCCTGTAAATCCAGTGGTTGGGCCAACTGAATGCCAACCGTTGGGCCAACTGAATGCCAACCGTTGGGCCAACTGAACGCCAACCGTTGGGCCAACCTCGCGCCAACGGCCAAAAACCACCGTTGGCCAACCATGCCCGAAAGTGGTTGGCCAACGACTTGCCAACGGTTTTGTGTTACTTGGGCACATCCTTCTGTCATCGCACCATTGGCGGCGGAGACGTCTGTGGTTCTGCGTCAAGGGTAGACAAAGCAATGGACGTCTTGCGGACAGACCACTCTGCTGTAAACGGCGTCGAATGGTACGCGCAGACACTGGATGATGCGTTACAGACTGCATGTGCCGTGCTATGGTTCGTGATGTGACTGAGCGATCCGTCACTGCCATGCGCACAATTTGCCTGTCATCACGTGAAGTGGTGCGCTGAGGTGGATGCGATCGAACACGCCGGTCCGTCGTACCCTCCTGCACCCAACGATCACATATCCGCATTACAGTTGTTTGGTTTTGTCCAACACGACTACCGATTTCCCTGAAAGATAATCCACAATCTCGGTAGGCCACTATCCTTCCTCTGTCGAACTCGGATACTTGATCAAAAGATGATCGCTGTTTTCGACGAGGCATAATTGATCGTTTTTTAAAAAAAAAAAAACCACAAGAAAAACACAATTGCCGAACTTGAAATCGTCGAAATCTCCAAGCCTTAAATAGCGCTTTGAAGTGGTGCCACAGGCGCGCGTGATGTGCGTCTGCGCTGAAATTCTAATCATTTGCATATCTCACCTCCGCTAATGCATGTTGTACATTTCATGTTATTTGCATGTTTCCTTCAGGGTGTTGCATTTACAGTGGCCAGCAGTGTATATATATATATATATATATATATATATATATATATATATATATATATATATATATATATATATATATATATATATATATATATATATATCAATTTTTAAATATGAAGTTTTAGTCACATGAGATTTGGCATAAGCTAGTGTAGAATGCAAGCAAGAGATTTTTTTTATTGTTATTCAGCAAAGTAAATATATAGCTCATTGATTTTTAAAACAGTTCTATTTTTTTGTTAACATTTTCCTACCTTCTTAAAAACATTTCATACTATCAATACTTTAATTGGGGTTGAGTGCTTTATTTAATGACAGAAAGTAGGTTGCACTGAAAAATGGCTGTGCACCATTGCTCTAGAGCAGAGGTCCCCAAACTTGTTTGTCCCGTAGACCCCCTGCCGATATTTTCTGTTTTGGTTAGATCCCCTGCTATCCTAATACTGATTTTTTACCAATTCCTAAACTTTAAAAGTGTTTTTGAAGCTTACACAGAGCTATTCACTTTGAAAAGGAAAAATTTTAAAATTAAAAAAAATATATCTTAAGTTTTATAGTTATACATTTATTAATTAAAATGACACAAAATGCAAATCTAGTAACATTTTTATATAGAATAAATACACAACAAAATCAATGCTTTTAATGGGAGGGATGAGCCTGATGCTTTGATAGCAAAATTTCAATATTTGGCTTCAATTTAGTCAGGTCTAACCTTAAATCTCCTTGGAGAGTGATTTCTAATCTGTTTGTTGTTTTTTTAATAAGGAGATTGACAACTGCGCTGAAACCCCTTTTGAGGTACGAAAATGGAAAAGCTATCAAAAACTTTCTCGCGATAGTCCATAATGCGGGATATGTAACAAGTATGTCTCTCTGAAACCAGAATTGTTGATATCCCTTTCTAAACTGCACCTTAAGTTCTTCGTTGGTGATTATACGGATCAGTTCTTGTAACATGACATCCGTTTCTTCAATGTCACCGTATGGATTTATAATCCAATGTGGTATTTCCATAGTCAATACATCTTCAAACCTAATTTCAAAGTCTGTGTGAAGGACATTTAAATGTTGAACGTAGGCTGAAAGGTTATCTTGGCAGTTTGTCTGTGCCAAATTGAGAAATTGGTAAGTTCAATATAACGGCCACCTGCTGGCACTCGCTGCAACCGTTCCAGTCCATGATGTCGCAACACAAGTTACACGTACTGAGACCGAAAAGTGAATAGATTTCTTACATAATTTTATGAAATATGCATATAATAATATATAGATACATTTCCTAATAAGAAAGTATTTGTATTACGTAAATACTTCCATAGGTACTATCTGTATTAGGCAGATTATTACATTTATGTGAAGCCAAAATTTTGGTGACAGCCTGTCTAATTCGTGGACCCCCATTTACATCTCATGCACCTCCAATTTTCTTTTTCACTGGCATGGACCCCTTGCAGGTCTATATCGACTCCTGGGGGTCGATATAGACCACTTAGGGAATGACTGCTCTAGAGTAAGTAGCCATTTGGTACTGGCTTGAAGTTGAAAGTCATCAAGTTGCAAAAGAAGATTGTAGAATTCCCACCAATAAACCATATCTTCTATACGTTTATTCATATTTATTTATAAAAGCTGGGGAATTTTACATTATTTCATTACATTGAAAATAGTATATAGAATACTATTATCATTCGAGTAAACATTGATGTAAACAAAGAAATAATTAAACAGAACACTTTTAAAGAAAATTATATAAAATGAGCCACAATATTGTATAACTATACTCTCTCATAAATTCCATTAAATCATGCATCTAACACATTATTTGATCTTTTCTAGATAATATTAAACAACAATTTACAGTGAGTAATAACAAAAATCACTAGCTGTCCACAGATACTATCCAAATGAGAAAATATAAATAAATAAACTCATAATAAATAGAATATATATGTATTTATCTTTTAAAATGTTTCTTTCTTGCATGGTGAAAAATCTTACTTTATGGATGATTCCTGATACACTGACCCATGTAGCTTCTATAATGTAGTCCTTACCATCAACCATACCTTGATAACCTTCGCGGATGAAAAATACTTTGGCTCCCATGTACATTCCCATGCGTACAACAGCTCTAACAGCCGCATTCATACCTTTAAAGGAGAAAAAAATTAACTTAAATTGCCAGAAAAGAATCCCCTGAAAAAAATACCATCAAGTTCTCAAAAAAAAATTTTTTTTTTTTAAATTAGTAGTTTGTGAAAAGAATTTTCAAAAGCATGGATATTAAATAAAACAAATTTTCCTAAATAATTAATTAGTAGCCCCATTTATACTCAAAGAACATTTTAAAAGAAGTATATATGAGAAACTTTCTCCTAGAAAAGATGTTAGATGTACCACTAATATTTTTTAGTATTTAACACAAATACAAAACTTGAAAAAAGATGCTTAGTTCTATACACTTAATTTTCCTTCATTAAAGAAACAGCCCTCTATTTCACATTAAAGGGCACAATTTTCGTTTTAGATGTAGATATAATTCAATGTCAAAAGAAATTATGTCATGAATCAGTATCTTTCATCAATTACTTCTACTTGGTGGTCCATCATTTAAATGCAAACATATCATATCACTCTGCACACACAAGGAAAATGAATATCCATGAGATGTCCTTTTCCCTTTCATGTAATAAAAATTTTCAGTCTCTCCTGCACAAATACTTATGATTCAGCAACAGGTTTGCGCTTCTTTTAGATTTTGAAAAAGTCTATCAGTATTTTCTGCAAAATATCTTCTTTGTGATTACAAAATAATGAGTTGTTTAAATGCAAGTGAAATTCTTGGCAGAAAATAACTGTAAAAATGCAAAACTAATAATTTTATGGGAATAAACATCAGACATTTATAGAAAAACAATTTAAAGTCCCTAATATTTCTTGTTGTTGTTGAACTCACATTTAATTAAACACAAGCAAAAATGGCTCTATTGAAAGGAAAAATTCTTGTGACAGGAAAAATATAGTACTTAAGAAAGCTTAAATTTATCACCTAACATGTATAAAGTAAAACCTGTTGACAACAATATTATATGGACCAATTCTAAAGGTTCTGAAGAGAATCAGTGTTATTAAGGGGGAGATGGTAAACATACGTAGGCATTTTGAAAAGGCAACAGAGTACATATAATATTGCTTCATGCTTTCCAGACACTTGCAACTACATCATCACAAATAAATATTTAATGTAAAAATATCAATCCCACCAAGAGTATTTCATTCACCACTTATAGTGTAGTCTAGTGTCTAAGGGCTGCATATATATATATATATATATATATATATATATATATATATATATATATATATATATATATATATATATACACTCATGGACAAAAAAATTAGCGCACCAAGAAGGAGTCGTCAAAATGAAACGAAATTTTACATACGTAATGACTACTTTGATATAAGTAAATGATAAGAAAATCAAAGAAAAGGGATAATTTATTTCAGAGAAAAAGGCAAAAGAACGGAGGAGTTAATACTCCGTTGGACCCCCTCTAGCGCGAATGCACGATGCGATACGATCGGGCATTGAGTCATACAAGTTCTGTATTGATGTCTTGAGACATTTCGTTCCATATTTGCTGTAACCTTGCCTCTAGTTCGTTCAAACTCGTGGGATGCCCAACTCGTCGTCCCAAATGATCCCAGATATGCTCGATTGGAGACAAATCTGGGGATCGGACAGGCCAAGGAAGGGTAGTAACAGTGCGGAGACAGTCTTGTGACACCCTTGCCGTATGAGGCCGAGCATTGTCTTATTGAAAAATGGCTCCTGGGAGCCGTTGCATGAGTGGCAACACATGTGGTTGCAGGATTTCATGAACATACCGCTGGGCTGTCATGGTGCCACGGAACAATACTAGGGGTGACCGCGTATTGTAGGCAATGGCACCCCATACCATCACACCAGCTGTGGGAGCGATGTGTCGCTGTACAGCAAAGGCAGGATTGAAGCGTTAACCACGGGCTCTCCACACACGAACAAGATTGTCATCACTGCCGAGATTGAATCTGGATTCGTCGCTAAAGACGACCTGGTTCCATTCCGCTGCAGTCCAGTTTCCTCGTGCGCGGCAAAACTCCAAACGGAGGCGTCGATGGGTGGGCGTGAAGGGCAGCACACGTAATGGGCGCCGCGATACCAACTGCCCTTCAGCCAGGCGCCTTCGTATGGTTCGAGAAGACACAGAGGCCCCTAGTGAAGGTGCTACCTGTGCCTGGATGGCGGCCGATGAAGCAGTTGGCTGTACGCGTGCATTTCTTACGATGTGGCGGTCTTCTCGACGACTGGTCTGTCGAGGGCGTCCTGAGCCTGGTCTTCGTGTACATGACATCTCTCGGGTCCACTGGTCCCAACACATCCTCACAACACAATCAGAGCGGCCTAATTGACAAGCTACTCGCCTAGCTGACCACCCAGCTTCCATCATCCCGACGATTCTCCCCCTCTCAAACTGCGACAACTGCTTATATTGTCTTCGAACACGGCGTAATGTCATGTCTATCTCAGCTCTTCCTTTGTAAATGATTCAGCACACTCAAACAAGCTTTGGTTACCTGTTTTATACTCCACAGAGTACGATGTTCAACGCCCTCTACCGGCTATACGTAATGCGCAATCACGCTGCATTTGTAATCATTTGCATATCTCCCCGACATGTACCTTCATTGCAAGTTTCGTTACGATCCCGCAATTATTTCTTGGTGAGCTAATTTTTTTGTCCATGAGTGTATATGTGCATAATAATTTTAATTGAAAAGTTTCAATATACATATAAATAGCATTATAGCTAATTAAATTGCATTAAACATTCATTGAAATAATTCTACATCATTTAAAACTGCTAAGTATAAAAAGGAGTAAGCTCCACTTTTTACCATGTTTTTATTAACTCGCTTTCTTGTTTGTTTGTGTGTTTGTCCAGTACAAATCTTGCAATCAATTTTTAACTAACTTCCCGACTAGCTAGACATTTGTAACTTTTAGAATAGCTCAGAACACGATGACAATGCATTCTTTTGATACTTTTAGCCATGTTTAAGCAGAATTGAATTCATTTCCAATTAATTTTGTTTTGTAGAATGGTGCAGCCATCTATCGGCCGGGACGGGAACAAAAAGTTAAACACAATTGATTACGCATTTGATCATTTTCTTTCAAATTGATGAGATAATTTATGAAAAAAAAATTTTAAAAGTATCTATTAATACATAGAATTGTCAAGTTTATATGATTCAACAGAAAATTTAAAAACATGGTATATAAAAAGTTCTTTTTATCTTGTAATTATTCTTTTTATTTCCTTGCCAGTTAAATACAGTATTCGGCTCCTAGCCCCCCAACCCCACCCCCAAATGAAGGTCAAAGCTGTCAGTGGCAGCTTTGACCTTCTGATAACTTATAATAATTATTGATATTTCCAACATATTAAGTAATGACTTACTTGAATTAAATTATTTTCATTAAAAAAACCCACTTATTTCAGTTTGTTTCCTCTTTTCCTATACAGACTCATTGAGTGCATAAAATCAAAGAAGTTATGTAATCATCTTGTATAGTGTTCCTGATGCACCATTTCAGCAGGGAATTCAGCGGCCCAGTTAAACACAGATATGTTGAAATTAATCAGTTCCTTATCCCTCTGCATACACATAATTTAAAATTTGTATTTCAGTCATAATTTTGGGAAACCCTATCAAAGGATTTTCAATGGGCACAAATGGAGCATGTGTATAATTTCAAAATATTTGTTTTAGCATTCTGAAGAGTTTATAAAACTATTTTTAAAAAATACAGTAGAATCTCGATCGATCGTTCCAGAATAATCGTTTTCCCGTATGTATCGTTTATTTAATCGAGTCCCGATAATAATATTCCTTTGTTAAGTTCCCGCATCTATCGTTTAGTCCAGTGGGTCCCTTTAAAAACGATAGATAGAGTCCTGTACCTTCAAAATTCAAAGTGACAAGTACTACAAATTCCAAATATGCATTATGATTTTCCGAAGTGGTTATTGCCGAGTTTCGAGGTTCCTCCTATTACACTAATATGCAAGGTTTTGTTGTTTTGAAATGCATAGGTGTATCTGAATGGATTTTTTGCGCAGATTCCGAGAATGACCTTCAAATTCCATATCATGTCGCGTTTTTTCACAAATGACGGAAATGTGAAAATAATTTTAAAAAACGGTATTTTGTAATGACATCGTTATAGGGCAACGTTCGTAACTCGTGAAAATGTTCTCTGGAGGGGCGGAATGATTGTTTAAGAAATAGATAAACATATCTAGCTGTTAATGTAAATGAACTGTTTTATCTGAGGCAGATCGTGGTACAATAGTCAGTGCAAAGAAGGGACTGCTCCCGTTCGGTTGTTTCTTTGTGGCGTGTGCAATGGCTTCACGTGGTTGTGTAAATCATCGAGACATATTTTGCTACATATGTGGCTGTTATACAACAGAAAAAAAAAACAGAGGCAAAATATTACGTCTTTCGCAAAAAATGCTTCTTTTCAATACTTTGGCATTAAACTGGCAAGTTTGGGCTCCTCACAAAGTGTACCGTGTATGTGAGGAGGGGTTGCGGAACTGGAAAAGTGAAAAAAGGGATCAATGCCGTTCGGTGTACCCATGGTGTGGAGTGAGCCAAAAAATCACAGTGACGACTGCTACTTCTGCACAGTGAATATCGTGGCCACACCAGAATCAATACGCATAACATTGTGTATCCCACTATCCCATCTGCCATAAGACCAGTGCCCCATAGTGAATCCATCCCTGCGCCATCCCCGTCCAATATCAAGCCCCCAACAGATACCGATTCATACGATGTTACAAGTGAGATGTACAAACCGGACAGCATGGAGGACGAAACCCCGGTGCCATTTACACGGCATGAACTGAATGATGTGGTTCGCGATGTGAATTTACCTAAAGACGCAGCAGAGCTTTTAGGATCAAGTCTTCGTGAAAAGAATTTACTGTGCCCTAATACGAGATTCTCCTTGTATAGACACTGAGAAGCAGAATTGGTTTTTTATTGAGGAAGGCGGTTTGGTACATTGTCGAGACATTCCGGCAGTCATGAAATACTTCAACATCAATTACAATTTAGGGCAGTGGAGGTTGTTCATAGTAGCACATTTTGTGACTTTGAAAGAGATATACAAGAATCTAAAATTACTGCTGGAAAGTGTGCTGTACAAATTTCATAAATGGTCTTTGTGCGAGGATTTCAAGGTAATTGGAATATTGCACGGCCAACAAGGAGGCTACACAAAATTTCCTTGCTTTTTGTGTGAATGGGACTCCAGAGCAAGGACGGAACATTGGGTTCGGCAACAGTGGCCAGTCAGAAGTACATTCACACCTGGCGAAAAAAACATTGTTTCAATTCCACTGGTTGATCCCTCGAAAATACTGTTGCCACCTTTACACACCAAACTCGACTTAATGAAGCAATTCGTGACAGCTTTAAGCAGGGACAGTAAATGCTTTCAGTATCTGGGTGGTAAGTTTGCATCAATCACGACTGAAAAAATTAAAGCTGGCATTTTTGTAGGCCCTCAAATACGAAAATTAATGGCAGACAACAAATTCGAGGAAACCATGTGTGAGTGCGAATTGCGAGCATGGACTGCATTCAGAAATGTGATACACAACTTTTTGGGGAGCACGAAGGCTTCAAATTACACTACTTTAGTTTAGGAGCTGCTGGAATCTTATAAACTGCTTGGTTGAAATATGAGCTTCAAAGTTCACTTTCTTCATGCTCATCTCAATTACATTCCTAACAATCTTGGTGATTTTTCGGAAGAACATGGCGAACGCTTCCATCAGGATATTAAAGTGATGTAAAAGAACTACCAAGGAAAGTGGATTGTACATATGATGGCTGACTATTGTTGGATGTTGAACAGAGAATGTTCGGACGCACACCGAAGACAATGCAAAAAAAAAAAAAGAAGTTTGAATGGGAGCCCAGTGGTCAATGTTAGGTATGTTTGCTTTTGAATACGTATTGATGTTTATCTGTTCCTTAAGCAATCATTCCGCCCCTCCATAGAACATTTTCACACGTTACAAACGTTGCCATATAGCAATGTCATTAAAAAATAACTTTTTTTTTTTTTTTAATTTCACATTTCCATCATTTATGACAAAACCTGACGTGATACGGAATTTTGAAGGTCATTTTCGGAATCTGCGCAAAAAATCCATTCAGATACACATATTCATTTCAAAACAACAGAAAAAAGTTGAAAAATTGCAGATCAGTGTTATCTATGGTAAAATACTAGACCTCTTCCCTCTCCTCCAGAAAAAAAAAAAAGAAAACAAAGAAAGAAAAGAAAAATAGTTTTTGCTAATAAAATTTCACTTATATTTAGAGAATTTTTTCACTTGGGACGATCTTGCCCACAATTTTGTATCTAATTTTCTTTTTTTTAAAGGTTAATGATTTATTAAAATTTTTTGGAAAATTTTCTTCGTGATCTTTAGGAAAACGTACGCTATCAATACGCTACGGAAACTCCTAAATGTTTTCTCTGAAATTTCTTTTTTTTTTTTACTATTGAATATCTGCCTTGGAATCGTTATGTCCGGTAGAGACAATTTATTTCCCCCGCTAGTTCACATGTCGTATGTTTATTTGAGGAATATTAACGAACGTTTTTCATGGCACCACTTTATGGTGACGGCATAGCACGCATTAAAAGGTCACGCGTTCTAAGCTCGCGTTAAAAGGGTCAAATTTTTTTGAATTCCCAATTTCTTTTATTCAGAAATGCTTTTAAGGAAATCCATACGTGTGTTACCAGCTTCATACTACAGCGAAACTTGCTATATTGGAGGGTTTTGGGTTTTTTTTCTCATTCTTTCAACAACGTTCTAAACTAGGCGAGTCCAACCCGAGAGGCCCAGGTCAGCTAGTAATGTTGCTCTCAAAATCGTAAACGGAATAAAGCCTACATTCCAAGATAAAAATATCCCTTGCTTCAACATCCCGCGTAATTCATGTCATCTCTTTTTGGTGGAATGTATATTTTTTGAACAATTATTTTCAGTGATGAAACACGCAAAAAGTATAATTAGATCAAAAATTTCTGATAAGCATCACTGAATTACAACAACCTCCACCGAAACCCAATATTGCGGCATTAGTTTCACAAAAAATATACCACTAGTTTTCTTTTCTTTGAGCTATAATAAAAAATTAAAATAACAAAAAAGTTTGTGGCTGATATATATATTTTAAATGCGGCCCTCTCTGCTCAAGGTTGTACGAACTCATAGTGCTCGACGTGTACCGATTAAGACTAGAAAAGAGTGAGGAAATGATTGCATCATGAAGGCGCACGCGTGAAAAGGCCACATACGTGACTATGTTCAGCCTATTATCATTGAAAAGAAATCGCACTTTACAACCTTATCAGTGGCGCACTCGTGATTTAATTTTGGGGGCAGCCGAGTTGAATAGATAAAAATATTTTTAAAGCAAATTCAATAAAATTAACAGGATGATTATAAAAATTTATTTGAAGAATATCTAGTTTTCCTTTCTTTTTGCAAAGCTCTTGAATTTCTTCAGTCGTGGTTACATTAATCTCTCTGTGTAAATATAGCAAGGCTAGTCCGCTCAATTGGGATTGTGTCACATGGTAGATCTTAAAATAGATTTTTAATCCTTCTACTTTGGGAGGTGCCAAGGCCCCTTGGCCAACCCAATTAAATTCTCTTTTGAGAAACAAACGAGAAAACTCATGACCAATTTATAATTAATCTTTTCAACACGAGAAATCATAAGCAATTGTAAATTAGTTGATCAACTATTAAATCACTAGCTCTAAGAAGAGAAGCTAATAGAAGTACCCAGCTTTCTGAAAGTAAAAAGCATTTCAATTACAAGCTATAAAAAATTTAGGAGAGGCATTACTTATATTAGGGTGAAAAATTTATTTCCACAGATAGCATCATATAAGTATTAATTTAATACTTTTTCAAAAGGAATAAACTTTTAATCCCTAACAATTTAAGACACACATTCAAGTCAAAAAATGCTTCTTTGAAATTTATTTCAAAATAAAATGTGGAGCAATTATGTTTACTCATTAATCAATACAAATAATACAATTTCAATGCCAATGAAACAGTAATTGTTATGTATATTTTCATCTCTCTCTATACATATATAAATATATATATATACAGTGAAACAGTGGCACACCCAGGATATAATCTTGAGGGGGGGGGGGGGGGGGTTGAAAGGATAAAAATATTTATAATGCAAATTCAATATTCATAATGCAATTTCTATTCCCTTGGAGGGGGGCTAGGGCCCCTTTGCCTACCCCCTGGGTGTGCCACTGCAGTGAAACTTCTCTAGCTGGCCACACCTAAAAACAATCACTTTTATTCGGACCCATTGCTGGCCACCATTAGAGAAATCCACCCCTATTCGATGGCCATGCCTCAAAACAGCCACTTTTTATTCCAACCACAACTGGCCACCTCAGAGAAGTTTCACTGTATATATATACATTACATTCTGGTTCATGTGTATATATATGTAGATACACGAACCATAATGTAATGAGCTTGCAGTTTTTAAGCGAAAAAGCTAAGCTTGCTATGATATCCTCGAAGTTAACATCATTTAAACTGGAATTGTTATAACACCTATAAAATTTGTGATAAAAGATAGCACTAAAGTTTAAAAATTAATTTTAAAAGTTAGTCTTACAGTTATAATATTAATTTTAAGAATGAACAGAGTTCCGTTCAGACTTTCATCGAACAATTTCAAATATATATCACTCACAATTAACCTGTATATTGCATTCACTCTCTTAAAATAGTAAAAATTTGTCACAAGTAAAACTATGCACTTACAGAGACAATAAAATATAATTGTATAAAGTATTAGTAAAATGATCACTCATAGGAAATACTTAGCGTATAAATGAATCATGTTAGATATAAAAACATTGATGTGAATATCTTAAATACCAGTCTAAGACCAGTACCAGTAGATCAACAGAATGGCTGAGGTTCTTTGTAAGGCATTCAAAACATAAGTGAAATAGACTTTTTAATTGAATTCGTAAACATTCTTTTGCTTAAGGAAAGTTCATTGTTAGAAGATAAGTTTAATAAATTTTACTCCTGAATGGATGTATAGCAAAAATTTGTTGTTAATTTCTTTTTAATACAGTTTTTTTTTTATGTCACCAAAATGATAAACCTGTATTCTAACAAACAAATTAGATGATTATTAAGAGTTTGGTACAATGCATATTCTTGTTTGATAAAATTTTCTAACAAATTTTAAAAATTTTGCATAATGCATGATATTGTATCAACTAATAAAGCTTTAAAACAAATTAAAAAGAACATTAAATGCTTTCACTGAGATTAGCCTTTTTTTTTAAATAGTATTCAGAAAAAAAAAATAATACAAAGATCTGCTTAAAATATAATTTCAAAACTAGGCATTTATATAGACAAAATTTTATGGTTATATACTAAAGCATATAAATGCAAATGATACAATTATTTAGGCATTACACATTTAACAGCCAAAAAATAGTTATATGCATAAATTCAAAGGCTTTAATAGCTAAATCTTATAAAAACTGTCAATCAAATTTTATAATTGAGATTTATCACATATTTATATACATTGAGATTTCATATTTTGATATTTACAGAGAAAATACTTTGATAATTAGTTATTCAAAGGAGCTTGAAGTAACACATTGTTTTAACAAAATATGAGATAGACCAATGCAAATAAAAGATTTAAATTTAAATGAAAAATTAAATCACACAGGTATATATTTTAAATAAATTATTTTAAATGCAAAATCTACTGCTTCATTATTAAAGATAATATAAAAAATAACCTCCCTTTATTTTAAAATGTAAACACTAAGTTAAAAATATTTCAAATTAATTTTTGCATAGATAAAACAGATATCCAGGAACAAAAATGAACTGGGTTTAACATTTGTTTTAATTGATTTTCTTCGAGGAAAGTCATAAACACACAGAATTTACTTTAACTGGGATCTGTTTTTCCCCTTTAATGAGGACAAGAAATCTTTATGAATAAAATTTAATTTCAGCACTTATAAAGAATTACTTTGATGAAAGCTTGTAATGTACTACACAATATGACATATAGAATATGAAAATAATTCCGACAAATCTTTAAACACCAGACGACATGTTTATACTTAAAAACACAAAGATATCTTGCTCTGAAAACTGTAAAAGGAAATATCGAAGTAAGTGGTAGGCTGATAGCTTAATTTTTCATTAAATAATTCGATCGAAAGCGAGATGACAACTAGTACCGCACGTTTAATGCGATGAAATATTCCATAATGTTTCTGCATAATACACAATCAACTTAATTTCTAAGTCAAATTCGACCTCTCAAAATTTTACAATACATTTCTTACCTTGAGAGTCGCCACCGCTTGTGAATACTCCTATTGCCCGACTCTTTTTATTATCACTGAACGACCCTCTTTGAACAGCTTTACCTTCTCTACTTTGAGGGAAGGGGGTAATTTTGCTTTCATCTCCTTCGGGTGAAAGCATTTCTCCAGTGTCAGCTCTGGAATACCGATCAGACATTTTAGCGAATACACTATGCGACTTTGACATTCCCAAAATATTGGATTAATGATTCTTATTTATGATATATATCTCATTGTAATGTTGACACAGAATGACATGCGAGAAATTAATGAGCTGTGAGTTTAAAAATAACGATATACGAAGCTAATTCGAGATTTATTATAATCTCAAAACACCGGTTTATTTTCTTTCAAATATTAGCAGACAGCTCTGTTTCGACCCCTTCGACCTTCGAACGTTCAAGCGGTTATCAGTTAAATACCATCTTTGAAACTAAAACCACGAGTTTTTGCTTGGCGTAACAGTAAATTATAATGCGCATGCTCAGGAACTAGGGTTTTGGCCCAGTAATACGTCATAGGAGGGCGATGCCATTTCCAGCTTTGGAGATCAAAACTAATCGCTCCCATGTTAACGTCCATAGAGGAAATTTCCGAGGATTTTTTACTTCAAAGCCAATATTTTTTAACTCTTAAAACCTATTGAAATGTATACGGAAGAACGTCAACTTAATTTAAAAATACTTTTAACCGTGTCCCAAACGCAATATTTAAAGGAAAGTGAAAGGTTTCTTTGGAAATCGGCTGTTTTACGCTTTGTGCGCAAACAATTGGGCACAGAGTTGGCTGATTTTAGCCAAGTGCGAATTTTTTTGTACATTTCAGATTAATCTCTGGTTTGGCGAGAAATATCTTACCAGTGCAATAATTATAGCATTTAATAAATGATTTTGGAATAGAATGAGAAAATATAAAATGCATCTTTAACAGTTTATTTAATAAGCACTTTTTGTACTTCAATTGTTAAAAAAAAAGGATTTTCATAAAACATGAAAAAATACATAATCTTTACGGATTTCTTAGAGATAAAAATAATAATCTAGAAACAAAGATTTAAAATATTAATAAGCAAAATAAGGGAAATTTTTAAATTGTTTTTGGGAGGCAACAACTTAATATTTAAACTACGATGCTCATATAAATTATGTCAAGTATTCTGTTGAAGTTTAACCCTCAAATTCAGATAATAAAACAGCTCCAATGCTTAGTGAAAAAAAAATGATATTTTGGTGTTTCTGGTGAAAAAAAATAAGTTCTAAAATAGAAAAAAACTCATATTTTACGGACAGTAATTGAAGAATCACTTGTGCTAAATAAAATCTCATTTTTTTTCTTTTTTATCGCCCCCAAAAGTCACGCTTACTTTCCTTTCTTTTTTATCTCTATGTGTGTACGTCTTTTTATTTAATTTAAAACAAAAATTTTAATTTAAATTTAAATTCTCTTAACTCAGCAATAATTATAGCTTAAAAATCTCTACTGACCAATTTCACGAGCACCCTTAGGGCCTGTTCACATAGGAGTCCGTTGCTTTGCGTTAAGGAAAAGATGACGTTGAGACGAAAATAAACCAATCATATGCCTCCAAACGATTAGCAATGAAATTTTTAACGCCTATGATTGGTTTATTTTCTTCTCAACGTCATCTTTTCCTTAACGCAACGCAACGTACTCCTATGTGAACAGGCCCCTACTCAAATTAATCATAGTCATCATTGGATAAGCCTTTCGCCCAGGTACTCGCCCAGGAAAAGAGCCATAATGGCGATAATGAGTTTAAAACTTTTTAATCATATTTTATAGTATCAAAACTTCAATTTTCACACTAAAATAAACTATCATTATCTACTTCGAAAGCCAACAGGAAAATTATTCAGACGTAATCATAAGCGTAGGAATTTTATATGTTTCAGTTATAAAAAGTCAGATTTATAACTGAAATACTAGATAAATACTAGTCAATCAGAAGAAGTGGCGTACGCAGGGTTGATGGGGGTTATAACCCCCCCCCCATTGGTTCTGATTACATATATTATTTAATTAGGATTAAGCTTTGCACTGATTGCTCAAAACTACTCTTTCATAGTAACCCCCTCCCCCCTTAGAAAATTTCTGAGTACGCTGCTGATCAGAAGAGCATATATTTTTTTAAATAGGCAAAAGGAGATCTGAGAAAAAAAAGACACAAATTAAGCTTACTTCAACGTCGTACGTTTTATTTTTCATTGATGCATGAACACAAGCACGTATAATCCCACATGGGTCGTAATAAAACGACTCTAAGTGGGAAGACTATAAAACATCTTGCCCTCGTTTTATTAAATTTCAATTCCCACTGAAAAAAGATCAAATATCGTACGTTGTCATTGTACTCAGCTAACAGACACTGGAAATAAATTAATTTAAACAATCCCAAAATGATTTGGCATCTTTGATTTAGAAGGTTACCATACAAGGGTTATCATAATTTTCTATTTCCATACGCTTATCTCTTACTAGGCAGTGTTTGACAAAGTGAAATTCGAAAGTGAATAATATTTATTATTTTTCTCCTTAAAAGCAGTGTGTCCAGGTGTAATTTTTATGAAAAATCGCAGATTTTAAATAAACTAAGGTTTACATAGTAGGAATTTCTTTAAGTATGGATAGGTTTCGAGCAAGAGTCTCCGCAGAAAGGAGGCAATGCTAATCTCCATGGGGTTTCCTATTTTTGTTCTCCAAAGGTCTCCAAGATGGCCGCCTCACTCCGATGGCGTATTATTACATCGCCAGATAAGTAGCAACCTTCGCATTCTTGTCATGGCATAGTTGATGAGTCATGAGCATTTTCCATTTTCTTAATGTACCATTATGCCAAGCAGATGCTCATCTAAAATTTTCAGTATTAACAGAGAGATAGATTTTTCTCGATACTTGCTTCCTTATCACTTATCAAAATTCAGTTTTAACGTGCAAGGCTAGTAGCAAGCGAATAAACCTGCAATCGGAGGCATTCGCTTAGAAAACTGCTAATTTAAAAATTGCAAAAGTGTTGCATACTGTACTCTAAATAATTGTGTGAAAATATTTCCAATTCATCTTGAAGGATCCGAAATGAAATGACAGGGCTGTCAAAAAGTATGACAGTATATATTTGTTCCTTCAGAAATCATACGACTAGTAGCGATGAGTCTTTTAAGATCATATTTTTCCATTAAATGCCGTCAAACTGTCTGGCATTGAGTCAAGAATATAGCTTAAAACCTAAGCATTCCTTATAAAGGATCTGCAGGGACTTGAGCCACAATGGTTCAATATCTATGTAATACAACTTATTTCTCAGATTATTTAATTATCGGTCTGATATGGAAGGATGGGGGATATTTTTAAGCATCGTGTAGGTCCAAAATATACGCGATCGCCATACGCTGTAAGCGAAGTAATGGCCTGTTCATATAGGAATCCAGTAGCGGAAGCGTAAAAGGAAAGATGGTATTGAGACGGAAATAAATCAATCATAAGCGTAAAAAATTTCGTTGGTAATCGTTTAGAGGTTTGTCATTGGATAAATATATTTCAATACTTTAACGCTTCCGCTACCGGACTCCTAAGTGAACAGGCCCTAAATGTGTTTCAGAGTTTCCCTTCATTACGAAGGAACCGTAATGAATTTACAGTTTCGAAATCCATGATCGAAAGAATTTATTTCTGCGACAATTAAAGGACAAGTCTGTGTCATGTTTTTTTTTTTTTTTTGGGGGGGGGGTCACACACTTTTGGTAAATACGGGAAACTATCGGACGCTGTACTTGAAGCAAATATCTGTAAAATAATTTCCATGCATACGACGGAACCCCGAGAATCCTGCAGTGGAATCAAAAACCATGGTAACAAATTTTATTTCTACAACAACGGGATATTCATTTTTATTGATTATTATTATTATTATTTTGTAGCATTAGTGAAAACTCGTGTTAAAGTTTTTTATTATGTGATATCCTAAATCCTAATGGTGCATATACATTGGTGCAGAGTTCTCTGCCTGTGCCTTGGAGAATCCAGTGATTTATGTTCACTCTGTACTCTGTACTATGCGTGGATCGCCTCCTCTGGCGGTCCATCAAAGAAAGGGTGGGGGTTTCAGCGGGTCAAATGGTGTCGAGCGGGGTCGACGGAGACACCACATCAAAGAAACCTTGCGGGCGGGAATGGGGGTGGTTCTAAATACCATGTCTAATGTTACCGTGACTAATGTGATGACAGGAGTCGGGGGTCTGGAGGCAGAGAACTCTGCACCAATCTATATGCGCTATTACACAGACATATACATTATCTACCAATAAGTATGTGGACTCCTATGCAAATGACGATATCTGCGGTTCTGATATACGTCACGCCCTCCGCCGTTAAATATCGTGTAGGAAACATATAGAGTAACTAAGCTCTCTTCTACCCAGACTTGGGTGTATATAATTTGAAGTGGCACTCTATTTGAATTTGAAACAACCACAGTTTATACATGAAACAATGTTTATTGAATTCGTTGCACATATATAATTGGCTTTTACAGCAATAAGCATACGTACTACTTGTACGGAATATATATATTATCATTCAATAGAAATGCACATTTCGAATACTCACAACCCAGCAGAGAGTCAAACCAGCAGTACTGCCACGTAAACTTTGGGCCTGCTAAGCACTAGCTCAGGATAGTACTGGAGCTGCATACCTCGTAGCTCCCTATCGCTTATCTATCAACTTTAACTACCTTCTTCAACCCTAACCACCTTTTTATTAAAGACGCTGCATGGTATTTATACTAAGCGCGTATGCCGAAATTAGCATATCTAAAGCAGCTTCTTTAATTCATTCACTCAAAAGTTCGATTCTTGTGAATCGAATCTTGTGTATACCTTACACTGGCCTCCCTCGAAAAAAAAAATTAGGTAATTGAGGTCTGAACGGCTTCAGTTAACTAATTGAAAACGCGTGCTGGTCTGACTTATTACATAATGGGTGGCAAAGTCAAAAACCTTCCACACGTTGTGAGGAGGAAAAACGCCACTACCATTTTACAAAACTAACCCCGAAGGGTCCAGGTGACACCATCACACAGTGGATTTGCAGAGTTGCGGATTCTGGGCTGGCCAACTGCGCCCTAAAAAATCTGTTTTAGTTAAAAGTATCAACACAATTGCACAGCATGACATTTCTTGACTGTTTGTATCAGCTCTTCCCCAATTTATAATTCACATGTGTTATGTTTTGTGAAGTTAGTACATTAGTGGTTAATTATTATATTATGCAGTATGTATTTTTTTCTATTCCCTACATGTTCCCTTCAAAAATTTATAAAACAACAGTATGCCGTTTTTTTCTTTTTCAGTGGCTCACCCCTGCCCCTCAAAATGTTTACACAGTATATACAATGGGGAACTTCAAACCAATTTGGTTCGGTTTTATTAAAGGGTGGGAGTTAGACTAAGAGAATTGATACAAGACTTGTTCATGAAAGCGGCAACTTCCCTACACCAGTCTGTCGAATCCGTGGAACCTCTCTTGATGGTCGCAGTCCTAGTAAAGGGATTCGTTGACCGTGTGGTCATCCTTCGTGCAGCAGGGCGTTGGTCCTGAGGCGCTGGCCCGGCTTGACGATGGACAGGAGGTCTCTTGGGAGGAGGCCAACCTTGCTGGGCGGCAGATATCTTCCGTTTCCTTTGCGTCTGCTTCCTGTACTTATGCAAAGGACCTTTAGAATTGTCATCTATCCTTTTCATAACCCTGTGTACCTTATGTGTGCCACGTTCATCCTTTGATAGAGTTTTTGTAGTGCACACGTTACTTTGCTGCGTACTTTTGCTTGTATCGGTATTAGATTTTAATGCAGATTCTATTTTTTCAACAACCTGACTCTGCTTTTCGTATTTGTGCTTATACGACTTCCTGTTTACCTCCTTAATTACGTCAGTATTAGCAGTTTTAATGCTGGAACCTGAAGGCGCTTTTTCACGTTTTTTATCCCTCTTAACTTTAGTTTTATCCTCTTTTGACGAAAAAGTCTCTTTAAAACGTTCTTCTACAGAATCGCTATCATTTAAATTCTTTAACACTGCTTCAGCTTTAGGAAGATTAAGTTTTTCGTACTCGTGCGTTTTAATGCAAACTGCGTCTATAACTTCCGAAGCATCAGCTAAACTACTTACAGTATAACTCTGTGTCAACTTTTCATCCTGATTCTCAGTCTGGTTTTCATTTACTTTATTTAAAACCATATTATCAACTTGGTCTACACAATCCCCATTCGGCTGGGAACTTGAAATAATATCATCATTACCTAGCGAGTTCCTAATATCGTTTAAAGAATTTTTATTGTCGTCAACTAATAAGTATTCACTAACTTCCGTAACGCATACTTCGTCATCTAATAAATTTCCTTCATTAACAGATGTGTGAATATCATCTAAAATATCAGGTATAGCATTAATAGAAGTATCAGATGATATATTTTCTAAACCACTAGCATTAGTATCGGCACTATTTTCAGAAATTTGTACTGGAATTACCGCATTATTCCAGCTAGACTCACTTTCATTATAAGCCACAAAAATATCCCGACTTTCACTATTCTCAAAATAATGATTACTTCTCGGACAAGTTAATACATTTGACCACACAGTTTCAACAGGTTGAACCATATCATGTGAATCAACTTGCCAGTGCAAGTAAGGTGCTTGCATATTATTTACTTTAAGTGCACTAATTTCATTATAACACCGTGAGCTTCTATTATTTCGCCCACGATACCGCTGCTGGTTTGAAACTCGCGAAAAATTTTGGCGCGGGTGTATAAAACTTCTCGTACCTGAATGAGGGTACGGGGTAGCGAAGAAATGCCTATTGTCATGTTTAACTAAAGCTTGAAGGAGGGTAACCTTGCTTGTAATATTTTCATTGTCTAAAAAATCTTGAACACTTGGCGTCAAACGTTGGATAACTATTTTTAAGATTACTGCTTCCGTCATTCCTTCTAAATATTCCTCACACTTGGAAATCTTTTCCATAGCAAAATCTAACGCAGACTGACCTTCACGTTGCCTTAGCGAATAAATTTCCGCTTCAATTTCACTTTGATTAAAGGTCTTTGGAAAAACGCTAAGAAACTGTTGCTTGAATGACAAATAGTCACAAATCAGATTACTGCTTTTAATACACGTGTACCACTGATATGCACTACCTCTTAAAGCGGCTAGAGCAATTTTAAGTTTATCCCCCTCTGGGGTGCATTGTTGCTGAAAGTAATGCTCAATTTTCTTTAGGAATTGGCTTGAGGGGCCGCCATTGAATGTGGCTTCGAATGGCGCAAAATGCTGAGCCATAATTACCCGGGGAAAATTTCCAGCAGGGTTTTGTTCTACAACACTCATTTTCAAATAGTATATAAGTACTTGCAACAATTTTATCAATATAAGTACACAGTACACAGTTTAACTTCAATTATGTTGTTCGTTATAAATGTAACGAGAACAACCAGGATATATATAAACTTTCGGGCGCCAGTATAGAGTATGTAGCTTACTAAGGGGCACTCTATTTGAATTGTATACAAACACAGTTTATACATGAAACAATGTTTATTGAATTCGTTGCACATATATAATTGGCTTTTACAGCAATAAGCATACGTACTACTTGTACGGAATATATATATTATCATTCAATAGAAATACACATTTCGAATACTCACAACCCAGCAGAGAGTCAAACCAGCAGTACTGCCACGTAAACTTTGGGCCTGCTAAGCACTAGCTCAGGATAGTACTGGAGCTGCATACCTCGTAGCTCCCTATCGCTTATCTATCAACTTTAACAACCTTCTTCAACCCTAACCACCTTTTTATTAATGACGCTGCATGGTATTTATACTAAGCGCGTATGCCGAAATTAGCATATCTAAAGCAGCTTCTTTAATTCATTCACTCAAAAGTTCGATTCTTGTGAATCGAATCTTGTGTATACCTTACAAACAACATTGGCATTAGTCGCATGCAAGATGCCACGAAGTGCAGAGTTATCTGATTTCGAGAAAGGTGTGATCGTCGGGAATCACAGAAATGGCCGATCCTTAAGGGACATATCTAGCGAGCTGAATTACCCAAAACCGACAGTGGCTTATGAGATTCAGAAGTGGATGGTGATCGGTGATTGTCGGAATGTGCCCCGATTCGGCAGACTTGAGGCGTATATAAAATGAGTATTTCCATGTTCGACCACCAGAGTTAAAATATTTTAATTGGTTGGAGTAATCACGTAGTCTATATCTGCTTACTTTGCAAGTGTTTACAATTTAGAATGAAATAATCCAGACTGGGGTAAGTACGGGTTTCGGCGGAGTATCAAAGAATAATTTGTTGTAAACAGGGCTTATTTATGGACCGAGCGGTACTGTTTCTTTACTTTACTTATATATAGGTTATGTTGTTGAATTTTGAACGTTAATTGCAGGATTGCGGAATGTTTAGTACCTGTGAATAGTGTCGGCACGAGCTTTAAGGTTTTTTTTTGGCTAATGTCCCTGGGGGATGACGACATTACACCCCAGTCCGGTGTACATATGAATACAAGACATAGAAACAGACAAATGACACAATCACAGAAGAATTTTATTGACAAACGATGACACCGGCGATGGACGATGGGTTGCAGCTCCCCTTTCTAGACGGGGCTCCATTTGCAGGCGGAAGACTGACCGGTTCCCCAGAATACAGTCAAGTCTTATGCGGGAATCGAACCCGCACCCCCGGCGTGGAACGCTGATGCCTTTAGCCACTTAGCCACTGGGCGACGCTTTAAGATTTAGTATAATTTATCAAGTACGTTATTCCTAGATCACGTTTTAGAGACAGGGTTGTGTTTAGTTGAAAAAAAAAGAATTTGGAATAAGCGTTAGGTGAAATTTAGGTGCAAGTTTTTTTCGCTATATATATCTTTAAGTGCTTTACTGAATGGAAAATATCAGTTTTTTGTAAATATTAATATTAATTATAAAAGATTTTCATTGGGATATCAACAGATAAAATTAACTCTGATGATAGGACTTTTCCTACGACCTCACGCAAAAAATTTTTAAAAATACATAGATATTGTCCAGTCTGCGTCACGGCCAATATATATGTATGTACGGCCTATACGTCTTCTATATTGCTACCGGATACATCTACCGGATACATCATATTGCTACCGGATACATATACTGTATTGTGTTTTGACAATTTACCACTGTCTGCAGACTTTCGAACTTCATCTCAAAATCGCGCAGTGCTAGAGTAATCACTATGATATTCAGACTCGTTGCTCTGCCCTACAGATCTGATCAGAAGAGTATTTACTCTCATTTTGTGCTGATGACTGAGCCATTGGCTTATGTCATACATATACACATATTCTTTTCGAGAATATTTAAAATTGTTTCTAAAGTGCATTCTATCCTTATCTTTTTATCGCTCATAAGAAGAAAAGGTCTTTCAAAATAACAAAGTTATATTTTTTTGGAGCTTCCGCTTTAGTACCTAGGGTTTATCCTAGATTTTATACGAACTCTTTCACTCTGGTTGTACTGGCTTGAAAATTAAAAGCTTCATAATACCATCAGTGAGGCCCGAAAAAGACTTTTTTCCCTATTCCTAAAGATAACAGCTCATTTTCTTCACTATACGTTAGCAGATGCCTACCTTCTTTTGCATGTGTATCTAGGCTCAGTTTTCGAGGTACGACCCCAAACGATTTCGTGTTTGAAAGCTCACCGTTCCGATCCTCAATCTCTTGCAGTTTGTGCAAGTCAAGTCAATTCAAGTGTTTTCAAGTCAATTTTAAAGAAATCGTGGAAATACATATATGTTGACCGAATATGTTGATCGTGGATATATTTGTAATTCCAGCCACTAGAGCACGCGCAAGCGCATCCTTCTCATGTACATATATAACATTCCCTTGAGGAGGAGTGTAGTACTTCCACAAGTCTATTGACAATGAATTACTTAAAGAACTTGCAAACTGTGATCATGCTGATCCCAATAATGTGGAAAGGCCTAGAGCCATCCTTTCATTTTCTTAAGTGTTTGCCCTTGTCTGTTATATTTCTTTATAAAAAATAAAAAATGATACTTCGCTTTGCCAAGGTAAAAAATTCCCAAAACAAAATAAAAATATTTGTGTTGCTATCCCTAAACTTTCTTCACTTCGTTTTCTCTACTGTAGCTCCGTATTTTAACTCTCTCCCATTTCCGGGACGAAATGCTATAGCAAAGTTAACTTCTATTCTACTGTCCATGCCCGATGCTGACTCACTTCAGTGAATCCAGTTGAAAGCATCGAACTCACGGATCTTGCGCGCTTCAATCACTTTCTTCCTTTCTTTACTTCCTGTCCAATGATGGTTCCCCGCTACTTACTATCTGAAAGCCTGCAAAGAGGACCTGGCCCAGGAGGTGCAGATGGGCCACTATTCCTATGGTCCTATGGGAGTGTAGTGGTTTGAACCGGCATGAGTAGGACACCGGCATTATGATTCTCGTCTGTCTTTTGTTATCATAAGTGTGATTGTTTCCTTATTGGAAGTTTAAAAACCCCTATACGTCGTGTCGCGTACACATAAAAGTCTACACACACACACACACACATATATATATATATATATATATATATATATATGTATATATATATATATATACACATGGACAAAAAAATTAGCGCACCAAGAAATAATTGCGGGATCGTAACGAAACATGCAATGAAGGTACATGTCGGGGAGATATGCAAATGATTAGAAATGCAGCGTGATTGCGCATTACGTATAGCCGGTAGAGGGCGTTGAACATCGTACTCTGTGGAGTATAAAACAGGTAACCAAAGCTTGTTTGAGTGTGCTGAATCATTTACAAAGGAAGAGCTGAGATAGACATGACATTACGCCGTGTTCGAAGACAATATAAGCAGTTGTCGCAGTTTGAGAGGGGGAGAATCGTCGGGATGATGGAAGCTGGGTGGTCAGCTAGGCGAGTAGCTTGTCAATTAGGCCGCTCTGATTGTGTTGTGAGGATGTGTTGGGACCAGTGGACCCGAGAGATGTCATGTACACGAAGACCAGGCTCAGGACGCCCTCGACAGACCAGTCGTCGAGAAGACCGCCACATCGTAAGAAATGCACGCGTACAGCCAACTGCTTCATCGGCCGCCATCCAGGCACAGGTAGCACCTTCACTAGGGGCCTCTGTGTCTTCTCGAACCATACGAAGGCGCCTGGCTGAAGGGCAGTTGGTATCGCGGCGCCCATTACGTGTGCTGCCCTTGACGCCCACCCATCGACACCTCCGTTTGGAGTTTTGCCGCGCACGAGGAAACTGGACTGCAGCGGAATGGAACCAGGTCGTCTTTAGCGACGAATCCAGATTCAATCTCGGCAGTGATGACAATCGTGTTCGTGTGTGGAGAGCCCGTGGTTAACGCTTCAATCCTGCCTTTGCTGTACAGCGACACATCGCTCCCACAGCTGGTGTGATGGTATGGGGTGCCATTGCCTACAATACGCGGTCACCCCTAGTATTGTTCCGTGGCACCATGACAGCCCAGCGGTATGTTCATGAAATCCTGCAACCACATGTGTTGCCACTGATGCAACGGCTCCCAGGAGCCATTTTTCAACAAGACAATGCTCGGCCTCATACGGCAAGGGTGTCACAAGACTGTCTCCGCACTGTTACTACCCTTCCTTGGCCTGCCCGATCCCCAGATTTGTCTCCAATCGAGCATATCTGGGATCATTTGGGACGACGAGTTGGGCATCCCACGAGTTTGAACGAACTAGAGGCAAGGTTACAGCAAATATGGAACGAAATGTCTCAAGACATCATACAGAACTTGTATGACTCAATGCCCGATCGTATCGCATCGTGCATTCGCGCTAGAGGGGGTTCAACGGAGTATTAACTCCTCCGTTCTTTTGCCTTTTTCTCTGAAATAAATTATCCTTTTTCTTTAATTTTCTTATCATTTACTTATATCAAAGTAGTCATTACGTATGTAAAATTTCGTTTCATTTTGACGACTCCTTCTTGGTGCGCTAATTTTTTTGTCCATGAGTGTATATATACACTGAAGTGCCACTGAATTAGGGATAGCAAAGCCTATCCAAATTGTGTAGCGCTGCGCATCATGTATGCGCAAGTGAGGGCGCTGTGGTAACTGCGTATATATCGCGTACTGTTGTTGTTCTGAATTAGTTGTTTTAATTGCCAGTATGGGTAAACTGCCTGATTTAGACGCCTTCGATCGCGGACAAATCGTAGGTGCGCGACGCATGGGCCATTCAATTTCCGAAATCGTCAGACAGCTAGGATTTTCAAGGTCGACAGTGTCAAGAGTGTACCAAGAATACATGGATGGTGGAAAAAAAACTAGTGATCGGGCAAACTGCAAAGGACAATTAGCCTTGACAGTGCGTGGTGAGAGACGGCTCAGGCGTATTGTACGTAGCCAGCGCAGCCAAACATTAGCTCAAATTACCACCCAGTTTAATGACGGTGCTAGTCGTACAGTCAGTAAACGGACTGTGCAACGCTCGCTTCACCGTATGGGTTTCGGGAGCCGTCGACCTACGAGAGTACCATTGCTCTATACTCGCCATCGGGCTGCACGTCTTGCCTGGGCAAGAGAGCACAGAGACTGGAGTGTAGAGGACTGGAAACGAGTAGCATGGAGTGATGAGTCTCGATTCCGACTACTTAACGCCGACGGGAGGCTGAGAATATGGCGTCAGTCTCATGAAGCCATGGATCCTGCATGCCTGGCTGGAACTGTACAAGGGCATGGTGGCTCAATCATGGTCTGGGGTGTTTTTTCGTTGCACAGTTTGGGATCTTTGGTGCGTGTACCAACCTCCCTCAATGCAATTCGGTACGTAGAGTTGCTGGGTGATCACCTCCGTCCGTTTATGCTGTTCTGTTATCCGCACGGTAATGGAGTTTTCCAGCAAGACAACTGTACCTCTCACAAGTCCCGGTTGGCTACTGGCTGGTTGGATGAGCATTCCTCTGACTTCTCTGTCATGAATTGGTCACCTAGAAGCTGTCATGAATTAGTCACTTAAATCCTATTGAGCATTTTTGGGATGTTTTGGAACAAGGCGTGAAAGGCCATCACACAGCACCAAAGAACCGTACTGAATTATGGACAGCTTTAGCCAATATTTGGCAAGCCATTCCCGTGGAACGTTTCCAGAAACTTGTTGAATCTATGCCTCGTTGTGTGGCAGCCGTTATCAAGGCCAGAGGAGGCCCAACTCGTTACTAGGTAGGTATCCCTAATTCAGTGGCACTTCAGTGTATATATATATATATAATATTAAAAAACTAGTAATTTCTTAATTCAACACTCTCAACATTTAAAAACTATTAATTCTTCAATTTAGTATTCAAAATTACATACCCCTTTTTAATCTCTTAAGTTATTTAATTCCCTTTGGGCATTCGTGTTAAATTCCGAAAAACAATTCCAAATTCCAATATGATCGTCCCAGTAAAACTTATGTAAAAATCCCATTGTTAGAATCTTTGGTCACCCCAGGCAATATCATTAAAGATGGCTGTTTTTTTTACGAAAAGAGACTCGGCGCGGCGTCCTACAAATGTAAATCAGTTCTGCACATCAACAACATTTTTAAACCAATCAACTATTAAGACACGCCCTTTTTTCACGTGATGGATTGAAGTTTATATAAGTTCTGACGTCCAAAATTAGGACTCCTGTACTTCCTCTTGCCGCATTCATCCCGGCGGAGCGGTCGGCGAATTTATTAAACATGTAGTTCGAGAAAGTTGTGTTATGATTTGTGTGGCCGAGGGTTGAGATGATGCGGGAATGGATTTAATCATTTGTGATGCACGGCCGGGCGACAAGTCATCCATTTTACCCTCAATTAGATGAAGCAAGATGAATCATAATCAAAACTATGCCACTCAGCCCTTCATTCTTCGGCCCGCGTCCGTGCCATTACATTAAATCGGCAGGATTACCTCCCCTCGGATACAGGCAGTAATTTTAAGCCGCCGTTAGTCGATTCCAAC
This sequence comes from Dolomedes plantarius, assembly GCA_907164885.2. Classification (NCBI taxonomy): domain Eukaryota; kingdom Metazoa; phylum Arthropoda; class Arachnida; order Araneae; family Dolomedidae; genus Dolomedes; species Dolomedes plantarius. The sequence continues at coordinate 40,843,990 of OU015494.1, read as the reverse complement.
ATAAACAAAAATCCCTCGACTTTCAAATGTGAGATATAGGACTAACCTTCAACTTGAATGGATAACTTTACTCGAAAAAAATATTGTGCTGAGTGTGTAAAAATCCCGTGGATTCCCACGAAGTGAGCTCCGGTGAACTTTGATTGAAGCTGAAAAAATTTTGTGTCAAAGAGGAGTTTCAGTTCTGGATTACATTAAGCCAAGATGATGTCGCTGACTTCGGAGTGTGGATTACCTGCTGTTTACGATTTTCAACGACGAGTTGTCGACCACCAGTGTTGTGATTATTTTTGTTTACTGCAATGTGTCTTCAGAGCGTCCAAATTGTGTTTGCAGTGTGATTTTTTTTTTCAGTCGTCGAATCATCGTGATTATTCGAAATGTGTGCTGTTCAGGAATAAGCAGAGAAACCTTGTGAGATTCCTTTTCTTGGTGATGTGAAAAGTCGATTTTCGCATCTGGAAATATTGATGTAAGCATAATGAGCTCAGCGAAATAACGTAATTAAGGCGACTAGTTCATGGATGAAAACGTGATTTTATTATCAGACACGACCAATATGTACGATTATGCTTTAGAAGACAAAATTGTTCTGTATGTATTTAACGAACAACTTCCCGATATCCGTGACTGATGAAATATAACTACAGTGTTGCAAAAGAAATGCTTCTAATTAAATAAAAAATAACACCGATCGGAATGGTAATACATTGGTAAGTCCCCGTCAACAGGTGAGAGAGTGGTTATAAAATAAATTTTGCAATTGAAATGTTTTTTAATTTTACTATATATTGATAAAAGTTATTATAAATGTGTTCAAATTATTAATTTAAATTTCAAATTAATAATTTAATTAAGTAACTATGATAAAAAATAAATCGATAAAAAGTAAAACGAAAGTAAAGAAAATCAATGGTTTGAAATATGTATTATGGTTTTGATTTTATAAAGTATTTCATTTGATTTGCATTTTGATAGAATTTTACGTGTATATTCCTTCATATTATAAGAGATTTGAATTTAAAAGAAATTTTTGAAACTTATATTTGATAAATTTATTATAAGTGTGTATTTTCTGTGTAATTTTTGTAACATTTCTGTGTTCTTTTTCTAGTAATGAATATTTTAGTGCTTTAGGAAAAGTAATAATCTTTGTTTATGTTAAATTGAAATGTCAAATGAGTGTAGCAACTCTATAAATACTTGTTTTTCGCACCCAGTTCAAAATCGTCGCGGAGAAGAAGAAAAAAACATTAAAATTAACTTACTTCCGTGATCGGGCGCTTTGGTGTAAACAGAGGAGCGTTTGGACGCCAATTCGACTATAAATTTGATTTGTCAGCGGTAATTTGATAAACAATCACGAAAGAGTCAAACTTGTTTTGATTCAGTTAACCTAGAAATTTTGCGGTTTTCAAGTTAAGCTTTCTAAATCTAAACATCTGATGCTTGTGGTTTTGATTTTGGAAAATACCTGCATGGATGATTTAGTAATTATCTCAGACATCAGGAAAATTTTACAATTTAGATATTTTGACTATTGTTGATATATTACATTTGATTTTGGGATTTCGCGAATATTTTTACGAATTTAAGTAAAGGAGATTTCCGGAGGTTAAAGTTGGAATTAAAAGGCGTAATTGTGGTTTTCATATAAACGGAACGTCTTTATAACATGACTTAGGGTGCCAAAAAACCGCAATTGGAGAATTAAAAAACCATTGTATGTTATATTTGGTTCATCCTCCCCAGAAAATTCTCGAGATAGAAATATGTTTGTGAAGATATTAAAAAGAAAATATAAGTATGCGAAAAATATAGCGAGGATTCATATCAAAATGTGATATAAGAAAGGAAAAATTAGTTTTGGCTTATCGATTTCATGGTTAACTTAAGAAAACTGAGATGGGTATTGGTAAAAGAATTTTGGTTATTTGTGTCAATTGATAGAATAATAGTTTGGAAATTGAAATTTGAACATTAACATTAAATTATGGCAATTGATAGAGAATATTGAGGTATTATTATTATTATTATTAGCATTAGGAGTATTTTATTATTGTGTGTTTAATACTTTCATATGTTGTGTATTTTGGATTCTATTGAATATAAAATTGATAAACCAAATTTTCACACTAAACGAGATTTTGAAATTGTCCATGCTTGCAAATTAAGATACTATAATGCACCAGAGAAACTAAAACTACTCCACGAATAATGACAAACAATAGATCCATTTTTTCTTTTCTGTTTGATGCTTAAGATCATATTTTTTTATTTGATATAATTAATTATGTGTTGTCCTACTAAAGATAAAACTGTTGAAAAAAAACTGTCTAACTTAAACTTCCTTCTTAAGAGTACTATTATATGTGAATTTTTTTTGGATCTCAATTTAAACCCTGATTATGACAACTCTACTTCTTTAATCTTTCAGTAAATTTCCTCTTTCTCGAATACACTTTCCTATCACCTACCTCTACAAGCGCGTTGGATGTCATCCCAACTGTTTAAGATCTTTTTTAAATTTTTGTTATTTGTTTTTAATTCATCAACTCAGTCACTTAAAGTGCTGAAAACCATATGCTTGAGTAATAACTAAAACAGGGCTGGGATGGACACTCCTTTGTCCTCCCATTTCTATATTACACTCCCACAGGTATGACATATGCACATTTTTCCTTTTTCTCCATCTTTCTACTATGCAAGATGTTGTTTTTCTAGGCGGTAATATCCTGTCGGAGAATAATGGTTGGTCCACTGTACGGCCATTCTTTCCTCCTTATTAGTCTTCGTACAATAGGGAGAAAGAAAACCCACTTTTTACACAAACATAAACACAACCCCTCACTGCTTAGAGGTAGAATTAAAGAATTTGAAATTAAGAGTTTGGGTGACACACATACAAACAGGTACCTAAAACAAAGAAAAGAGAGCTCCATTCATCTATAAGTATGTACAAACGACTAGAATGAATACATTGAATATTAAGTGAAAAAATTTTGAAAACAGGTAAATAAGATTAGAAGAAAAGTCAATAGAAAAATCACTGAATAGAATTTTTGAATAAATACACTGCTGGCCACTGTAAATACAACACCCTGAAGGAAACATGCAAATAACATGAAATGTACAACATGCATTAGCGGAGGTGAGATATGCAAATGATTAGAATTTCAGCGCAGACGCACATCACGCGCGCCTGTGGTGCCACTTCAAAGCGCTATTTAAGGCTTGGAGATTTCGACGATTTCAAGTTCGGCAATTGTGTTTTTGTTGTGGTTTTTAAAAAAACGATCAATTATGCCTCTTCGAAAACAGCGATCATCTTTTGATCAAGTATCCGAGTTCGACAGAGGAAGGATAGTGGCCTACCGAGATTGTGGATTATCTTTCAGGGAAATCGGTAGTCGTGTTGGACGAAACCAAACAACTGTAATGCGGATATGTGATCGTTGGATGCACGAGGGTACGACGGATCGGCGTGTTCGATCGCATCCACCTCAGCACACCACTTCACGTGATGACAGGCAAATTGTGCACATGGCAATGACGGATCGCTCAGTCACATCACGAACCATAGCAGAGCACATGCAGTCTGTAACGTATCAGTGTCTGCGCGTACCATTCGACGCCGTTTACAGCAGAGTGGTCTGTCCTCAAGGCGTCCATTGCTTTGTCTACCCTTGACGCAGAACCACAGACGTCTCCGCCGCCAATGGTGCGATGACAGAAGGATGTGGCCGGCAGAATGGAATGAAATTGTCTTTACTGACGAGTCACGCTTCCGTCTGCAACACCACGAAGGTCGTATAAGAGTCTGGAGACACCGTGAAGAGAGGATGCTGAACAGCTGCGTTATGCACCGCCACACTGGTCCTGCACCGGGTATTATGGTATGGGGCGGTATTGGATATCACTCTCGCACACCTCTAGTACGCATTGCCGGTACTCTAAACAGCCAGCGCTACATCTCCGAGGTGTTGGAGCCAGTTGTCCTTCCTTACCTTCAGGGCTTTCCCACAGCCATATTTCAACAGGATAATGCGCGACCACACGTAGCACGCATTGTCCAATGCTTCTTCGTCAATCGCCAGATTGAATTGCTTCCCTGGCCGCCTCGCTCTCCGGATCTTTCGCAGATAGAAAACATGTGGTCCATGGTTGCTCTACGATTGACCCAGATTCCATCCCCAGCTGCCACAGCAGATCAACTTTGGCAACGTGTGGAAGCTGCTTGGTCTGCTGTAACCCAAGAACTCATCCAAAGTCTCTTTGAATCAATGCCTGAGGCGTGTGGCAGCGGTGATCTCCAAGAATGGCGGCTACTCTGGCTACTGATTTTGGCAGGAACCACACTTCACAGAAGTCTATAAATTTAATCATTTGATACTTGGTCAACATGTTATCTACAAAATAAATTTTGTTGTGATATCTCTTGTCTTTCTTGGTGTTGCAATTTGGGTGGCCAGCAGTGTAAATATTGTTGGAATAAAAATGAGTATAGGGAATAATGAAATGAGAATAATAAGAAATATAAAGATATGAAACTAGACATAATGAATAAAGATTTGATGTTGAAATGATTGAGTTTTTTTTATAGTATAATAAATGTTCTGTAATTTTTATATACAATTTAAATATTAGAAATGTGATTTTTATTAAAGCTTGTGATTTTTATTATTCAGTGTCATACAAAATATTGTTTTGTTAAGAGTGAAAATTTTGAGTAATTACATTTAAAAAAGGACACAACAATTATAAGAGACTGTGATAAAATACTCCTTGAGGAGTTTGATAAACCTGAAACAATATTTCTTTTCTGTAACCTACTGTCCCAGATGATGAAACTTTCTTTAATAAAAATGGACAGACGAGAATGTACGGACAAGTTGTGATGGACAGATATTCCTGTCATTTTTTTTTTGGACTCACTCCATGGTAGTGAATTTTACAGAGGAATGTTAAACAGATTACATTTTGAACTGTGTCAAGTTCAATTTCAAATACTTAATTTTTTTTATTTTGTTTGATTTTTTTTGTTTTGTTTACTATTCTTACTGCTCAATTTCATTATCTGTATGTTTCGACTCGAGGTTAAACTGGAATTTCAGTGTATATTTGAAGTGAATTTTTGGTAATTTTGTAAATTTTAAGAAAGGCTTCATTTGTTATCTTCTGAGATTTTGTTGTGTGGGGAGGCGCCGCCCCGTTCAACATTGTTTTCAGTTGATGACAAATACAATTTTAAATTTAATTTTTTCAAAGCAACAATATAAGAAGAAATTTACATAATTTACAATTTTCTATAATTGATCATTAATTACTATAATTTTTTTGCTTTTATTGTGTTCATAAATTAGTAAATCATTAGTGTATTTTTGTGTATTCAATATTGAAATGTGCAATGTCTTGTCATGTGATCATCATACTAAATTAACTTAACACATATGTTCCTTTTCAAACTTTTTCCAAATTTGTGGTCGACGCCCATTTTCCTCACATGGCTGGGTGAGTTTGTCCTCCAATGCAGGCATAGTTGGTCAGCCTCTTCTCGGACGGGGAGGGGATATTTTATAACATTAAAAATCCTATAACTCTTTTAAATTCTAATTTATTCTAAATTCCCTGCGGCGTTCGAACTAATTTCGCTTTTGATTCTAAATTCTAATAGCCCTCGAGCGAGAAATATTAAATGGCGGCTTATTATTCGAAAACTTGTCTTGCGTGGCGTGGGTACCCAATTTAATTACTTTAGCGCATTAGTCACGCCTTTCCCTAACTTTTAACCAATTAATTACTACTACGATCACACGACGAGATAAAATTATATAAGGTTTGGTATCACTTACATGTAGGCTTTTTTCGTTCTGTATACTGCTCCGAGAAGCTGTAATTCCGGGCTTCTTATTAATAAAAATGTAATTCGATATTCTTCTGTATTGTGGCTTTCCTCGGTCAAGACTACCCAATCTTCACGGTGACATGGGGAACCAAAAAATCTTCTTAATTCGTTCTTCCGGGGCAGGGTTCCCATGACATTACAGAAGTCGGCAGGATACGAACCTGCGCGGGAAGATCCTAATGGATCTTACACACACACACACACACACACACACACACACACATATATATATATATATATACATATATATATATATATATATATATATATATATATATATATATATATATATATATATATATATATATATATATACATACACCCACACATGTTCAAAATTAAGAGAATTTTCAGATTCGGTTGATTATTTCCAGAACTACTGGACAGATTTTAATGAAATTTGGTATATATATATAGGTTGATATAATGCAAATAAATAAATAAATAAATAAATAAAATAAATAAAATAACCTTTCAACAGTTATAATACACATCATGATCGTGCACAAGACTCACCAGCGTCGGAAGGTATAAAACAGAGCTTACAATATCGAACAAAAGTATGGGTTAAGGGGACAAGGGACCTTCCAATTCATTTGTTTTAATATTTCGATAGTTTACTCTTTATACTAAATGAGAATAATTATTATTTTTTACTTTATTGAATAAATAATCCAACAGATATAGATAAAAAAAATTATACTAAAATAGACAAAAAACAAACAGAAATCAAGCACTCTGGGCATCCACGCACCAACGGCAAGATTCTGTATAAGTGCCGGAACTGAACCATAAAACGACAGAGGTAATCGACAGGTCTCGTCATCAGGGAGCCTAACCATGTCAATTACCTCAAGGGGAACTTTCTGAATAGGATGCAGGTAAGCCCAAAAGACATCCCAAGGCCCCGAGTCCCCCAAAGAAGCAATTAGTCAAGAAGAAAATGAAAAGACAAACACAACTTACTGTATGGGCTCAACGCACCTTACAAGCAAGCACACAAAAATCCTAATGCAAAGTAATCGGTGCCTACACACCCCAATTCCGTAAGTGACGGTTATGGCGAAACAGCAGCCAGTTCTATCCTAAAGGTTACGTCATTGTAACATTACTATAGCTCCACCCCCCATTACAACTTAACCAAATGAAAACACAAATACTATTCTAAACATCTTTAAAAATTCCTGAGTCTAAATGCCATTTTTTTAAAACTTTTAAATTACCGAAATTATATGTTTTTTATTCTGTAAAGTTGTGAGTAAAAAATATTATAATAAATTTTATAGTTTAAGTTGCTATGGAAATTGGTAAAAGTAATAACCTCGAAGTTAAAATCTAGCCTTTTATCATAAATCCCTATTTTTATTTCCCTATTTTGAATTTTAATTTTTAAATCCAGATAAGTCGCACAAAGATTATTTTCGTTAGTCCGGTTTAAAGTAAGTTCCTTTGGGTAGATTTGATTAAGAAACTTCAAATCGTTACAGTTAAAAATTATGAGCTCATCAATATATCTAAATCCGGTAATATTATTTGAGTTAAGAAATTTAGTTTCGTAAAAATGTAAGAATAGGTTGGCAAATGCACTAGAGTAGCTATTTCCCATAGGTATACCCTTTATCTGTTTAAAGAAACATAAGCCGTTAAAGAGATAGTTTTCAAAAATATTAAATTTACATAAATCAATCCAGTCACATTTTAAGATTAAAGTTCTATCTAAATAAGCATCATAGATTTCTGAACATATAATCATTAAATTATCATGCGGAATACTGGTAAACAGGTTTTCAAAATCAAACGTGTATATGCTATCTATATTCTTACGTTTTAAAAATTGTAGAATATCCTGGTTATTATTTATAATAAAGCTATTTTCGGTAACCTTAATTTTATTTAGAATAATTTTTAAATAGCTAAAGAACTTTTTACTGAACAAAGTGTTATAACAATTTGTACTACAAGTAACAAACCTAAAGTTAGTAGGTACTTTATGGAATTTTATTGTAGGAAACAGGTAAGGGTATTTTATGCTATTAATCTTAAACTTAAATTTTTTGCTAAAAGCTAAAATCTATTATCTATTTCTTTTTTGGTAAGGTTAATTTTTTGATAGGTATTATTTGAGTTGTATTCCCTAGAAATTAACTGCTTAAAATAATCTTTACACATAAAACCAAAGTTATTTGCAGCCTTATCAACAACCGTAATAATAAACTTATTTTTTAAACCTTTAATTTTACTATATAGAACTTTGTTTAAAAAGAAACCCTTCTTGTCCTCCCTACCAAACTTTTCATAATTCCTTTTTATATTCTGTAAAATATGTACCTTCCACTCCATAAAACCTTCGATAGGCCAATTGTACTTCCTTGCTAATTTTATAATAAAGTAGTCTAAATCTTTAGTGATAGAACTTAAAATTTGCTTTAAATTTACCTTATTTCTTACCCTAAATTTTGAGCCCTTACGTAGAACTTCCCTCAACCTAACATCTTTAACAATATTAAGATCCCCTGTTACGATATGCCCCAAAGTTGGATTTACAAAGTTTTTAAACTCCTAGATATGACAATTACAATCAGAATTAGAAATTTTGCCTAAGTTATGACAATAAAAGTTATAGTTGCAGATTAAGTCCCTTAACGTTTTTTGATATTTAAAAGCAATAGCGATTTTCTCACAATCCTTGATTGGTAATAATTTAGAATTATTATGTACAATAGTAGGTAGTTTTAAATACTCGAAATCTTTATCTAGAAATTTAATAGTACAGTACTCTACCCCTACATCCCTTCCCCTCTTAGCATCCAAATTTGTCAGGTTAAGCTTGTATTTAATTAAATCTAAAATTATTAGTTTTGTAAATCTCGAAACAAATTTAATAGACGATAAATGATGTTTAATTACCCACCTTACACCAGAATTTTTTTGGTTGAATAAAAAATGTTTAATTATTTTAATGTTCTTAAAATCAATAAATAAATTACAAACCCTTTGCAGATCATCCAGTTTCAATTTTGTTTTTAAACTATTTCTACCATTCCCTCTTTTACCCCTATAGTTAGAAAGTATATAATTAAACCTATCAATAACCATGAATTTTTTATAAACGCAGTTATTATCTAAATCCACCGGTCCTTCCCCGTTAAGCTTACTGTTTAAACCATACGGAAATAGTGTTTTAAGCTTACAAATACAGTGGATGATCGGTTTACGAACATAATCCGTTCCATGACTATGTTCGTAAACCGAAATGTTCGTTAACCGATCATCGATTTGCCATAGATTTTTATGGGACTTCCATTAATTCGTCCTGGAGGCCCTAAAAATGAAATTAAAAGATATATATATATATTTATAATTTCTTAGTAAGTTTATTTTTTACCAAAATAATACAGTCTTGCACATTAATCAATCATTTTTTTTGGTTAAGGGGTCGTTAAAGAACATGTCCAATGTCGATTGCTTTTCTCTCTTCTTCAGAATTTTCTGGAAGTGATTAATAGCATTATCGTTGTAGAGATCCCCAACCCTATTGACATCCGCTTGGTTTGGGTGCCATTCTAAGACCGTTGCTCTGACATCCTCCCACTTCTATAAAAGATCTTTAATAGCAGATGTCGTTTTGGTCCTCTTTCGTCTTCTTTTTTCGAAGGAGATACATTTCGCTGGTGTTCTTCATTCAAGATTTCTTGGAGTTCTTCTGTTGTTAGCTCATTTTCATGTTCCATTATGAGCTCTTTAATGTCATCCTCTTTCACCTCCAATTACAGATCTTAAGCAATTGTCCCAATTTCATTCATAATTTCAGGGGCATTATCTCCGTCTCCCTGAACACAAGATGGACACAGTTTTCGCCAAGCAGAAATCAACTGTCGTTGAGTTCTGACCACGCCTTTTGAATGAGTCGGATAGCTTCAAGAATGTCAAATTTTTCTTTCCAAAATGTTTTTAATGTTATTGTTGAGGATAATTGGCATGCTTCGAAACACCGACGAAACAGCGCGCGTGTCTACAATTTCTTGGAACCCGCAATAACCTCCTGATCCATTTGCTGAATCAACAAAGTCGCATTCGGAGGTAGAAACTGAACTGTCAGCCAGGGAAAGTCTATCAGCAAATTATCTTCAAGGTCCTTTGGGTGTCTTGGTGCATTGTCCAATAGCAGCAGTGCTTTCAATGGCAAGACATTGGTGTCAAGGTAGTCCTTGATGCTAGGAGCACAAACTTCAAACAGCAATTCTTTGAAAAGAACCTGCGGGACCCATGCCCTCTGATTTGATCTCCACATCACTGGCAGTCTTTTCTTGATTATGGAAATTTTTTGAATGCTCTAGGATTCTCAGAGTAATAAACGAGAAGTGGTTTAAGCTTCATATCACCACTAGCGTTAGCTCCCAAAAGTAACGTCAATCGGTCTTTCATGGATTTATGCCCAGGAAAACTTTTCTCATCTTTTGTGATGTAGGTACGGTTCGGCATGCGCTTCCAAAACAAACCTGTTTCATCACAATTGAAAATTTATTGTGGACAATACCCTTCTTTTTCAACGAATTCTTGAAATTTGAGACAGAACTTCTCAGCTTCTTTATCTGCACTAGCAGACTCACCATGCATTACCACATGTTTAATGCCAGATCTCCTCTTAAACTTTGCGAACCAGCCAGTGGTAGCCTTGAATTCTAACTTCTCGGATGACGAACCTGGAGTTTGTTCCTTCAACTTCTCAAAAATTTCTCTAGCCTTCTCTTGAATGATGGCCGTACTAGTTACATCTCTTTTCATTTCCCTTTTGTTTATCCAAACTAAAAGCAACCTCTCCATTTTTTCATGGATGGCACTTATTTGCTTCTCAGATGTGATTTTCGTTACTCCTTTAGCTGCTTGAGTCTTCTTGATGATATCTTTCTTAGCTAAGATTGTGCCTACTGTGGACTTGTTCAAGCCATATTGCCTAGCAACATCAGATATCTTCTGCCCACTCTCTACATTGGCTATAATCTCTTGCTTGGTTTATATGGGGAGCACAGTTCTTGACACTCCACTTTTTTTAGGCCTCATAATATTGCCAGATTTTCTAATATTTTTATTTTTACTTTAATTTATTTTTTTAAAAGGGGTTCAAAAATTCAGAAGGGCAAAAACCAACTAGCGTACATAAAGGTTACATGTGCAATTCACAAAGTCTAGACGCAAACTACGCAGTAAGAAACCGTGTCGAGTGCTCCGAGCTCTGACTACAGGTTGTGACGAAATGTATGACGTAGCGAGCAGCGCCCCACCGTTTTCAGAATTCGACTAGATGGAACTTCGTCAGTTAAGTATGGCTCTTAGATTAGTGGCAATTTATAGACCCCCTTTAAGGGTTATACATACATGTAAAATAAATGTTTATAAGTAAAATTGTGTCGTTTGTAGACCTCTTGATTAGAATTATTAGATAAACTCACTGAACAAACCCTTGGTTGATCTTGGACTACTAGAAACTTCTTTCGACCTTTTGTCATAGAAGTGTTCGGTAGAATTCGTTTTAGTTCGTTATCCGAACATATGTTCGTTGTCCGAACACAAAAATCTTTCGTTAAAGTGTTCGTTATCCGAACTGAAAGTGTAAAAGTTCATAATCAAAAGAAGTGTCGTCTTTAAAATTTTTTATTGCAGACCTATGGCTATTAACCCTTTTATTAAACTCAGTCCCCGTTTGCCCAATATAGCATAAATTACATTCTTGACACTCTATAATGTAAATTAATCCCTTACACTTACAGAACAAATCACTATTGCCTGAACCAACCCCCACTTGACCACTGTTCGCCATAGGGCACGTGAGACACCTTTTATCTTTGCATTTATCATATTTTTTGAGTTTTAAATTATATAAACGTAACAGTTGTTATATAAACGTAACAGTTATATAAACGTAATTATATAAACAATTATATAAACGTAACAGTTGTTTCTTAAGTTTTCGAGGAAAACTTAAGAAAAAACGATTTCCCTAAAAATTTCGGTAATTTAAAAGTTTTAAAAAAATGGCATTTAGACTCAGGAATTTTTAAAGATGTTTAGAATAGTATTTGTGTTTTCATTTGGTTAAGTTGTAATGGGGGGTGGAGCTATAGTAATGTTACAATGACGTAACCTTTAGGATAGAACTGGCTGCTGTTTCGCCATAACCGTCACTTACGGAATTGGGGTGTGTAGGCACCGATTACTTTGCATTAGGATTTTTGTGTGCTTGCTTGTAAGGTGCGTTGAGCCCATACAGTAAGTTGTGTTTGTCTTTTCATTTTCTTCTTGACTAATTGCTTCTTTGGGGGACTCGGGGCCTTGGGATCTCTTTTGGGCTTACCTGCATCCTATTCAGAAAGTTCCCCTTGAGGTAATTGACATGGTTAGGCTCCCTGATGACGAGACCTGTCGATTACCTCTGTCGTTTTATGGTTCAGTTCCGGCACTTATACAGAATCTTGCCGTTGGTGCGTGGATGCCCAGAGTGCTTGATTTCTGTTTGTTTTTTGTCTATTTTAGTATAATTTTTTTATCTATATCTGTTGGATTATTTATTTGTTTTTTCATTATGGGGATATGAAGCTTCTGCGCTATCCTTTATTGAAAATGTTTTCTTTGCAGGATATGTTTTATGTTATAGTGATTTAGCAGTCTATGCTTGAATTTTAATTTTGTTTATTTCTATTGTTTACTTTTTAAATTACTTTATTGAAGACACTTAGAATTCACAAATAAGTCTTTTGTTTAAGATTAAGACCTGTTTATCAAAAAAGTTTTCAAAAATGATAGCATTTTCCAAAGTACTCCATGCGCATTACTTTTCTTTTGATTTCTTTCAAATTTCTCAGGATTGTTAATTGATGTGTTTTCCACAAACCTGTGCATAATTCTTTGAAACCACAAATATTTTTCAAATTTTTAGACCATAAAATATAGCAAAATCGTAAAAAACATAAAAAACAACAGCCAAATTTAAAAACAAAAATTACTTATGGTTTTAGATTCATACAAAAAATAACTCATTGCACAATTTTATTTATATATGTACGGTAAACTTATGTTAAAAAATATAAGGTTTTAAAAAGATTTGGAATGCACATGGAGTGTTTTGAAAAAATGCTAGTACTTTTGAAAAAAAATTTAAAAAGGCATTATTCTGCCAAAATATCCTTATTTTGGATTCCAAGTGTTTTAAATGTAGTAAAAAATAATACAAATTATTCTCATTTTGTATATAGAGCTAGAAATTGAAAATTAAAAAATTCGAAGCTGAAGGTCCCTTGTTCCCTTAATAGGGGGTATGATCCCATCTTACAGTTATACAGCTCTCCCAACGTGAATTCATGCTGGAAATCAGGCAGTTTATGAGTCCCTGTGGAAGTCGGTCCAGAGATACTCTATAGGGTTTAGGTCTGGAAATCTGGCTGGCCAATTCAACCGGCGAATATCCTCACTTTCCAGAAATTCGTCGACCAGACGAGCTCTACGTGGGAATGCGTTGTCGTTCATTAAAATGAAATCAGGGCCAACTGCACCCCTGAAAAGTCGAACATAGGCCTGTATGATCTCATCCCTATACCTCTCACCAGTCAGGGACCCTCTGTCAGACACATGGAGTGGTGTGCGGCCGCTTAGCTTGGTACAGACAAAATCAGCCTTGGACCATACTGTAGTGGGGGTAATGTTCTCTTCCCAGACGAGTCGCGATTCAGGCTGGACACTGATTCTCGACGTACCTTCATCTGGAGAGAACCAAGGCCCACTACCTGCCCTCCAATGTCCGAGAAAGAGACCACTATGGCAGCGGAGGTCTGATGGTCTGGGCAGGCATCATGTTGGATGGGCGCATACCCCTTCATGTGTTTCGAAGAGGCTGTGTGACTGGTGTGAAGTATAGGGATGAGATCTTGGGGCCCTATGTTTACCTTTTCAGGGGTGTAGTTGGCCCTGATTTTTTTTTTGATGGACGACAACGCGCTCCCACACAGAGCTCATCTGGTCGACGAATTTCTGGAAAGTGAGGATATTCGCCGGATGGATTGACCAACCAGAACTCCAGACCTAAACCCTATAGAGCATGTCTCCAATGCACGTGACGGGACCCGTCGTGGCAGCTATATGGCCATCCGGGTGGAGTTCTAGTCCGTGGCACGACTCCAGACCAGCACCCTGCCACCGAACGGCCCGCGGTCAAGACGGCAGGGCAGAGGCGAGGCGCCGCGCAGGTGTACTAGCTCAGAGCGCCAGAATGACGAAGGGGGCCGATTAGGTCAGCCCGTCTGAACGAAATTTGGAATACGTGAACTGAGGAGGGCTTTAGCCAAAAAGGATGTCTGGCGACTATAGAGCATGTCTGGGACGCTCTGAGGAGGGCAATTGCAACTCGCTCTCCACTTCCCAAAACCATTCAGGGCCTGAAAACAGCATTGCTGGAGGAGTGAGACCGACTGACACAGAGACTCATAAACTGCCGGATTTCCAGTATTAATTCACTTTGTGAGAGCTGTATAACTGTACGAGGGGACCATACTCCCCATTAACCTATTTTTTTCTATATTGTAAGCTCTGATTTATACCTTACGACGCTGATGAGTCTTACGCACGATCATTCGTGTGTATTATAACTGTTGAATGGTTATTATTATTATTTTTTCATTATATCAACCTATGTATATGCCAAATTTCATTAAAATCTGTCCAGTAGTTCTGGAGATAGTCGACCAAAAATGAAAATTCTCTTAATTTTGAGCATGAGTGTATTTCTTTAGAGATTTCGTTTATCGGTAGAACTTGAATTTTTGAGAGCATTCTATTTCTTTAACTCTACTGCTAGGAAATCCTGGACCTGAGAATTGTTCTAACAATGGTGACTCCAAACCGTTGTGCCGCGAGATCGGCTTGGGGTGCTATGAGTTTTTTTTTTTTAATATGAACAAAAAATGTTATTAGTGTCTATTTAAAATAAATATTCATTTAGATTAATTACTCTCGCGACCGTCAGATTGTGACACAAATGGATGCCCTCAGCTTGCGAACGAAATTGATCTCTGAGCTGATTCCATTAAATAATTGAATATTCATATATAATATTCAATTATCCACCCTTAAAGTTTACCAGAAGTGAGGCCGTGGTTATTTTTTGGTTTGGACTAGTAGAAGAGTACCCTAACCTTGTGGAGAAAGCAACAGACCTACTTTTGCCCTTTTTCGATATAATATTCGTACGAACAAGCCATCTCTGCTATGGCGATCATAAAATACAAAGCAAGAAATAGACTGCTAAGCCTTGAGGAGGATATGGGTGTTTCGTCGTCAACCTCTAGACTTGATATCAAACATTTGTGTTCTAAGCATCAGTTGTAAGTCTCACATTAACAAATCAAAACTCTTTTTAAAGATTTCTATTGTAGTCTTCTACTGTAATACTATACTGAATCCCCATAGCTATTCGTGAAACTGTATTAATATATTCTATTGTGTTGTGTTGCTTGTTACTTATATCACAATGTCTTGTGGTAGTTGGGGAAGATATAGACCTGTTAGTAATAATGGCAGCATTCACTACTTCCGAAAACATTTTCTTCTTGAAACTTGGGAGAGGTGAGGCAGAAGATGCTTTATTATTGTCTAGCAACTCTGGACAAAGTTCTGGATAGTACTGTACTGCAACAAGTTGTGAACATTTTCCGTGAGGAAAATGCATACCCGCATGAAATCGTTGAAGCAGGACACAAATTTTTGATAGTCATAAATGGAGGAAAGGGCAGTGAAGAAACATTGGATTTGCGGCGACTCTCCAACAGGCATATTTCTCGTGGATCGTGACAGCCAGCTAACAGGTTTTCCCGGCGCTGTGGCAGCGTTTCTCGCCAAAGTAGCAACCCCAGTCGACACTCGCTACAGAACTTTTTCTCCCTCCCATTCCAGAGTTTGGCGCTAGATTCTAACGACTCGCTGAGACTTGAACTGTGTTCTCATGTGCACTCACGTTCCATGTTACGGCTAAGTTATGTGTATGTTATAAATAAATATTTAAAGACAAGTGAAGTGTCTCATTTCACCACATAAACAAGCCGAAGATTCTTTGAGATTTCACCTTTTTCCAAAATCACTAATAAAAAATAACTTCAATTCAGTGGAGGCACTCCCACTACAGCAGCTGCACGCAAATACTTTCTCCGTGCATACCTACAGGTTCAACTCTGGAGAAGATTTGACAAAATCCCTTTGAATTGGGATTTGAAAAAACCAAACATGGATTGTTCTCAGTCACCCTCCGCAAGGAACCATCTCCACCAGCACTGCTCTCCAGGATATCATGCAAGTGAACAAAAGGGTGTACTTTAGCCTGCAGCTGTAGGAAAGTTGGTATCAACTGTTCTACAATTTTCTACCACTGCAAAGAGCAACCGTGTACCAACTCTCCGGAGGAGGATGACAGCACTACAAACTAAGCTAACCAAGACGCTGAAATCCTTATCAGGATGGAGGAGGTAATTTCAGAAGTTGACATGTTGGTGGAAGAGTGTGAACCGGTGCAAGTGGAGGAAAGTGACAGGCAACAAACTGACACTGATGATTATGATATACCTTCAACATCTAAAAAAATTAAATTGTTATAAACGGTTTTTAATGTATATGATATCACTTCAGATATGTTAAAAAATAAGGCTTAAAATTAATGTTGTTGTTTTCTATCACCCACTCAAACATTCCTCAGAAGCTTTTGCGTGATGTTTTTCTCTGTTAAATCAGAAAGCTCACCTAGCAGGAGGAGGAAAACTTTGTGTGTTCATTCCATACCTAAACTGAAGGGATTAGAACAATTTCCAGCTTTCCCCTAATTATTTCCGAATTCATCCCCCCCCCAACCACTGGGCTAATATATATTATTTAATATTTAAAAAATTTATAAAAACTAAAATTCTAACAAGGGTGATCCAAATTTCGAAGCTCATTTCCAAGAGTGACACAAACGTAAAAAGGTTGGGGATTCCTGTTCTAAAATGTAGAATGCCTGCTTGCGATGACTCCGGGTTCAGCCCGTGTCACCTCTAACGAGTTTTGCTATAGGGCAAAGGATTTCCTTTTGTCACTACCCATTTGAAGAACTTCGCCTTGAAGGCATAGTTTTTTTGCTCGTATTGAATACACTGTTGAGACAGTAAAATTGCCAATCTATGTGGCATCCGTACGTAATTGTATAATTCACTGTTCTCTGTGCCAAATTAGTCTAATTTAGAGCCTTAACACAATGATTCGCACTTCGCTTCTAAACAACGGTGGCCAAATCACGAAAAAGATTTATACCTCTAGATCATTTTTTCGATCTCGAAATTTACCTACAGGATCTTGAATTTCTATCAAAATTATCATCTGGCTGTGGTTGACTTAATGCCACATTCCCTACCTATCAATAAGGAATGTGCGAAAAGTCAACCTATTTTTTTTCTGAGTGGTTCTAGAAAATTACAAAAATTATTTAATGTTTTAGCATCAATAATTTCCTCTTATCAAATGTTCATATACTAGTTCTTACCGCACAGTTATTATCAAGTGTTCTGTTGCAATGGAAGTGCTCGAAGTGCTTGCTTAGTCAAAACTTTCCGTCATTTGTATCTTAATAGTCATTCTTGGTGGCACTAAAGTCAGGACCTGGCTTATTTATGTTGCCTCTGTTCTGTTCTGTTTTTCAACAACCCTGCGTTAACAGTAAACTTAATTATGTAACACCAGCAAAAAATAATATCATTATATAGTTGCCTCCCTTCAAGATTTATTGCTCATATTACAACGGTACTGTAATACTGACACGTAAGAACAACTATGAAACGTTCATATCGAAACTTATCCATATCAACACGACTACATTCAAAGTTTCAAGTCTGAATTACAAACATTGTCGTTTCTTAGAATGCGGAATGTATCTATCACATAGACTTTCTGATATGGCCACCTCTATATTTATCGCCTTGATATGAAGCCCCGATCAGGCGGGGTACAACCGGGGCCATCGTGATTACGATGGCACCGGCACAACCTGCACACTTGCCCTGATATCAAACAGGTCATTTTCAAAATAATTTTTATGCCGAGGGAAAATTATTGGTTTACGTAAAAACTGACTTTTTCTGACTTCAAAATGAAAAAAAAAGGGACTCTCCATTCGAAAACGAACTTCTTAAATGATCGAGAAACAAAATATCATTTCAAAACTTGTTGTTGCATTTATTTTGTTTCCCCAATAGATGGCGCTTATTCAATTTTTACCGGAACCGGAATAGCATTTGCAGTGGGTGTATCTTTAACCTCGCACCTATGCTTTGCTCTATCAAATGGCGGCTCAAAATTATTACGTGCACTAGATAATTCAAAGTATATCAAATATTGTTTCTTCGGTAACATCGACGGGCGTCTCTAATACTCATACATATTCTGTAAGTAATTTATACAATGAGTATGTGTCATGTAACATATTCGTAAGATGCCTGTTCTTAGTGATATTATTAGATATTTTATGTTATAGTTGAAATCTCGGTATATTAGTCAACAAAATATTTGATTATATAGGCTATATAAAGTATTAATGATTTGTTTTGTTTCCGTCATCTTCGTTACACTTTATTTTAACCCTTTCCCCTTCAAGTGTGTATGCTGAAACTGAAAAAAAAAAAAGCCTCGTTTTCTTTAGTAAATACTAAATTGAAATACCTCATCGTGGAATTGTTTCATGCGGTGTGTGCTCATTTAGAATTTGAATTTCATATTTTAAGTATCGTGTTTAAATTTACTGACGGACATTTCACCACGTATGTGATTGTTTTCGCAATATATATGATATACCGTTGTGCAAATTATACATTGAATAATTTTTTTCTGGTTTATTTTCTGTGTGAACTTCGTCAGACACAACTACACGAATTCAGAGTACTGCTCGGCATAGTTTGATGTTAGAAGTAGTATTTACATTATTTTATGAAATTTTTCTATTGCCCCTTTAATTTCTGCCGTATAGTTTTGTTTTCATTACGTGTAATTCATAATTTAACCATAAATTCATTTCTGAGTACCTTTATTTTGAATTATTTAAATGGCCATGTATATACAATGAAATGGTATGTAAAATATTCTGTTAATTTAATTCTTTGTTGTGTTTAGTGTTTTAAGATTAGTGATTTTAATTTGTGTGCTATATTGCCTATATTTTTTGTTTTATTTTTGTAGCTTAAGATTTTAAACACATTTTATAATGTATATTCAGTTTGATGCTATTTAGGTTTTGCATATCTATGTAAAGGTATGTTTTTATTTGCAAGTTAACTGTCTTTACCTGAATTCCCAAATAATTCAAGAGATGTATACACCATATAGAAATAATTTTTCATGTATTTAAGTTCTTTTTTTCTGCCTGTGAAAACATGCAGTGTTTGATATTCAACTTTCAGTGTAACATTTATCATACTTTATATTTTACTAGTTAAGAATTTTTCCTAAATTAAGTTCAAAATGGTGGGTTCATAGACTCTAATTGTTATCTTTCTTTATATCGATTTCTTTGTTTGTTACTAATATTTCTTAATACAAAATATAGTTAAAATAGGTGGAATTTTAGTGCAGCAATTGTATTTCATATACTGCTAGTTGTAGAATATGTACATTCATTGAGGCTATACCTTTTTCGTTATACAGTGAAGTATCTAAGGATGTTGAGATTTGATGCAGTCAAAAGTAAAGCCTCAGTAAATTTGAAGAAATTTTATTTTTTCTTTTGCTCTTTCAATAAACTGTTGCAGTGAAGTTTATCATATTTCAGCCAGTTATCGTATGATATGAGAATAACTTTTATGTATTTGAAGATGTTTAATGTGTCATTAAATATGTTTGTAAGACACTTTCTTCGTAGTGGTATTTGGTAATTTATAAAACATATGTAATATGATATTGCATTTATTCTACATCCTTATTGTACCTTGGGATATAGACCAAATATCAATTGCTGTACATTTAACTTTATGAATTTCAATTGGATTTACTAAGTTATTTTTGTCTTTAAAATGTATTTAAATCTACATTTAAAAAAAATCCAAAAACTAACCCTTTATGAATTTAAGTCACTCGATTTCTTCAGTTTTTGAAGCTAAATGAAATTTATTGGTTTGTTAATGAATCTTGCATTATTAGAAAATTTTTAAGTTATTGATACTGAAGTTTTACAGTTACCTTTCTGTTCTGTATTGAAAGTTCCTGTTGTGAAATTAATTTGTTTATGTATTATCTGTTTACAAATTTTTGGCTACGAAGCCAATTAATTTTCTTGGCCTCCAATAACATATTTAAAACCATGTAATGATAGGAGGCAAAGCGACTTCTAAGGTGTTGGATATTAATTGCACTGCTTTTGATTCACTATTTAGATTATTATAAAACATCTTTTTATAAATATTTTATCTAAGTTTTAGGCTTTGTTTTAAATTACTTCCTATGAAATATACCACATACCTGAATATCATTAGTTTATTATATGTTAATTTTAAAAAAATAGTCAAATTTTTATAAAAAGAATCTGTATACTATCTGGAATTACTTTAAATTTGAATTGACTAGATAAGTTTTTCTCAAGTTTCTTTAAATATGTATATTAGCTATTTATATATATTGGCAATTTCTTTTTCTATTAGCTATAATTTTATATCGGTGGAAGTGTATCATTTGAATCATAACTTAGCATTCTGATAAAAGGATGATGCT
The DNA here is from genome assembly GCA_907164885.2 of Dolomedes plantarius. NCBI lineage: Eukaryota > Metazoa > Arthropoda > Arachnida > Araneae > Dolomedidae > Dolomedes > Dolomedes plantarius. Next base: position 40,823,325 of record OU015494.1, on the reverse strand, counting down.
GTAGCATATTTTTAATGAAGCTTTGGTATTAAGACCAGGATCATTATTAAATGAAGTACCTTTTATTTGTTGTTGTCTGTCAAATTGTTCAAGACTCAGGCTGATATTTTATGTAGAAATTATTCTTAATGGAGAATTGCAAATGACTAACAATGTCTTTGTATATATTGTTTATTATTGAAGGTAGTCTTTTGATATGTCTACAAGACCTAGACTTCGCTCTTAAAACCCTTTCATAGAATTTGTCTTATAATCAGATATGATTAAAATTTATCTGTACTGTTATTTTGCTACTCACTGAATTTCTTGTGGTCTTTTTCTAAATATGGAGAATTTGCCTTTACTCTGTTAATTATTCTGGATTTCTCTTTTATTGTATGATTAATTTTCTCCTGCGATTGAAAAGAAAACTTTCTTCTCTTCCATTAGATTATCATTTGAGTTCTGAGTGAATTTGTTTTTAGAACATTCGTGGAGAGTTCCATTTTAGATAGTAGTCGCAGGACTAATAATTTTTTTTAATTTGCAGAGATTTTTTGCAAAAATGAAGAATTCAGATATTTTTTTTCATATTTATATAAATATCAATGTTTTTTTGTGTCAATTAAAGTTGATCTTTGTATGAGAAATGGAAATATATCTTTGAATTTGTTCTAAGCGTTACTTAAAATTTGTTTTTTTATATAAATTTTATCTCATTTAAAGTTTAATTTTGACATGGTTAATTTAATTGAGTGGATTTATTATAAATCAAATTTTAAAAGCACTTTTTATTAAATATTTAAAAAAAATAGTAATTTTATTTTCAAATTACTATTTTAAAATTATATTAATGTATAATATGTGTAAATAGTTTGCTATATATTACTAGTTACTTAAGGTTTTTCTTGGAATTGTAAATTATTCAATTCTTAATCTTAAGAGAAACATTAAATGGGGATTTTATCTGCTGACTTTTAAACTAATTTAAAGGCTAGTATAAAAGAGACAAACTAAATTTTTCATTTGTTCTTAAAATATTTATTTTAGAAAGTGCAATTTTGAAGAGTTCTTTTGAATGCAGAGACTGCAGTAGCTAAAATGTTTTAAATATATACTTAAAATGGGAAGAAGAAAAAATTGTGTAGTTGAATTTGAAGTTTTTTTTCCTCTAAAGAAAATGAGTTATATTAGCTTGTAGAATAATTTATTTGTAAATTGGAACAAATCTATCTTCTTTTACTGTTGATAAATAGCTTCTCAGCATGTAGTGGGAGAATGGAATGAGGTAGGAGAAAGTGTTGTAGAGTTTCACCTGATTAGTTACTAGGGAATTGCAACTCAAGCATTTAAAACAGGTTTTCTTTCACTTGAAACCGAAGAAATCCTGTAGCTTGATATCAAATTTTTAAGGAATTAGATGGTTATGTCAAAATGTGAAGAATTTTATTCACGCAAAATCTTTTTTTCCACAGTATTAGAAATGATTCCAAATTTTAAGCTGATATTTTTATTATGCAGTAAAGAATCAGACATTAAATAATTAGTCAGTTTTGTCTCAGCAAAAGTATTCCATGATAGCATCATAATTCTCCTTAGATATATTTCTGTGTTATGTCCTTTAACTGAAAAAATAAATTTTTTAAAAATCATTTTTGTTAATCGTTCGGAATACTGATGGATGAGAACTGTGGTATATTGTGATGCTGAATTCAAAATAAAATACAACTGGATTTTCAGTAAATAAATCATCCTTCAAAAGGATTGCTAGAATTTTTTTTGTATTATCTGTTCTGTTTAAACGTCCTTCTAGAGCTGAATATTTTTCTTTAAACACAGAACTGGAAATTTAGTTATAGGAATTTTAGCTTTTAGAAGAAAAAAAATTAACTATAAAGTAAAAGTAACTTTCTACTTAATGTTTGTTATTACAAATACCTTGTTTCAGACTCAAAATTTTAGATTTTGCTTTTAATTAATTTACACTTAAATTAAAATATAAATTTACTGTTTTTGATGAATGGTTTAAATACAATTAAAGAATTGATACTTTGCAAGTTGGAATTTTCTCATTTTTAAGAATTATGTAAATTTGAAGGAAACATATATATGAAGCATTTATTAAATTTCTTAAGTTTCAAGCATAGTTATGTCAAAAGTGACATGGATAAAATAGATTTAAAATGCCAAATGAACAACAAAGTGTAAAAGTTGCTCTGATTGCTGTTAAAATAGCATAGTACCTCTTAATGCTATCAACCATGGACACAATAGAAATATTTTTTCATGTGACTATGTTATGAATAGGTTTTTGAGGTATGAAAATCATCTATCTCACAGGGCAATTTGTTCTGTAGTGATATCTTGAGATAGAAATTTAATAACTTTGCCAGTTGTGTAGACATTCTGTTATGCTGATTTTTGTTTGAAAAATTCTAATATAACCTACCAATTTAAAATTCATGCTATAAAAGACTAATTAAGATTTAGTTAAGGGTACATAGCCTGTAATCTTCTATAGCCTGCAATTTTTCATATAAGTATTTAAATAACTCAAATTGAGGATGTATTTGTAGAGGTGCAAGAGGAGTGAGAGAAATTCTTTGCATGAGAATTGAAAGCATATTTTAAGTTAGCTTTAAATTTTGGAAATTTTGGTTTTATTCCATTAGGGATTAATTCTTAACAGATTAATTTAAATCATAATTTAAAGTTGTATTATAAATTTTTTCATTAAAAAAAAAAAAAAATTTGGAAAAGAATTTGTTGAAAAATAGTAATTTTGTCCTTTGAGTAAGTGGTGTGCAAACTGTTTTCAAAAGCGACCCACTTTCTTTAAATAAAAAATCACTCTAATGAATTTTCTGGCAGTTACAATTTTTTTTATTATTATTAGGAAAATATTATCAAGAGAACCAAAAGAAAAAAGCAAATTTGAAATATTTTAAAAACCGATGAACTGTAGATTTTTGGTATATATTTACTTTGCATAATAACAATAAAAAAAGTTGCTTACCTTCTACACTTGTTTTTGGCAAATCTCATGTGACTGAAACTTTATTTTTAAATGTGAATATGTATCATCAATTAAATAATTCAATGATATAAATTTACTTCAAACTATCTGCAACCTCTCAAATTTTTTTCACGACCCACAGTTTTCGCACCACTGCTTTAAGTATTTGGAGGGCATATCTTTTGTAATCATCTTGCCTTGCACAAATACATTGCCTTTTTGCTGAGGTACCATGTAACATAAAATTGCAAAATGATGAATTTATTTTCACTGAATTCCTTCTGTAATGGATCATTTAATTTATCAACCAAACTTAAAATTTCTGTTTGTACTGTAATCTTGGTAATGAGCAGACCTGAACATTTTCTTAAATAGTGCATCTGTATGTCTAACTTGTAATACCTTGCATATACTTTTACAGATTTTATTTTTCACTGCATCATCATGCCTGCTGTTCGGGGAGAAGGCATGCGTGGCCTTGCCGTATTCATTTCAGATATAAGAAATTGTAAGTATTATGTTAATTTAGAATGTTTCCACATTTTTTTCAAAATGCTTTCAATATATTGATCTAAGGCAATATTGTCAGTTTTTATTTGGGTAAATGGGTTAGCAATTGCAGAACATTTTCCTGAAGTGATTATTTGTTGAGTATTTACTCAAAAGAACAGTTTGAGGGTAGTTCATGTTAATCCAAATTTACAAGGTAATGAAAAAAGGGATTATTTTTAAAAATGCATATTATTTAGGTATTAAACCTTTGAACCATTAACTTTGTGTTGAAATTAAGTTACTTCACAAACTAAGTTAATGCAGTCTGATATTTTAACATCAGATTGCCTTGAATTCTTTATTTTTAAAATTTTAATTATCTAAATGCACACCTTTATAACTTTTTTGCCCGTTTTTTCAAGAGATAGCTTGTTATAAATATTTAAATATATTTCTTCAAATTGTGGCACATTTCTTAAGGTTGAGGGTCAAGAATCTTTTCGGGTGGGTTGTAATGTATTGTTCAGAAGCTTAATTCATATGTCGCTCACTCCTTTCAACAACGTTATATCTCAAAAAACAAGATTTTTCAGGAGAGTGATTTGAAAGTTTAAAAGTACATTGAAATGTATTGAAAAAAAATTAATTCTGCTCTCTAGCGGCTAAATATTGAGCGGGGGAGGTACGACGATCTTGCTGGAATATACTACTCTTTCAGGGCTTTCTGAAACAAGCATAACTAAAAATCGCCGATTTTTGAGGTATGACGTTGTTGAAAGGAGTGAGCGATATCTTTAGCCCATGAATTACAGCATTAGTAAACATTTTGACTTAACTTTCCTTTCATTGTTCTGACAACTTTTTCTTACATTACGTTGATTCCCTCTTATTTTTTTTTATTTATTTTTTTTTTTTATTATTATTTATAACGTAATATAACTTTTCTCGTGATGAAATTGTGAACGGTCTGCGACGGCCCAGCTCGAGGCTTTTTTTAAAGCTTTTATAAAAGAAAACTTAGATTATACCTCGTCTTTTAAAAACCACTATTTGTTAAACGACTTACACAAATAGGGGCTAGTTAAAATATGTATATGTGTAGCCTGAAATGTAAATAGATTTGCGTGTAGTTTATTAAATTTATTGACGTGAAAGTTACGAAAACATTAGCTGCGTTTGTGACAAATAGGTGAGTTTTGTCTTTGAAATTAGGATTTATTGCCCAACATTTTTAGGAAATAAAATTTTTTCGGAAAAGAATTATTTGTTATAGGATGAAATCCTTCAGTCTATTTTCGACGAATGTTCTGAAGAATTGATTGAACATGTTATGAAGAACATGAAGAAGATTGAATTTCGTAAAAATGAACTTTTATATAGGGTTTTAAATGAACTCCGCTAAGTGATTTGAATCACATAAAATCTAAAACTTCCCCATATCTCGGGAAAGTGTTCCATTGGATTGTAATAATGAAGAGTCCCTATCAAAATTCATATGCTGACGTTTTCTACAACCAAAGTTTCGGGAAGGTGAAGATCGAACGATCAGAGGCAGTGCGAATGACTGACCTCTCGGTCATTGAAATTAGAGAATAGAAGTTCTTTTATGCACTATAAATGATATTTTTAGTTATTAGTAAATGAAGTAAATGCTTCTCTCCTCAATAGACTAGTGAGCGTTACAGCAACTTCATGATAGTCTGTGACGAAATGAGTTATTGCCTTTTGTTAAAGCAAAGCTTGCGTCAGTCTGTAATAGATTGAATTTCAGGGGATAACAGGCTTACACTTAACTCCCAATATCAGTTCACGGAAAAAGAAATAATCTGAAATATCGTAAAAATGAACTTTTATATAGGGTTTTAAATGAACTCCGCTAAGTGATTTGAATCGCATAAAATCTAAAACTTCCCATATCTCGGGAAAGTATTCCATTCCATGTTAACACTTTATGCCGTGAGACACAAATTGAAGGTGGTGTTGTGGTGTATTTAATATGAGCATTTCTAACGGCTCTCGTTTCATAACATAACGATTTTTGAGACCGTATGTCTGGACTAAGGATTGTGATGATTTGTGTATCAGTTATGAGCGTAGAATTCAAACAAGTATTTTCTAGTTTGTTACTGGCTAGTAATTTCAGCGTAGTCACTGTAGAATGCGAAAACAAGCTGCTTGAAGCTTTCCTTGTTTAAAGTTTTAGAATTTTGTCGCATGCCTTTTTGTTTTCTATTTTGCAGTAGAGTTTTAATAGAATTACCATAGCTGAAAATTTTGTACTGAACTATGATATATCATGAAAGAACGCTGAATGAACAATGTTGATTTCAAATCTTTCTCAGCTATGTAAATTATGAACTTCCGTTGTAACTAAAATGTTTCATGAAATTAATCGCATAACTCTATATCCAGTAATTATGATATGGAACTTCCTTTTATGCCAATCGGTTACGAAACAGAAAACGCGCTTTTATTAATATTAGATTATAGAAAGGAATATAATGCAGTCTTTTTTTTTTATTTGTAAGATAAGTTCATCGGTTAGCATTAACGGCACATCTTGATTGCATTTTTTAATTCAACCATCAGCGTGAGAAATGTGCTAGAAACTTGGTGAGCTCTAGTGCGCCCTACTATTTTTATTTGTTTTTAAACTACCCAATGTTTTTATACCCGGCAGACTTCGTTTGCAGAGTCATTACTTATGTCTTCGTATTTATCATTGGTAAGTTCGAGGTGTAGGTTTCATGTTATAATATGCTTTTGAGTGCAAATAACATTTAACGTTAAGTGCAGCTGATATGCGTCTTAATTTGACATTTCCAAATGTGTAACGGATTGTATGTCTGCACTCCGCCCACTCTTGGTTATCTCGCATTTCATTCTTAACCTATATCAGTAGGAACTTATTTTACAATAATCCCCTCCCCCTTTTGTGGATTCCATTGAGTATAGTTCTACCTTTTCTATAAGTAGCGTTGATTGGACGAAATCTAATCCGGAGAGTTATCTTTATTGATGCTTTGAAAATTTTATCGAAGATTTTCCTTTAATTAAATTTTATAGTGATCTTACCTAGATTTAATTTTGGTAAACTGTTGCTTTACGTAGTTTTAGTTTGTTTCGTTAGTGTTGCATTTGTTTTTCTAATTGAAAATCTATATAATATAATTAAAATTTAACTTGGTGGATAACAATGTACTTCATTGTGTGATACCATGCTGATCCCAAAACGAAAGAGCAGTAGTTATATACTTCGTATGCTGATCTTAGAGGTTGTGAATTTCAAGGCACATATTAGACGATGTCCATTGTAGTGTTATCTTTTTAAATGGCGTTTCCCCTTTGTAATCTTAATTTAAAAAAAAAAAAAAAAAAAAATATATTCTCGGTGTTATTATGCAGATAAAATTTCTAAATATTTCGTTTCGAAGGAATCTAATTTTTATCCTTAAGACTCGATGGCATTTTATTTTATTGCTTTGTGTGACTCGAGTTGCATTAGCGCCCTTTACATGTACGCTCTTTCGCGAGTGCTTGGAGCGTACGGGATTGCGCTCGGGAAAACTTGCAGTCTGCTCCAAAGCAGCTTTCCCTTCCTCTCCGACACCTTCACACGTGCACTCAATCGCGCTGGATTGTGGTTTCACGCGGGAAAGAGCGTACGTGTAAAGGGCGCCATTGATTACCCATTTTACTATGTTTCTAAGCATTCAATTCGATAGTTTGATGGACTGACATTTAACAATTTTTAAAATCTTTATCTATTTTTTTTTTTTGATACATTTATGTTTTGTCAGTGGCAAAGCTAGAATACCTTTTTTTTTTGGGGGGGGGGGGAATTCAAAAATTTTTTAGGACATGTTTACAGTCAATCGAATTTAAACTGTAAGCTCCGGTTCTAATTAACCTCGTGTATCAAAAGTTGACCATAGTTCGCGTAACCAACCAACCTTGCTTAATGTTTGAGCTTACCCTTTTTTTCCAATTTGCTGGTATCAAACTTCATAAAAGGAAACGGCACTTAGCCATAAAAAAGAAAATCAATTTTTAAAATCACCGGACGCCCATTTGAAGCATTTACGAGTTATTTTTTTTTTTCTTGACGTGTGCTCTTTTAAATGAACCCTCGCCAGTCCTTTTGTAGGCCAATATTACGGCTCGTTGCCTCAAACACTCAGCCTTCCCTTCTCTGTTCTTAGTTGTCACAAAATGTAACAGTTTCGAACATACTTGCCATAAGTTAGTGATGTTTCAGTTAGCTCGTCATTCCAGGTGAATTGCTATTCAATGGGTCCTTAGGGGGTTTGGGCAAAGGAAGTCTTGCTGTCACGTAATTTTTTAGTTTCATTCACGTTAGTGAAGGACTCTTTCAGGTTTTTTTATGTCGTTCGTTTTTGGAGCGCTACGCGAGAGCTAAACAGATCCGTACTCCATAATTGAACGTTTGCTGTCAGAACCGCATGATAGAAAGATATATTCATGAAATTAACCCCATGGGTACATTTGACTAGTCAGACTCGTCTTTTTGCTCTTTCTTGCGCTAAAGAGCTGAAATCAAATCCACGGGGAGAATTTTAAATTAAATCGGTACCCAAGGTGTGAAGACGGAACCCCCCCCCCCCCACTTCTCGTAAATGTAGGCAAACTAAGCACTTTGCACCTGAAGAATGAATTGATAAACTGATACAAAATTCCGGTGATTTGTTTTTAGACTCGGTAAACCATGACCCTGTTTTACGGATTATTCACATAGGCACAAAACATTTTTTTACATAGGTTCACGAGAAAATCATTTGATGGCTTCCCCCCCCCCCCCTAGAATAGACTGGCAATCGTAAAGGATAACTACAATTGAGTTTTTGCACCGGGGGAGGGGGATATCAAAAGCATGGGGACCGCCCCTTGTTTACATAAAGGCAGCACCATCTGCTGAATATGAAAGCACCCAACAGGCCGCCCACCTTGAAATGTAAGATTTCAAGCATGAAAAGATTAATTGTATACTTCTTATTAATATGTATATAAAACAAAATCGAGCGCATATTAATGAAGTAATGATACGAAGTTTAAATAATGCTAAATAGAAATTACGACAGTAAAAAAAGATTAATGCGAAAAAGAAAAGGAGTATTGCAACTTTAGTGCGTCCATCAAAGATACATTATTATGGATAGTTGGGAGGAATAAATCTCGGAACAACCAATCTCTAAGATTCCCTGAGAACGTAGGTAACTCAGTTCTAGGTAATTTTAAAGATGTTTAGGGTTTTGATTTTTAAAACTTCTACTTTAGCGGCTATCTTGTCATATAGTCATCCTCGTTACATTTTGTTTCGGTATGCGTTTGGCATAAAACCAAAATATTAGTATTTTATCCATTTAGTGCGATCCATTATTCATCAGGTTCACGATCCATTTCTAATTCTTCAACATTACGTTCATCATAATCAGTTTTCTAGTTTAAAATCTTTGATAGTCTCCTACCTGTGCTTTTTAATGAGAATTTCCATTTCGCTTGGATGCTTACTCCCCAGAGAAGTTGACCCAGTCTATTATCAACCACCAAGAATGAGAATTTCCGACCAGACGTGAGGGCGGAAACCCCTGTATCCCGTTGATGTGGGTAAGAACTTCACACTTTTCAAATGGATTGGTATACTTAATGAAATTTCCATCCTTTTGTTGATGCACACTCAATAAGCCAAAGCTATAACTTTTTATGGATTTGCTCTTTTAAACGCAAAACAGTATTTACATTAGGTTTACGGGGATATCTAACACAGATCGGCCTTCAGCTATAATCTCTTTTTCCCTTACACGGGTGGTCAAATGCGTGGGATGTTAAAAATTTGTTCTTAAATTTAAACTGTAGACTCTTGGTTTTAGGCAACGTTTCATTTGGACTGTCGGAACTTGATATCTACGATCTTAATGGAAGTCGAATCACTACTTCCGATTGTTTTTCCTCTATTAAAGAAAGTTCGTTAGTATCTTCTACTTCCTATCGTGGAAAATTCGATAAGAAAAGGAACTCAGATTTCGTTGAAGCGTGAAACTTCTGAAACTGCCTGTAAACCAGCCATTTTTATCTGGTGATTATGTAGCAGCTTCGCATGGATTCTATTTAGCGTGTTGCTTCGTAGGCAGAATTTTCATTCGTATTATACATACAGCGGCAGCTCGTGCCTTTTTTTCAAAAGCAAGAACCCAGGAAATGGAATATTTTACGTAGCTGATAAGCATATTTAATGTGTAACAGTTAGGTGTTTAGTGTATTGCTGCCTGTCAAGGAGTGAAATTGACGTGTAGTAGAATGAATTATTCTATTTTAATTGGCATAACTCCTTTTTTGACCCCCCCTTTTTTTAAAAGCTTTTTAATTGCAGTGTAGCTCTAATGAATGAAGTTGATTTTAGTTTCTTTCAATTTGATACATTTTTATGGATGTAGTGCAAGTTCCCCTGATATAATTTCACTGATATTCAGCCATAAAAATGAAAATTCAGTGACCTAAATTGCTTATCTTCATTCATACAGAAGCCGATGGAGGCCGAATGGCTAGGGCGCTGGCCTTCGGTACCAGAGTCTGTAGGTTCGAGTCCCACTCTTAGCATGGACGTTTGTAGCCGTTCGGAATCGGCTTTAAGCCGTAGGTCTCCGTCTAATTAGCCATCGTGTAGCAAAATTTGACCGTAGCGCTCCAGACCAAACCATTCATACAGGAATTCTACTCGTCGATTTTTGCTTCTCAAGCACATCTTTCAACAGCTTTTTTGGGAATTTTTTTTTTTTAATATGGTTGTTAATTTTCAGTGTTTATGATGTTGTTTTGGCCCTTTCAACATCTTCTGATCTGTAAGCGTTAAACCAACAAACTTATACAGAGGCTGTTCACACATTTTTTAGACGATGTATATTGTATTCACAAAACTAAATTACATAAAATTCTTGTGTTTTAACTGTTCTATTTGACATCCCTTATTCTGAACTATCTTTCGACACCGCAATTTCCAGGATAATAATGCCTTTTGAAGTGTCAGAAGAGGTATTCTATCCCATTCCTCCTGAACAGCTTTCCAGAGTCCTGTAAGGGTTTTGGGACGACGTTTGGATAATGCAGATTTTAGTCCGAAAGCACAAAAATCCATAGGTGATACATCGGGAGATTTAGTAGGGATATCAGTGAAGGGTATGGCCTTGATACCAGTTTTTTGTTCCATTTCTTTTAGGAAATTTACAGTGGATTTTGATGTGTAACTGCTAGCTTTGTCCTGATGGAGTCTCGCAGATTGATGGCATTGTGGGTAAAGCGATGGTATTTCATTCAGAAAAATTGGCGATAAAATATGTTCCTGATAGTATTCGGAGTTAATCTTGACATTTTTTTTTTCCACTCTCTTTATTTTTAACTTGCCATTATAAGAAAAACCAGCAACAATCATGAATCCCTTAGAAAAACTTTCTTTCGATTCTTTGAACCATGTACTTAAATTTTTTTCTCCCCTTTTATGATAATAAATGGCTCTTTTTTGTTGCAATCATTTAAATACACCCATGATTCACCTATTGTAACAATTGTTTTCCATTTTTCTTTGGATAAGTGTTTCTCATATAGAATTCTGCAGCGTGTCCTGCGTTCAGCGATATGATTTGGAAGAAGACGATGCACATTGCGTTTTTTCGCTTTCTTAAGATTTAAATCAACGTTTATCATTTTGTTTACAGTGGACACCGAGCATTTTAATGATTTTGCAACTGTCCTTGGACTAGGGGGATTTTCTTTTAACATTAAACAATGTACCTTTGCAATAGTCGAAGATGTCCGTTTTTTCCTTGGATACTTGTTTGGAATTTTTGTCCCACTTGAGGCTCCAATTTGACATTTTTTTTCCCTTGTTGACGATATTACCTATCGACGCTTTAGATATCACAAAACCATGACTCTCACATCGTTTTTGGATAACGGAGTATGCATATTTCTCTTCGGAAAGAGCATAAATGTAGCCTTCGAATCACTGCTTTGTTCAAAACGCCATTTTGAATAAAAACAAAACTTTCAAGCCGCAGACGATAATTTTGACTTTTAAAAACATAGTACAATTGCAATTATTTCTTTTGCAGCAAACGATTTTTTATTACCGATTACCAAAATCGTCTAAAAAATGTGCGAACAGCCTCTGTAGAGCTTGAATGTTTTGTTATACCCATAAGATCGCATTTCCTTTCATCTTTGTGACTGGCCGTATACACGAGGGGCAGAGACTGCTCCAGGCGTTTTGATTTCAAACTTCTGTTCCACCCGAGTTTTGAGGAAAATGTCCGTAACAGTCTGTCCATTGAATTTATTTCTAACTTCTGAAAGATTGTCTTTCTCGAAGAAAGAGTAAAACTTAAGTTCAGGACTTTGCGCTAGTCACATTTTTCACTAAAATTACTACTTTAAGTCGGTCGCTTCTATTATCAACCCTCAAATACTTTTATAGAGTGTAAACATTGTCCGATTTTGGTATTAGGGGCTAGCCCGCAATCTTGGATTTTTTTCCACCTAAATGCATAGCGACTGTATTTTTTAAATATTTCTCTCGCGAACGCATTTGAGGAAAATTTTAGCGTGTTCGTTAAAGTACGCCTTTTAAAATCCAGCGTGTCGCTCTTAAACGTCTTCAAATCAAACATTTTTGGGAGAAAAAGTGTAAATGACTATTCGACTCAAATCGTTTATTTCCTTCGTTATGACTGATGTGTTTTCACTGCGCGGTTACCCATAATTTAAGCAAACCATGGAGGTATAAGCGCATCCCCCCAACTTAACTTTAAATAAATTAAAACGTTAATAGAAGTTCAGTTAAAATCGGAAAATTGTAGAAAACTTTTAAGAAAGTCGGGTTTTTTTTCGCTTTTCCGCTGTGAAACTGAAGATTCCAATTAAATCTTTAGCCTTAACATAGTTTTTAACAATGGTATGATTCATAACCAAAAATTCGATGCTATTTTTTTCTCATTTTATTTATATTTTTCTCATTGTATAACTTTTAAATACTACTCTATTGTTATTCAATTGTTATTCTATTGTTATTCAATTTTAAAAATCATATTTCATATTTTAAGGACCGTCCGCCAGTCAATGCGCTGATGAGGTCCCTGACTGAATTCTATTTCCCCCCCCCCCCAAAAAAAAAAAAAAAAAAAAAAAAAAGAAAAAGTTAGAAGCACGCTAAGCTTATGCGTCTCACTGACATGTACACACAATTAAATACATTTTGCTGACGTAAGTTTATAATAACAAATTTGTTCCCCGCCTCGGACCAATTATGTTTACCATACATTAGAACTCTTGATTCGCGATTTTCACCTTATTCTATTGCTCGATGTTATCTAGCCTTCGTATCTAATTTTTCATGTGGGATTAGTAATTTTTTAAATTTTTTTTTTAAATGCTTTGGAAAATTATACATCCCTGATCTGTGTGAAAATATCACTAGTTTCCATTGTTTCCTTATCACTCATTTTTATTTATAATGAAATTAAAAAAAATTATGATGCTTAAAAAAAAAAAAAAGCGGGCGGCCGTCCCGTGGGACGTTGAGGTTAATATGAATATTTATTTAACAAATGCCGGTCGGTCATTTGGCCACGAGGCCATTAAACCTCTGGCTCTCCAATATTTTGAAACATGGGAATTAAAATCCGTCATTTGTATAAGGAATATTATTTCATGAATAGAATTTCGTAGGAGTGTGGGTAATATACATCAGACAATCCCGTGGGCTCTTCCGCATTGAAGTAGTCTCTGAACGATGAACCATTCGCATTTTTTGTGATGGTTTTCAATGGCAATAACTGAAGTTTTCTACTAAATATTAATTTTCGTTAATATTGCACACGGTGTCTACCGGGCCGAACAAGCGCTAAATTGGAAGTCCCGAAAATGTTGCGGAATTGAAGATCGCCCCCCCCCCCCAAAAAAAAAAAAAAAAAAAAAAAAAAATCTAGTCGCACTGGGAAAATGCCATAAATTTTCCTCAGTGTAATATCAGTTACCGCGTGGCGAGTTGTATATTTATTATGGGCAGGTGGTGCTCCCAGGATAAAGTAACTAGCAAGGCTTCGCGGGCTTGATGGGCCAATATCGCAAGAGACTAATACCGCATTAGAAGAAAAAAAAGTAGGTAGTTCTTTAAACGCTTTCTGTTCTATATAATGTTTCAGTGATTTTTATTATTGAGTATTAAATATTTGTTGCTCCTTTTGAAAGGATCTTAGCGTCAAATATTAAAAGTACAGAGGGAGAAAAAAATCACTTCAGTCTTATAAAAGAATCAGTGATAGTATTCTGATTTGACTTCAAATGAAAAATTCATATAATCTACGTTATAACAATTTTGAAAATAAATGTGCTTGCTGAACGTGAATGTCTGTTAAAAGATTTTGTTATGAATTTTAGGCAAAAGTAAAGAAGCTGAGATTAAAAGAATCAACAAAGAACTTGCAAATATAAGGTCTAAATTTAAAGGTATGTGTTAGTTGTTTTCTTTTTCTTACTGTATATACCACACAAGTCCTCATGAAGGAGAAGAAATTTCAAATGTTTTACAGGTGATAGAGCATTGGATGGATACCAGAAGAAAAAATATGTGTGCAAGCTACTATTCATATTCTTACTAGGTCATGATATCGATTTTGGTCATATGGAAGCTGTAAATCTACTCAGTTCAAACAAGTATTCAGAGAAACAAATTGTAAGTATTCTTAAGCTCTCAATGCAGTTAGATCAGTATGTATTTTGATTCACACTCCTCCTTTTTTTTTTAAAATAGGGATATTTGTTTATATCTGTTCTTATGAATGCAAACAATGAGTTGATGCGTTTGATCATCCAATCCATCAAAAATGATCTCTCATCTCGCAGTCCTGTTCATGTAAATCTGGCTTTGCAGTGTATTGCTAATATAGGAAGCAGAGAAATGGCCGAAACTTTTGGATCAGAGATTCCTAAATTACTTGTCTCTGGGTAAGAATTTTTTTCCTCGTGGTTTCTATTCTGCAATACAGGCATATAAATTTCTAATGTATAAATTATCTAAGAACTAGACGACTCAAAATTGTAAAGCTAAGTGATATATTCAGGGTGTTAAATTTTATGTTCTTTTATTCAGTTCAACAGTTTTGTTCACTAGATACTGTTGAATAAAGCCCAAGTTAGACAACTGACTGAAAATGTTTATTAATCTGTTAGTTGAAGTTTTCTCCCTACATCACGGAATGTAGGATCTAGTACTTTTTTGATCACCTTTTGTTATTATGCAAAGATCTTTTTGCAGGCAGAGGAGGATTGCTTTAGAAGTCACTTAAGATTGTGTTCTGTTAAGTTTTTAATTTTCTTTAGATGTCCTCCCTATTAATCTTTTATACTTTATTGTTTCATAATTGAGATAGCTGTCCCCTGTTTAGACATCTGCTTCTTCCAAACTGTGTTCAGTTATTACTTCATTTGTTAACATATTGCGAAATATTTATATGAATTTCACTTCATAGACGTTTCCCTACTATATGTTTTAGCTTACATGTAATTATATATATATATATATAAAAATGTGGTATTGATTAGTCATGAAAATGAGTTACAATATATATATATATAAGTAAGCTAATTAGTAAACTGATTTTATGAAATATGCTATTAATGAAATATTATAACTTACATAGGGAAACAATTGATTCTGTAAAACAAAGTGCAGCTTTGTGTTTGCTTCGTCTTTTACGTACAATGCCCGAAATTATACCTAGTGGAGAATGGACAACCCGTATAATTCACTTACTAAATGACCAGCACATGGTAAGATGGTTTTTGTTGAGTTAACACATTTGTACATTTATTTCTAAATAAGTATTTTCTTTTGAAATGCATATCTGTTCTATAGGGTGTGGTAACTTCTGCTGTAAGCTTAATTGATGCATTTGTCAAGAAGAACCCTGAGGAGTACAAAGGCTGTGTGTCTCTTGCAGTCTCTAGATTAAGTAGAGTAAGGATTTTTATATTTATTAAATATTACTTTTAATTCATTTAATTCTTAAACATAGAATTAATGATATACTTATTTACCCTGGGGAAATCTAAGAATTTTATTCTTTATTCATTGCATGTTTTTATTTGGGCTTGGTAATAAAGTGCACTATTAGAGTTGAGTAAAACATAGACCTAGCTATATCTAAAAAGTGCCTTGTCATACTGCTGATATTAAGAAATAATCATCTATAACTAGTTTATTAATGGAAGGTTACCTTTTGAGTGTAAAATTCTTTCAGGTATGGTTTTATGTTTATTTGTAGGACTGATTCCCAGTGACACAGAGAGGCTAGTATATTTAGGATTTCTAATCTATGCTTTTAAATATGAGCATAGAAATTCAAAATAGTCATTCTTTCAATTTTGTCTTTTATATCTTGATATGCAATCTTCAGTTTTTTTTCTTTCTTTGTACTAGCTATTAGAGGAATCTGATAAAGTATCCAGTAATTTTTTTCTTATAAGTTGTCAAAAATTTGCATCAAGTGAACAGCTGTTTAGATGTTTCCTAAGCTTCTGACAATTTGTTTTCATGCTGAGTAAATTTGAGGTTTTAAAATATTTAAATTGTTTAGGGATGAGAGATGCTGCATGATATAGTTTCATTTAGATTGTCTATGAGGCATAACTATTAATGATATAAAGTCTGTTGAAATACAATTCAAATTTCATAAAAATTTCTGAAACTGCTTTTAGAGACTTAACATTTTATATT
The DNA here is from genome assembly GCA_907164885.2 of Dolomedes plantarius. NCBI lineage: Eukaryota > Metazoa > Arthropoda > Arachnida > Araneae > Dolomedidae > Dolomedes > Dolomedes plantarius. The sequence goes on along the minus strand of OU015494.1, from coordinate 40,807,054 downwards.
AGAAGAAATAAGTTCAAATGAATTGATTTCACTAGTAATTAATGCTGAAAGTAAGTTTTATTTGTGTGGTCTGCAGAAAGAAACTATAGTGCAATTACACTACATTATGTTGATTTTAGGTTATTACTAGTTTGTCATAGATCTTGCTAATGAAGATTTTTAAAGCTATGATTATAATGTTGTTTAAAATTATTTTAATTTTAGATTGTGACTGCATCATATACAGATTTACAAGATTATACTTATTATTTTGTACCTGCTCCCTGGTTATCTGTCAAATTATTACGCCTGCTGCAGAATTACCCTCCTCCAGGTAAATGCTTTAGTATGAAAGGAAAAGCATAAGTATCATTTTAGGTTTCCATTTCTGTTAAATTTGGTTTTATTACTTGAAATTAATCTTTAAAAAAATTATTAATTTGGTAGATTTTTGGTACAATGATCGTAATACTTTTGGAAGTTCTTGTGTGAATGCTTGAAACTGAGAGAGATAAAATTATTTTTTCATACATGTTTGTATATCTTGTAACTTTTATTTTAAACTGTCTCATTAAACTTTATAAGAAAGTGAGTATTTTAATTGTACAGTAGCAGCAAAGACTAATCATAGTTATATTTTATTCACAGAAGATGCTGGTGTAAGAGGTCGTCTGACTGAGTGCCTTGAAACAATCTTGAATAAAGCTCAAGAGCCACCAAAGTCTAAAAAAGTTCAACATTCAAATGCCAAAAATGCTGTATTGTTTGAAGCAATCAGTCTCATTATACATATGGATAGGTATGTACATAGTTTAGATGTGAATCATGTAATTTATTTCTTATGAGCTGAAAAGTTTTAACTTTTACTCAATGAGTCATAGTCTTCATTTAACCCTATGAATTCTCAAGCTGTTGCATGTGATAGTTTGTGCAGCAATATACATGCCATTGCTGTTTGTCATACAAGCATATTTAAATCATGGAATACATAAGTGTTAGTTCTCTAATTATGTAATGCTACTTCATACGTGCCAAGTGTTCCGTAAAAAAACATTTGTTCCATTTTTCAAGCTTTGTTACGAAAATACATTTTCAAGCAAAAAGTCCCGTATTTTTACTTCCGCAGCACCATCGCTTTCTCCACCCTATAACGCATTTTCAAGATTCCCCTCCTAGCAGCTTACACTATACAAAAACTTCCTGGACAGCAAGCAGCTTCTACAACATTAGAAAGAGAAAGTCAACATCATGTGTTTTACCTAAACTAATAAAAAAAGTAAAATCAACCTCATTTGCTTCACCAATACCAGTAACAAATTAAAATTAATGTCAAGTGCTTCACCCAACTCTGTAAAACAGTTAAAACCAACCTCATTTGCTTCTCAAAAATCAGCAAAAAAAGGTAAATCACTTGCAGGGTCACCATCATCTACCAATAATAAACTCGTATTGCAGTGGGAAGAAACGATTTTTCTTACATTTAGCTTGATCATGCTTTAGCATTTTTTGTGAAAAATGTGATTGTCAGTTATGAAACATAATGAGATGTCTCAAAGTGAAGAGCCAAAGATTCACAAGATGAGAAGAGAGTTATCGAATTTTTTTTGAATTGTTGGTGAGATATGGGAAAATATCAGTTGTAACTAGCTCTAAATGTGCATTTAATGTGAAATTTGATGTATTTAAAAATCAGAAGGATAAAGATTTAGTTATAGGATCCGAAACATTAGAATTTGTCAAAGAATTGTCTGAAAGCGAATTTTTACAGTTCTATTCTTGTGTTAGAAAATATTATACATCTTGTTGCTCTTGTTCTTTTTTTTGGATTCCATCGCACGCTGTGTTCCTTATTTTTTTCTTAGGAGGTTGGCAGCTATGCTACTTGTAAAGGAATTCTTGAAAGGTCAGCTGAAATAGCATTTAAAACTGAATATTAGTTCCAAGGAAATTAAAAATGTGTTTGAGGAAATTTGTTTCTAGCTCCTGCAGTTAAAATTCAGGTTGACTACTGGTCCCAAAAGTTTAAAAACTGTCACAAAAAGTCTAATCGCAGCTTGAAAAAGGCATGAATTTTCCTATGTATGAAATCTGTGTTTTTAATATAGGGCATGTTATTTTCGGAATACAAAACTACATGCTGCAAGTTAAGAGGTAAAATACATTTTAGTACTACAAATTGTGAAAACGAGTCTTTTCTCCTTATCTTATGCTAAAAATTATCAAACTTCCAACTGCAAAAAATTTTATTGTTTCCAATTATTTCTTACAAAAATAACTGAGAATCCTTTTATGTATTGTTCAAATTATGATTAGGATGCACCAGAATTTTCAAAGTTTCACTGAATTTTGGTGTACCTTAAATTTGTAGTGAATGAACATGAAATTAAAGAAATTTAACTGAAGAAAAATCTGCTACAGATTTTGCAACTTAGTAAAGATTAAATGAGACTTTTGTTGAAATGTTTTTTGCTTTTTTCCTGTGCATAAAATGCAAAAAATTCTGTTAAATATATTTTTTAAAGGCAACTGCTTTTATGATTTACATAAAATTCACACTATGATTTGGAGAATTGCAACAACAATGTAAACGAGAATTAGTCTGCATTGTCATATATATTTCGCTTTAATTTTAAAAATTAGCGTGCATTTTCTTTATTCATTGGTAGAAAGCAGCATTTCAGTTTTAAAAAAATCTTTGTGAGAAATATTTCTGCGAAATTAGTGTTTTAAATTCTCATCGATAATTTTTGTCATTTTCTACCTATTTTATCACTGTCTGCGGATGATTTTTTTTCATTTTCAGTACTTTATTAAACATTTCAGAATGCCAGTTAATAAAATAACTCCATATTATTTAAGCAACATTTCAAAGTTGAGTAAAAGTAATTTTTGTTTACAAATGGTGATTTATTTGCATTAATGTCATTAAAATAAATCTATTAAGAGATTATACCCTTCTGAAAGTGATTATAAAAATTCTGTTTGGCCATAGTTATGAGTAGGAAATCGAGTCAAAAGTTTATTGGAACCAATTTTCTTGCCCCCCCCCCCCCCTTACAGTTGTGCCCATAAAGTTGATATCTTACTAAACATTTATACAAGGGCTAGTCAAAAAGTTAGTTGCTTTCGTTGGAAAAAACATAACTGGGTTGAAATTATAGAACAAAGTTACTAACATAAAAGTATGATACATAATCAATTTCTCGACGTAATCATTTAATTTATTTTAACATTTGTTGAGGCACCAATTTTTCCATGCCATCTGCGAAGAATTGCCGTCCAATGTGTGATACCTCCTCATCCGAGTAATATTGTCGCGTTGCAAGTTCTTGTTTCATGGGACCGAAGACATCGAAGTTACACGGTGCAAGGTTCCATACTTCCTAATTAAACTTTTTCAAGCATCCCTCATTAGGGTTACCGCATGCAGTCTCGCATTGTCATGCAAGAACACAATGCCTTTTCAAAGTTTACCTGGTTGTCGAGCTTTAAGCGACTTTTGCAACCACTTCAGGGTTTCACAATATAGACGCTGTATTAATTGTGGCATCCTTCGGCAAGAATTCGGTATACACTACACTTTCTCTATCGAAAAACAGCGCTAGCATCACCTTCCTTGCGGAATGGAACTGTTCGACATTCCTTTCCAGAAAGATGCATTTCATTTCAGGTGCGACGTGATGAACCCAAGTCTCGTCACCGGTCCCAATTTAGTCCCAAAAAAACATTTATTTCCTGGTGATAACGTTCCAAAAATGCTAGAGCACTTTCAAATCATTGCACTTTGTCTCGTCTATTGATTGACCAACACAATCTTGTCTACTGTGGCTTGGCTGTTTTGAAGAATGAGTTCATTCATACATGCAACGTTCTCATCTGTCGTCAAAGTTTAAGAAACTTATTTCTGATATCTGTATGGCCATTCTCGAATGAGATACCACTTGGCTATAGCTTGGTGCGATGATGCATTATCACTATGCACTTTGTGCAACTGCCAATAAATGTCAGTGCAGTCACAACTTTTTGCCCACGGGAAGCGGATTAATGCACACACTTCAAATTTGGACGCCACTGGCAGTTGCCAAAACATATTCACGACTGATTAGCAAGAGAACTAAAACTGCCATGTCAAAGCCACTATAACTACTGCAGCATCTGATGCTCTGTGTTGCCACAAAGTTTCAACGAAATGTCTCTTACATTGATTTTACGGAGGTTTGCAACTAACTTATTGACTGATCCTGGTAATATAGTATTCAATGAACATAAGTTTTTTTTTTTTGCCATTATATATATTTAATTGGATAATTTCATCTTTAAGGCTAGAATTTGAGTTATATAATTATAAATTTTCTAATATGTTGCTTAATTTTTTGAATAGATATCACTCAAATTTTGTCAGGAAATTCTTTCAGTCCCCAGAAAGATAACACTACAAAATTGGCTTTCAGGAACTCAGTTGACACCTGAAACTGCTTTTGACTGTTTTTATTTTACCTTTTACAGATTATCTGCTATGAACTAACTTCATGGAATAAATGGCTAATTTTTACTACCCCCCCCCCAAAAAAAAAATTGCTAAAAAATAAATCCAGTTTAAAAGTATATGAAAGATATCTAAACTGCTTAAAGTAATTACAAAATTTAAACTTAATGTCACATATAAACCATAGTTTTTAACCAAAAAAGATTTGGGTATGTCTCAGAAAATCATATGCTAACAGAGTCTCAAAATGGAGTTTCCTATTGTTCTGACAATTTTAAATGTTCTAGCATAATTAGAAAAAACTTTTGTTTTGTTTTGGAGGAACTTTACTTTGAACAGCCATTGGCAGCTTTGCTGTGTAACAATTTTAAGTTCCCATTTATGTTCTAGGGAATTTAAGCTGTCTTAAAAATCTGATAAATCTAAAAATTGGTGTCACTATTTATATAGAAGTGTCATTTAAAAATCATTTATCTTTTGCTACTTTTCCTAAGTGATGGAATTATAAATATTGCTTATATTGATTTTAGCGAGCCGAATCTCCTTGTACGGGCATGTAATCAACTGGGACAGTTTTTGCAACACAGAGAAACAAATTTGAGGTAATTTGGAAAATTAGCATTGTACTCTTAGTTAAATTTCTGTTGTATCATTAAAGAATGTTTTCAAGACTATTTATCTTCTCCATCAGGTATCTTGCTTTGGAGAGTATGTGCCTGTTAGCAACCTCTGAATTTTCTCATGATGCAGTCAAGAAGCATCAAGAAACTATTATTAATGCATTGAAAGTAAACTTATTTCTATTTTTACTCCAGTTAGGGCAGTACTTAATGAAACCTATGTATAAAATATCTTAACTGAATATTTTATTGTAAGTAGGCCAAAAATCTATTTCTAGACTGAAAGAGATGTCAGTGTACGTCAGCGTGCTGTTGATCTGTTATATGCAATGTGTGACAAAAGTAATGCTGAAGAAATTGTTGGTGAGATGCTGGCATACTTGGAAACTGCTGATTATTCTATTAGAGAAGAAATGGTAAAGATTTATTGAATTTGTGTATTCTTCATAAAATAAAATCTAAGTTGGTGAAATATATGTATTTGATTTAATATGAGTTATCTTTTAGGTTTTAAAAGTTGCCATTTTAGCTGAAAAATATGCCTCAGATTATACTTGGTATGTAGATGTCATTCTGAATTTAATTAGAATTGCAGGTGATTACGTTAGTGAGGAGGTAAGTTTCAGACATGTTAATGTTTAATTTCTTTTAAACCTCTGAAATTTGTTTGTAGTTTGTAATGTTCTGTTTAAACTAATATTTCCACTGTATAGTGTAATTTTTAGATTTTTGACATTTAAATCCACAATTTACTTTAACTTTTAAAAAAATATTTTTTTGTAAAATGCTAGTGGAAAGTATTCAAGAAATAATTGCACATAATACATATGCTGTACAACAGGGGTGTCAAACTCAAAGGCTACCTTGGGCCAAAGAAACAAGGTTTAACTATAGGTGGGCCGCAAAAAAAAATATTAATAAACATAGGTTTATTTACCTAATTACAGTATATTCAACATAAATATATGCATTTTGTTTAATAATAGCAAAAAAGAGAATCATTTAAAAAAAATTTAGTGAATTCGTCCTATCTTATAATTCTGCGTCGGTTATTTTATTATATATTATTGTGTGCCAATATATTGGCCAGGTCGCAAAAATGTTCATAGCGGGCCGCAAGTTTGACACCCCTGCTGTACAATAAAGTGTTCAATCAATATTTTGCAACACAAGCTTTTTTAGAAATTTCTGTAGAAATAAAATAACTGCATCTGTTTTATATATTTTGAATGCATCTATATGTGATTATACAAATTGTTTGTTGAAACAACTGTTTGACTAGTAGGTCATCTAAACTTTATTGAAGGGATAAAATAGCTCCAAAACTAGTGAGGTTGTGGAAAAAACCTGTTTAAATATTCTCTTGAAGAAAAAGGAACCGTATATATGAATATCAAAGGCCAGTCTGGATTTCTACACCAAGAATGCATTGCCTTTAGAAATTTGTAGATAGTTTAATTTTTTAAGAGTGAGCATCACTGCTAGTGAAAACAGCCAGGAATTGCAAAAATAATGGTAAAGAGGTCTGGATTTGAATTTTTAAACCAAAAATTGCTTTGTTAGGAGCAGATCAAAAGAACCTCTAAGTGCAAAATTTCAAGTGTATTATGTAGTTTCTTTAGCTTATTTTTAGGGAAAATTTTACAGTTTTATCTTCCCTAAACATGAGTTGTTTAAATTGATTTTTTGCTGGATATTGCTTGTAAGTTTTTCTGCTCGTCATTTGATTTGAGTTAGATTTCTAGTAAAAAATTTTGTAAAGGAAAAATACCAGTGTATGATGCATAAATTCACTGTACCCAGAGATAAGCATGTAACCTATCATAAATTATGAATCGTTGATATCAAGAAAAAAAATGTTATCTCTACTACAGATTTTAAACTTGATTTTTCAGGTTTGGTATAGAGTCATTCAGATAGTTATTAATAGAGATGATGTCCAAGGTTATGCTGCTAAAACAGTGTTTGAGGTAATTATATTTGATATACAGTTTCATATTAAACTGACTTAATACTTTGTCATATTGATTAACCTTTTTTTAAAGGCTCTTCAAGCTCCAGCCTGTCATGAAAATATGGTTAAAGTTGCTGGTTACATATTAGGAGAGTTTGGCAATCTTATAGCAGGTGATCAGAGATCGAGGTAAGTTTTTATTAGTGCTCTCTTTTTTTTTCTGTTTGTTAATTAGCATTCCTGAAAGTCTGTTTTATTTTCAGCCCATTAATACAATTCCAGTTACTGCATTCAAAATATCACCTTTGTCCAGCACCAACTAGAGCTTTGCTTTTAACTACATATATAAAGTTTGTTAATCTCTTCCCAGAAATAAAGCATGAAATCCAATCTGTGAGTATTTTTTCTTTCTTTTTTCATTATACCAAGTAGAAACAAGTTATGATATTAGTTAAGCAAGGTGATCTTCCAATTATCAAGAAGTGTACCAAATCAACCATCAAGTAGTTTAAATGAAGTCAACTTTTGCAAAACTTAGGTATAAAGAATTCTGCGAATTGAACAAAATGCCATTTTTTTTTTCTATATGATACCTGACATTTTAGATAATTTAAACTAGTGTGTTCATGTTGGAGAGAGCACTAGCATTATAAACTCAAATTTGTGTGATGTAATGTGCTTTTTTTTGTTAGTAACCTCTAATCAGAACTATTCCTTTTTAAAAAAAATAATTGTTGAACCAAGAGGTAAAAACTGGTGATATGTGGGGGAAATGCATTTAATATGAAATGATTTTCTCTGTATGTGCTAAAATTTAGTGTGTAGAATTTTCTTTTATAAAATACTTAAAACAAAGGGATATTTAGACTTTCTAACCTTAATGTTATTAAATTGAAGTGAGGTTGTAAGAATAACCATTTTTTTCCATGAATGTTTAAAATTTAGTTCTTTCTAAATAGATTTTTGTTGCATATTCTTTGGTATATTGTAAATTTTTTTTATATTAAATATTCATATGGCTGCTTTTTATTAATGCAAAATTGTTGTTCTTTCAAAGAAATTTAGATTAGTCAATATTTTTTCAGATTTATTAGTACTAATTTCTGTTGAGTGCTCCTCATTTACTTATTTAAATATATAATTAAAAAAATAAGGGTAATTTTGAATTGTTTCTATGTGCCATATATTTGCATGACACTCAGATAATTATAATAAAACTTTAGGATGAATTTGTCCCATAATCTTGCATTAACTTCACTGATATTTATTTATTAGATTCTTAAAAGTGATAACAACATACGAAGTGCTGATGCCGAGCTTCAACAGCGAACAGTAGAATACCTGCAACTAAGCAGTATAGCTACTTCAGATGTTTTGGTTAGTATCAGCATCATATTTATTTGTGTATTTGTTTATAATTTCTAAAGGGCAAACTTTTTTAATTGATAGTGGAGTTGTGCAACTATGAATATTTTTATAACGTATTGTGTAGCAACCAGTATTTATGAATTGCAAGTAAATTTTGATTATGCATGAAAACTTTTATGCATTTCTTTTTGATTAAAAATATTGAATATTTAAATGTAGGGGAAAACTTATTTAGCCTGCATGTATTTAAATTACATATATTGATGAAGGAAAAGTTTTTTAAGGTTTGGGGAAGTTTTTTGTTTGAAACCGGTGATCAAAACTTAATATAGCATCCACATGTAAGAACTTATAAAGATTTTTATATATTAAATGTTCAGAATTTGGCAGTATGTCAGAGGTAAACTTACTGTGAAATAATGTTTAATAAAAACTGACAGATAATGCTTGTTATATTTGTAGTACAGAGCTTAAGGGTATCTGTTTTGAATATCTGTAACTGAGTATAATTAACTAGATTTTAAGCATTAGCATTCTATGAGGTATGTTATTAGCTATTCCGCCAAAAATTAGTGTGCTGTAACTGCAGTTTTTTTTTTTTTTTAAGAACTTGACTAATACTCATAAGTTTTAGCTTTTGGTTGATTCTCTTTGAAAGTTTTAATTGCCCAAAAATCCTATTATCTGATTTTGCAATTTATTCATCTATATAAATCATTAATATTTTATCTGTATTTTTCAAGGCTACTGTTTTAGAAGAAATGCCGCCTTTTCCAGAAAGAGAATCTTCTATTTTAGCCATACTAAAGAAAAAGAAACCTGGTGTAGCTGAAGGACTTCCACCAAATGCAGTACCGAAAGATCATTCAGCATTGTTTAATCACAGCGTTACTAACAGTGTTGAAATTAACAATGTTGTAAGTATGTTTTATCAAAGCTATGCAAGATTTCTTAATTCAAGATGCATCCTCCAGTTTTTAATGCTGTAAAATATAGTAGATTTGTGATTAAAAACATTCATAATGAGACATCCATACACTGTAAGCATAGATTAGGAGAGTATTTGCTTTCATCTTAGACTTCGAGAAAGTCATGAATCTTGATTTCCTGATTTTTGCAGACAGTTGTTCTAGTGCCACCTTATGAATTAAAAATGATTTTGACATCTGCCATGCTGTATAGCCCCAGGTAAATAGATGTAGGTTCTCAATATTTCATAAATAGGAATAAAAATGAGAATGTCCACACAAGTGAAAGATTGAGTCTAATTTTTTTTTATGGGTGAATCAATGTGAAGTGTGCGCATGAGATACATTCATTGCATATTTTTTCAAATTGAAAACTTGTTGCATAGATATATTTCGTAGGAAACTCTAAAGTGTAAGGGTGTTTAATTTAATATATCATTGTTTGACATTGTTAGATAAGATTAAATGATATATTATATATAATTGCAGGGAAGAACTTGATGGTATTGTACTCATAAATGTGTACTTATATCGTATTTTGCAAACATTGCATGGGGGAAGATGTGTTGTGCCATATGGAACAAAAGTAACAAGTTAAATCTTGAACAAATTGATAATTATCCTTTTTTAATAAATTTATCAAATTATGTTTATGTTGATTAAAAAAACTGTTTTACTGCCAAAAATTTTGCTTCAAGAAACTTTCTAAGATCATTTCTTGAATATCCTTTATGTAGATTGTAATTGTTGATACTATCTTCATTTGTTATCAGAATATAAGACAAGTGTATTCGATTTCTGAGCAGTAGCAGTGCTTGTAACTGTGTTTGGTGAGTAGAGCCTTGTGCAGTGTATAAAGCTCTTGTGTATCTAGAACAAGATGAAACAAAGCAAACATTTTTGCTGTGTATTAAAAACTGATAGGTTGTAGCATTTCCATCACAATAATTTTCTTTCTCCACATGTGATTTCCAAAGCACCAATTTAGCTTTAAATGCATTACTTATCATAGAAGCAAAGGAAGGGCGATGGTGTCAGGAGATCAGGCTGGTCAGTTTTGATTTTTATGGTTTTATGATTTTTAATTTTTATTTACTGAAATTATTCATTACAATTATGTTGTGTTTGTTGTTCAAATATCTAAAAATTTTCGATATTTGGACGGCAGGCACTTTAAAATTGTTTCATGGGCACCGCATTGCCAACCCCCTACACTATATCATACCTTTTCAGGAATAATTATTAACTTCTGTCAAACAATTTGTACACATTTTATTTTTGCAGTTTGGGGCATAGAATGGAATATAAACTGCTTAGCACTTTCCTCCACATTTTAAATCTTAAGTTTCCCTATCTGAGTTGCCCGAATGTCATACTTATCACTAGTGCGATGTGTTGTCATGTTTTTGAAGTTATTTCATTTGTTGAAATGAGCAACTGTAGATTGAAAATATTTTTGGTAACTGTTTTAAGCAATGTATTTAATGTTTTAAGGTTTTCTTACCATTCTTTTTTTCCCCTCACTTTTACTAATATAGCCTGCTGCAACTACTGGAGACTTATTGGGCATAGCTGGTACTCCTACCAATAGCCAACCTCCAGCTGCACCACCATCAAATGATCTTCTGGTTGATGTTTTTGGAGATCTTGCTTCTCCTGCACCTACTTCAAATGCTGGGTCACCTCCTACAACTTTAGCTCCTGGAGCTGTTGTCATCACAAATGAAGAGGGACTCTATAAGTAATCTCATTTTATATGTTAAACCATGTATATTCTGTTATTTGTAACCTTATACGTTCTTATTTTCTATTTTAAAATGAGATATTAAAATTATAAGATTTTCTGTCAAACCCCAACAGCATTATGGTTTGTAAATCTCAGGAAATTTAAATAATTAAGGGTGTCTACCAGTCTTCCCAAATTACTAAAATTTGAAATTGAAGGTATGAAAGTCCCAAAAATAAAATGAATGACTGGTTAAGCTGTGAATTTTCTCTATGTAAGAAATCTTAGTAGCACTGTTTTTTCCTGCTTTTACTGTAGAGTGCTTTTTGCAGCATTTAAGAGCTGAGTGGTAAGATGTATTTTTTACATATTAGAATAACAAATTACAAAAATTTGAGACCCTTCTTTTTATTTTATTTGCATAAAATTCCAATCTAGTTCTGTGCAAGTTTTAAAAGCAAGAATAGTATATTATGCTAAATGAATGGTCATTGAGGACCCTTTTTTTTTTCCCTTGAGATTTCGTTTTGTATTGATCAGATCATGATCAGTGTTTATTCCTCTACTGTGAAGGAATACTATTAACACATATATATCACTCATATAAAGAACAACAAAAATTTTATAAAGTTTCTCAAAATTTTGACATTGATAACTGACAATTTTTTAAAATATTTTGTTGAAAATTTTCTAGATGGTAAAATTCAAATTCATACTAAAATTTAGATTTAAAATTTTTTTAGTGAAATGTGAATTCCTATGGAGCAGACTTTACTCCATTTGAATTTACACTCATTTTTTCTTATGTGTAAGTGTGCTAATGCATACTTCAAATGCTGAAAATTATATTTAGGTGAAGTTCAGAAATTATTGCAAAATCACTATTGGTAATGAATTATTGCCAATATTAATTTTGCATTAATTTCTGGGTAAAAACTGTGCTTTACCTACGAATTTTTTAAATTTTCAGTCTTGTTTAATCTCCTGCTTATGCAATTTAGATTCACTTAATGATAAAAAAAAATTAAATATCTGTTAAAAGAATTATTTTGCATTATTTACATATAATTATCCTCACTGTAATTGAGAAAATCTCACAAAAATCAAACTGCCCTGTATTTGACATTTTCTTCTACAATGAGTTTGAACTTTTTCATTTTCTACATTTAAAAAATTTTTTGAAATATTTCTGAAAAATAAGTGCTCTGAATCCCCTGAATGGCAGTCATTGCAATCTTTTTTCGTCCTGGATGTGAATGATTATTTTTCCATTTACTGTACATAATTAAATCTTCAGTACAGTCGAACCTCGTTAGAGCAAACCTGGTATATAACAAACAAAAATTTTGGTTCTGCCATTTTCCTATTGTACATAATTTAATTAGTATCATGTCAGTTTAATGTAGTCGATTTTAGTTTAATTCATTAATGACCATTTTTAATAGCTTTTATTTCTTAATACATCATTGTTGAATATACGAGGGCTGTCCGTAAAGTATCCGAACTGAATGTACAAAACATAATACAGACACTGCTCTGCGTGCGCACGCTAATTCGCATTTTTAAACATATGTAAACTTGTTATGTTGGCAATTAGCCAAGCACTGCAAAGCGCGGTTCTCTTGTAGCAATAACGAAAAGTGAACGCAGTGGAAGTCTCGTGTCGGGTTGGATCATCACGGAATCTAATAAGCAACGTGTTTGCATCAAATTTTGTAGTAAAATTGGAAAAACAGCAGCCGAAATGTTCGATTTGCTTAAGAAAGCATACGGTGATGATGTTATGGGCCGAACTCAAGTGTTTCAATGGTTTAGACGTTTTAAAGATGGAAGGGAATCTGTGGAAAGTGATGCACGATCAGGGCATCTATCAACATCGAGAAATTCTGTCAAAGTGGAACAGGTTCACACTGTGGTACGATCCGATCGACGAATGACAGTTCGAGAGATTGCGGACGAGGTGGGAATAGCAAAAACTGTTTGCCAAGAAATTTTAACCGAAGATTTGGGCATGCGGTTTGTATCGGGTAAGTTTGTCCCACGTTTGCTTACCGAAGATCGAGAACTTCGCATGCAAATGGCTTCCGAGTTATTCGAACGGTCGTGTGAGGACCGTTATCTGGATGGCCAAATCTTATGTTAAAATTTCGTGGCAAACAGTTTTTATTATTCCCACCTTGTCCGCAATCTCTCAAACTGTAATTCGTCGATCTGATCACACCAGAGTACGAACCTGTTCTACTTCGACCTCATCTCTCGATGTTCATGGATGCCCTGATCGTGCATCACTTTCCACAGATTTCCTTCCATCTTTAAAACGTCTAAACCATTTAAACACTTAGAGTTCGGCCCATAACATCATCACCGTATGCTTTCTTAAGCAAATCGAACGTTTCGGTTGCCGTTTTTCCAATTTTACTTCAAAATTTGATGCAAACACGTTGCTCAGTAGTTTCCGTCATGATCCAACCCGACACGAGACTTCCACTGCGCTCACTTTTCGTTATTGCTACAAGAGAACTGCGCTTCGCAGTGCTTGGCTAATTGCCAACATAACGAGTTTACATATGTTTAAACATGCTAATTAGCGTGCGCACGCAGAGCGGTGTCTGTATTATGTTTTATACATTCAGTTTGGATACTTTACGGACAGCCCTCATACATTGCAACTAATGAGTTATACATTTTGTGAACTGTAGCATTTTTCTTAACAGTTCAGATATAGCAAACCACCAGATATAGCAAACAAATCCTTTGGTCCCTTGGAAGTTTGTTATAACAGGGTTCGACTGTATTCCTTATTCTTCAAAAACAATTTACAAGGATTTGATCTTTCAAATAAATTTGAAACCTTGCTGAAAATGATCAGTATAAGAATTATTCTAGTTTTTGGCCCCTGGATTTAGAGAACTTCTAAAATAAATTCTGTCCAATTATTTTGTAGTGTTTTGTTCTGGGAATGGCTGAACAAATTAAAGCAATATATCAATGAAATATTTTGGGTTTTGGCCTCTAGTATCTGTAGGGTTTATGTTCACCTATATAAAAATTATATTACTACCATATAGATATGTAACCCAAAAGTTTTTATTTTGATATTTTGCATTACCTTTTTAACATGGTATTCATCAAAACTGAAATATTTTCGCACCATATTTTATGTACTAAAAAACTGTTTTGAAATCTGAAGCTGAAATAGTTGATATTCTTTTTAATTTTTTTCATTAAATATTCTTTATTTTTCTGAAGACATCATTAAAAGGGTTTTGTAGTTATTAGAATTTTTATTTTATCAAGTTCTCATAGTCATGAACACCTTGATCAGTCACCCTATAATTGCTATATTACTTTAAAACAAATTGTGCAATTTAACTGTATCTTTTAAATCCGAGAAAGATTGTTTGCGTAGTGTGAAACTTTAATAGTATGTTCTTACTTTCAATTAGACAGTTTTCATTTGGCTTCGCAAACATTTCAAAGTTTACTAGTTATCTGTTTTATGTCTTTACAGATTAATATGCAAGAATAATGGTATACTATTTGAAAATGATCTTTTGCAAATTGGTGTCAAGAGTGAATTCAGACAAAATTTGGGAAGAATAAGTTTGTTTTATGGAAATAAAACACCTCTTCAATTCCATAGTTTTACACCAAATGTCTCTTGTTCTGATGTCCTTAGCAAAAGTATCCTTTAAATATGTGAAAATGTCTAAAATATTTTTTACCTTGCACTCTTAAAAAGTTAAGTGCTAATTTTAGTAATTGTAGGTAAATCATTGAGTTAATTTAGTAAATTTAGGTTTTCATATGGTAAGATTTAGATGTTCTTTTATTGCCTCAACTTTATTTGTGGATTAGATTGTTTTGCAGTTTTTATGACTTGTTGTGGGATTGCAGTGAGCCTTAATTTTTCTGCTTATATGTAGATAAAATTTTTCTATTCAATATAATATTTGCATAAATGATGTGAATCGCTACTTTGCTCTAAAATTTATGAATCTTTAATCAAACTGGATGGGCACTTTGTGTGTTGGGAAAAAGACATTATTTAAATTAGGAGTCTGGACTTATGAGTTATCTTGGTGTTTTAAAATTAATAAATGAAACATGATCACCTTAGCATTGGTAAATTGTATTGTAATGTATGAAAATTCTCATGAAAATGTAGCATGTACTTATAAAACACAAAATCAATTTTCAAAACATGCCATCGCATCACTAATCTTAGTGCTTGTTACGTCATTTATTTCCAAGAAAATAAACTAGGTACCCTGAAAATTTTGAAGATAATGTAAATGAGTTCATTAAAGGCTCATATTCAAGCTTTTTAATGGCAGTTATTCAGAAAAATATCAAATCTGCTGTAGAGAAATGTGAAATAGTGGAGTTGCAAACATGTTGTTTAAAAATTTGTATGGACTTCCCTAAGTTCTTAAGACATCAAGAAATACTGGTAGTCATTAGGAAAGGGTCCATAATGTTGTTCACTTTGATTATTCTTGTTTAAAAATGAAATACAATGTTAAGGTTTTTTAAACAACCTTCAAATAGGATACAATGATCACTTTGATGTAATAATGGGGGTCTGAGAGAGTGCTTTTTGTAACCACTTTTCAGTTCCTAAGTGTGTATGTAATGTAAAAGGGACTTGATTGTTTTTTTGTTTGATAAATTTGTTCACAAAAAGCAATAGCTAATATATTTATCAAATAAAATTCTATTCCTTTAATTTTGGCATCTTTACAGGGTAGACATTTTGCTCAAATGCTAAGGTTATAGAAATCCTGGAGTTGTTAAAACTTTTCAGCTAAAATATGTTAGAAAAAAAAATTGCAGTTTGTTTAAAAGATTGAGAAATGAGAGCAAATAAGAAATAAATCTGGAAATATGCTGTATTACTTTCTTTCCCTCAGAAAGATATTGTTTGTCACATCAGGTAGTTCCAAAATCTTGGGCACTGTACTGATTTTTATACTGGCTTACTGTTGTTACTTTAATGCTTCGATGAAGAGCTTGATATTAAAACAGAAAAAATGGTTCAAATATGTCATCTGACTCAGATTTGTATTTCCCTTGAAAATGCCATCCCAACTTAAACTGTGGCCTACAGTTCAAAATTAAGTCAGTGCCCCCCTTTATGATAACTCTTGAACTCTAGAAATTGAACTGTGTAATCAAACTGCATTGGACATAATGTGAGGAGACCTTCTCTGCTTTTAACTCGATTGAAAGTAAAGGGGAGGGAAAATTAGTATTGTAGTTTAACAAATAGTGTGCTGAATCAATTTAAAATTAAGAAATTTCTTATTCTTTATTTTCCTAAATTTAGAAAAAAGGTATATGACTCCCAAGTGCTTGCTAAAAGAAATCCATTGGTTCTACAAATAAACTAGTTGATAAGAAGAAATGGTTTAGAATTGTGTAAATTGGATTTAGTTTAATATTTCTGCTTTGTGAATTTTCAAAGTATAATATACTTTACTGTGGCAGCACAGTTTTTATATCAAAATATTTTTGATTCAATGTAGCCTTGACTAATCATAGTTTCACCCCCCCCCCCCCACACACACACACACACCCCACCCCCACCCCATCCCCAAATAAAAATAATAAAAAAAAATCATTAGCATTTTTTTTTCTTTGTTTTAATGCCAAAAGAGTGGTTTGAAGAAATATAAAGGTTTGTTTAGGTCACCCTTTTTTTCCCTCAAAGTCCTTTAAAATTTCTGAAATAGTCTGTTGGTAGTCCATAAAAGCTATTAATGTTTGTTAAAGATTTATCTGCTTTTATATTAATCCCTTTTAGACTCCTATAAAATGGCCCAATATTTTTCTTATGTAAACAAATTTGAATACTTTCTGTGTGTGTAGAGTTTCGCTTTTAATGCCTGAACTCTATTGCTTAATGTTCCTTAACATATTCTCAGAGTTAAATATACAATTTAAACCAGTAGAACCTACAATAGATGCCGGTGCCCAAGTACAGCAGCAGTTAAATATAGAGTGTATAGATGATTTTAATGAAAAACCTGTTCTCACAGTGCAGTTTATGTAAGTATGTTTGAATTATGAGAAAAGTCTTCTGTACTGTTGTAAAAGTATGGGGATGTGGAAAATTGTTGAAGTGCCCACATCCTTGATATGATATTAAGAACTAAGTATGCTATTATAATTTGATAGCATATACCTTTATGTCATTTTCAATCAGATTTTTTTTATTGCCTTGTAATTTTTTCAGGTATTCAAATGTTCTTCAGAAATTAAGCATGAAGCTACCAGTTACAGTTAATAAGTTTTTTGAGCCAACAGTTATGAATTCTGAAGCATTTTTCACAAGGTGGAAGAATTTAAACAAGTAGGTATTAGTGTAATTTTTAATTTATGTAACAGAATATGAAAACATAACATGATCTTAATGCCAGTTCTGTATTTTAGTCCTTCTCAAGAGGCACAGAAAATTTTTAAAGCCAAATATCCAATGGATAGTGAGGCAACAAAAACAAAAGTAAGTAAATTTGTCCTACTGCATATTCTTTGAATTTGTTGGAAAGCAATAGTTATGTGCTAGCTGACATTTTAATCAGATTGAACAAATGATATAATGTAAAAAATAGTATAGAAGTTTTTTCATGTTTAAACTGTATGAATATTTTCTGTTTACACCAAAGTTGCTTAAATATTGGCAAGTAGTATTCAAGATATTGAATTTGTATTATATTAAAATGTAGTGAAGTATGTATTGTGTGTCAATAAATATTGAATATTTGTATTTAATTTAACATTATGTTGGTTTTCAGCGTGGATAGTAATATTTTTTAGTTTTAGTAATTTGAACTGTTTTTTGAAAATCTGTTTTTAATTTGTAGTTTCTAATCCTGTATTTGATATTTCAGCTAAATGGGTTTGGTATAATGCTCTTGGAGGGCATCGATCCCAACCCAGACAACTTTGTCTGTGCTGGTATTGTTCACACAAGTACTCTTCAAGTTGGATGTTTATTACGGCTGGAACCGAATAGACAAGCACAAGTAAATCTTTTTTTGTGTTAATTTTTTTATAGCGTTACATGACTCAATATGACTGCATATGCATGATAAAAATAAATGAAGCATATTGACTTCTTGGCTACTTTAGATTTTCAAACCCTATGCTAAGAAAACTTTACAAATAGTTTAATATTAACAAAGAATTGAGATGAAATTGCCAAAATTATAGTACTTGTTTTCCGTATTTCATTTTGCAATTTTGGGTAGCTAATCTTTATAAATTTGCTAGTCTATTGTGCCATGAGTGCATACTATTTAGTTAGTTTCTGAAATTAAAGTTCTTTTTATTTTTGAAAACAGCAAGGAATTGCAATATTAATTTTGAGTAACTCGGTTTCTCTCATCCAACATCCTTTATATATTAACATCCATCACTTTACCAATAGAAATTTTCTTGCTAAGGAGAATAAATAAGGTATTATATCAAAATATGCTGTGAAATGTCACATGGTTGTTAAAATATTAGATTTTCTCAAATTTTTTTATGGACTCTTTCCCCCAAATTTAATTAATCATTCTTCCTGTTTAATTAGTTTGTCTAGGTTATCTGAATCCCTTGGTAAAGTATCTTTAGTTCTATATATATTATAAGTAGAGCATTTAGGCTTTCAATATATGTCATTTTATTTATTAGTTTGCAGTTTACATGCTTTTAACCTGTTCTTCTGATCTGAACTGTATATTAGAATTCACGTTTAATTTGTAGAATGAGTTATTCAGAATATGAGTAATTGGAATAAAGTTCAAGATTATGACAAAATAAGATATTTTAAAATGAAGTTTTTATTAAAGCAGAATATTACCCTGTCATAAAATTTTCTTGACCTTATATGATTTTTCTCATAGTATACCCAAATTTTTAAATCGTATTTTAGTTACAAATGAAATATTTGTGGCACCATGCCCTTTTAAGTCCATTCACTGACTAGACTTTGGTATTAATCGAATTGTTTTATTTTGGTATGTTTCCTTTTCCCTTAAATATTCCCTCTAAAATTGTTCTCCTAGTATTTTGTAGTTGAAATTACTCGAGTTAAATCTTTTTGTATATCTGTTTAATGTACCAAAGTATTATTACATTGTCCTAATGATTACATAGGTACTCTCCTTTGTTAGAATTTTATTGATATTAGCAAGAAATTTCATGTATAAGATCTTACTTATCATGTCACAATTTTTTATCATATAAGCTATGCTTTCATGATTTCAAACTGAAAATGTAGACATTACTGCTTTCAAAATTAAACCAAAAAAAAATTTGTAAATACCCATAGATGAGAAACAGACAAGGCATAATGAACTTGTTTAGTCTTTTTAATTTTTAAAATAGAATTTTTTTCCTAACGTTTATAATTGCATATCTAAAATTTGAATCCTGTATGATTAAATATTTATTTAATTTACCAAAATGTCTGTTTCTACTGGTTTTTGGTTGACAGGCTTAATAGTCTTAACATTACTGCATGTTGTAGGAAGAATAGGAAAGCATTAATTAATAAATGAAAGGTGGTCCTAGTTGTCAAAAAGAAAAGGAAAGTATAGTGTGGTAAAAAAGACAGTAGTGAAATTGAGAGTTGATGTCATAATCAGGTATAAAAATTATTACCTGTTGTACAGGAGAGAGAGAATTTCTAAGCCTTTAGTAGGCAAAAGAATTACTTCTGTTCAAGAAGTTTTCATGTGGCAAACATGGAAGTTCTCGGTTCTATGTACAATTATGGATGATCTCTTTTAGATTTGCATAATGCCTGATATTTTTTCATGCATTTGTTGTATGATAGTAAAATGTATTTAGTGTTCTGATACTATACCTTTGTAGGCATTGTAAAAGTTATCAAGATACTCTACATCTTGATAACTTTAACAATATTGTTATTTACAATATTATAATACTGTCTATTGATAGAGAATGTATTTAATCCATTGAAAAATATGCATTTAGTGTGTTTTTGCGGTATGCAATGACCTTGCATCTGTGGAGGCTCTGAAATTTAAACATGCTGTTTTATTTCTGTATGTCAGTAGTAAACCATAAGTGAATTTTCTTCATTTTTGATATTTTCATTGCGACTCCTTTTGGATGGAGCTTCTTTGAGGAAAACTGTCCTACATGCAAAACAAGATAGTGGATAAAATATAGACTTACATAATAGTTTATAAGTCCTGATGAGAGGTAAACCATCACAAAGCTCTCCTTAAAAATGGGAAAATTCGCTTATGATGGTTTACCTCTGACATGCAGATTTATCAATTGCATGTGATGGAGAAATTTTTGCTTTATGTTTGGATGAGATGTTTTGTAATGTTATACAAGTTGCAAATCATAGTCCCACTTCCTGGATTATTTTAGAACCTTGATAGGAAGAGTTATGGAAGTGTATATTCAAAATCTTGTTGAAATGCCCATCTTAAAGGCATCATTTTGGTCAGCAATTTCCATATAGGAATGCTGCGATGACATTCAAACATGACTTGTATCAATGAAATATTTACAATAAAATTTTTTCTTTTTTTAGATGTATCGACTTACTGTTCGAACCAGTAAAGATTCTGTTTCAAAAGAATTATGTGAATTGCTGCAAGATCAGTTTTGACCTGAACACCAAATTCTGTCAGCATACATTTATTGTGCTGAAATTACTCATGAAGGACTGTTGCACTCTTGTCTATTTATCTTGTGCTTCATGAATTGAACATGAACCCTTAGAATTGTATATTTTTTAATCCAACAGCACAATTACTCACAAGAGTTTTTATGCTCCGGGTTTGAATATACTGAGTTTTGTTCCTGAGCTGTGGTGTAAATCTTTTGTAGAAATTAAAGGTCACCCTTAAATTTTTGAAGAATGCGAAAAACTTGAAAATTTTTATTGTTCACAGAGATGCCAAGTCTTGAAACTGATTTCAGTGCTTATTAATTTTATTGACAGATTAAGGCTGTTTTTTTTTTAAAAATATATATATATATATAAATCATTCCCTTACTATGCAGCTTCTCAGTTATACAGCGATATATTGTACAGGAACATTTTTTAAATTCGATTTTAAAACTTCTCTTTTACACTGTCTAGTAATTAAGTTCCTTTAAACTGATCAAAATTGTTATTAATCATTAATTTTCTGTATATTGTGTTTCCATACATTCCTTATAATTCTGAAGAGTTACCATAGGTTAGCTTTTAATCCAATTTAAAATAAGATCTGTGATGATATAGAAAATGTCATTCCATTTGTTTTTAGTTTCATCAGTATGATCTCATTCTAAATATATGCAAAGAATCTGTTAGAGGATAAAGCATTACAGAACATGTTCGTGTACATCAGTCTGCAATTATTTCCTTTTAACAAGTTTTCAAAAAATAAGCTCATCTGAATGTTGGCATCTCTGTTGTGTATGTTTATAGTTCTATAGGTCAATAGTGTTGTATTATTGTGTGAAAGATATTGCATTTGAAATTTTATGAAATTTATAGCTGTTACATACCTTTCTATAAAATGTTAAAGATGTCAAGGTGATAAAAAGCCTTGAAATGTACTAGTTATGTGTGTGGCAATAATCCTTTTATCATGCTTTCTATAACTGTGAACATCTGCAAAATATTTGAAGCATGTCAGAAATTTATTTGCACTGTATTTTTGAAAATATTGAATGCTAATTAGAATAGTGAAATATTTTGGTTATTTTAAGTCATACTGGTATCATTTTAAATTGAGTTTGTTTAATACTCATATTCATTTTGTTTCATTGTTTATCTAAATTGGGAATTTTCAACAGGAAATTCAGGATGCATAATTGTGATAAGTTGAATGCTTTTCATATACTCTCATTAAGTTATATTTATTAAACATGTGTATATT
The DNA here is from genome assembly GCA_907164885.2 of Dolomedes plantarius. NCBI lineage: Eukaryota > Metazoa > Arthropoda > Arachnida > Araneae > Dolomedidae > Dolomedes > Dolomedes plantarius. The sequence continues at coordinate 40,785,049 of OU015494.1, read as the reverse complement.
TTGTTTTTAGATTATAATTGGACTTTAATGCAGTATGTCTTTATTTCTACAATTTGCATTAACGTCAAACTTGTTGTTATTTAAAGTTGGTTAATATTTGTTTACTCTTTCTGTATATCTTTGAAATGAACAATGATTTGTGAAATATATTTTATTAAAGTTACAATTTTTTTTTCAAATTTTATACATGTATTTTATTATACAGACATGCTGTGTGATTAGGATCTAAGTATAAAGGTACTCATCTATTTCCTTATTTATGATATGAAGTGCCTGTGAATTTTTCAATTACTTTATTTTGAAATGGAAATTATGGGAACACTAAAAGTTTAAATATTATGTTACTAGTGTAAAGAAGTGGTGAGGAAATCATTTTTTGTCAACTTTTATTTTGAGTAAAAATTCCTGGTGTTAAAAAAAAAAAAAATTATGTTGACTCTTTGTTTTTATGGTTCTTTGTCATATGTCTCTGATCTTGAAAGGTTATCTTGTATTTTAAGAATCATGTTAATTTGTAATCTGTACTATACTCTGAAAATCAGTGAAAATGTGTTTAAATTATCTAGATTTCTTTGTTTTTCAGTTTTGTTTCAGTTACATATTTTATGAGCTTGTGAAAATTAAATCTGTGGCCTATGGTAATGTTTCAGTTAAATAAGAATATAATAAACTGCAAATGATGTAATCAACTCAATTAACATTATCATTTTATAATGTGCATTTGTCAAAAAACAAATCTCATACATTGAAAACATTGTTTAAAATAATATTTTCAATTAAATTAGTCTCACTGTAATTTTTTTTTTTAAATGAAATTTCTGGCCAGGGCAAATTAGATTCAAACATTGAAACTCAGACATGCATTCATCCATAACAGATACTCGAAATCTGCAATAAAATATATAATGAACTAATACTAGTTTTTCATAAAGCAAATACACTGATCAATGTAGATGAAGGATTAAATGGAATTTTTTTTTCAGGTCTTTCTGTCTGAGACAGGCTCTTCAGGTAGTCTGTCAGAGGGAGGAGGGAGTAAAACACAGATGCAGAAATGAAATAAGGCTGAATGGAATCGGGAGACAATAGAGCAGCATTTCTTAAACTGTTGGTTGCGACCCCAAATGGTTGCAAAGCGAAATTTTGGGGTCACAAAAATTTAATTGTTACATGAATTTAGTTCTTGCCCGTTGTGAGTATCTAAGACACATTTTATTGTATTTCTTCAAATATACTGAAAGCATGTTCCTCATATTTTATGCAAATCTTGATAAAACATCTATGATTTAAAATATTTAAATTAAACCATTGCGGGATAAAACTAATTATTAGTATTAATATATATAAATAATTTTATAATGAAATCGGGGAGTGGCATATATATATATATATATATGTGTGTGTATGCTTGAAACATGTATCAAAGCTACTATTTTTCATACGTTTATTGTTAACCAAAGAAATAAATTTATGAGAAAATATTTATCTGTATACCCTGAGGTCACAAAAAACCCGCAATGATAAAAATGGGTCATGAATGAATAAAGTTTAAGAAGCACTGCAATAGAGGAATGTAGTAAAATATTCTGAAAGTAGGAAACTTAAGTATCAGTCGAGCCATTTATATGCAGGTATTTTTTCAGTAATTAAAAATTAGGGGCCTTATGTGGCAAGGCACTGGATATATAGCATCAGACAATTAGAATTTCAGTCCACACTTTCCTGGAAGTATTTAGCAATAATGATTTTAGATATGTTTTATAAGTGTTCTTTTATATTTTTATCACAGGCACATTCAGTGTGACCTTTCCACAGGATATTTAATAAATGCCCCATTGTGATTTGGGGATAGTAGGAAAACAAAATTTATTAATATGACTGTAAAATTGATGTTTATGTCACTTTAAAATATCGAGATGGGTTGTCATAACCCTGAGATTTATGAAAGGGTAAGACAGTTTGTGAAACAACTTTTTTTTTTAACATGATCATTTTTGACTGTTCAGTTAACTTTGGAATTAAGAGAAGTAGGGTTCAAACGTTGATACTAAATTTCTACTTCTGAATAATGTATCCAAAGCATTTTAGTAGACAGTGCTGAAGAGGGCTTGTTGAGTGCTACTCAGTGAACATACACCTGTTAGCAGGAGATATGTATTTGTCAGTAAAATAACTGATTGGATGGAAGCTGTACAGGGTGATCTATATAAGGACAATAGGCTACAATGAGGTAGGGTATAAAATGAAGCACTATTAGCAGAGAGTGAAGTAGAGATGAGTTGCATCCTCACATAATAGTATTTTGTCAATTTTGGGTAAACTTAGGCCTAAATATAGCAATTATATTTACTTTTAACATGGCCAAATTTAGCTGAAATATCCGGGTCTATTCTCTTGAGCATCAGCATGAAAAAGTCTGTTAGTTACCAACTAGGAGTTTGCAGACTATTAAATTTGTCCACAATTGACAGAAAGGAGCAATGAGCCTTACTGTTCATTGAAATATGCTACCTTTGGTCATAATATCTTTAAATCCTGATGAATTACATCTTTAAACGTTAGATACCTCAAATAAAACTGAAGATGGAGAGAGTATGCACTCGTATGAATGAAGAATAAGATTTTTAATGATCTAAGTATTACTTGTTAGATTTTTAATTTCTCTTGGGTTGGTTCTCTCAAATATTTGTGACATTTGGATTTACCTACTAAATTTCTTTAAAGTTAGAATAAAGTCTGTTAATAAAGTACTACCTTTAACTACATTTTAAAAAAGGTTTTTGGAAGAATTTAAGTTTTAATCCATGTAGTATTGTAATTTAATTTTTTAAAAACACTTGAGCTGATTTCATTGTTATCAGCTTTTAAACATTCATGTCAGCTTGGAATATCATCCACAGGATATCTGGAAAATATGCTTGACTTATGCGATTGTGCCTCCAGTAACAAAACGAATTATAAAGCTAAATCTTAAATATGCGTTACCAATACTGAATTAATAAGAAATATTCTAAAGGATATATGTATTAGTATACATGACTCATTGTTATTATAGATTACTGAAAGTACAGAAGGTCCTTCGCACTTTATGGAAACAATTTTGTAATTTAATTTTGTTCGCATTTTGAGATAAAATTTTGGTGACTTCAGAATAATCGTCTGCAACTGTTTTGTTTTGATTGGAATGTAGAATAAAAGATTCATTTTGAAAATGGCTCCTAAAATTGACAGATGGTTCAGAGGTTACATAACTGCGCTTTCCGAGGAGAAATATTCATATCAACAAATTATAAAGTGGTGTAAAAATTGTGGTTATGGCGTTTTTAAAAAAAAGTATTTATAATATATTCAATCTGAAAGGGAAAAAAAGTCTAACTGAAAGTGAAAATAAAACATGACCGTGAAACCTCATCCTAAGACTGTTCGAACACGGGTAAATATCAAGAATTTTCTTAAGTCTGTGATCCTAAAAGAAAATCCGCCGACTCAAAGATCCATTGCATCGAAAGTAGGAATGTCTTCTGGCACTGTAAGTAAAATCATTCATAATGATTTGAAATTTAAAAAAATTTTAACCCAAAGTTCATCTGCTTTTGCCAAAGCATATTTCTGAAAAAAAAAAATTTGTTATTACTGTTTTTGATTCTTATAAGCGGTTGATTCTTATAACCGAAATTTAGGTTTTTGGACAGGAACACACACCTAATATATACATATATTAGATAATTTACCATAAAATACTCTTTAATTTACATTAACTATCTTTTATTAAAATTAATTTTTATAGTTTTAAAAATAAAACTTAATTTTTAGACCTATAAGTAGATACACATGATTATAGTAAGAGAAGAAAAAAATACAATATTTGTTACAAGCTACAACATACCTGCTTAACAGTTTTAACATTTCAACTACGAGCAAGGGAGCAAGAAAAAGTTTTCTATGGTAGTTTGACGTAATGAAGTTTTCAGAAGGCTGTTTATACCTCTTTCAATACTTATAGTCTCAGACGAAGATTTACTCGGACGGGTAAAGTTGCCCCCGGGTCAAGCTAATAGGACAGTGTTGTGGTAAAGCGTTTAAGGGGAAACTATTATGTTATGTCTAATAAAGAAAGGGGTGAATTTTACGACTATATTCCATCCCATCTTATCAATCTTTCTTTAAAAAAAAGAAAGAACTTCGTGCCTTTTGAGGGTTTAAGTAGCTTTTTTGAAAAAATGAAAGGAAAGCGAAGAGTGTAAACTGATTCTTAAAACCGGTGGATTGATTCTTTAAAGCGAAAATTTTAACATGGAAATAATTCATTTGTTTTTGTTTTCGCGATATTGATTCTTATAAACGGTTGATTCTTATAACCAGTGATCACTATAAGCGGTGGTTACTGTATTTAATTAAGTAACTGTTATAAAAGATCAGTTTTCTATTGCTTAAGTTACAGTAATGACCGTACGAAATGGCTTCATCAGTGTACAGAAAAGTTTCCAAAGGGTTTCATGATAGTTGCAGGATTTGTTACAATGACAAATTAAAAAAAAAAAAGTCAAAGCCAAAATTAATTCACTCCACTATCAGCAGAAAATTTAAGAACCAATTTTTGAAGAATTTCCAGCCTTATTTGGAAATGATAATGATCAAGTTTGAGCTTCGTATGGACAAAGCCTGTAGTCGCATGTCTAAATCAACTGCCGCTTATTTAGCTGAGAAAGAATCAGAAACAGAAATAAAGTGGATCACATTTAATGACAGTCGAACCCCGTTATAGCGAACCCGGTATATAACGAACGAAAATTTTGGTCCCGCCGTTTTCTTATTGTATTTAATGCGAATTTATCCTTTTATAGCGAACCTCCGAAACCTTAAGAATCGGCTATAACGAACATTTTTTTCAGTCGACTGATTTTTTTTTAAAATTTTTAAACTTTTTAAGTATGTTGAAGATACAACGAATGTTGAAGAAGATGAAGATTTACCTATCGCGATGTGGATAGAAAAGCACAAAATTTCATCATTCTCAGATTGAAGCGTGCAGCTGTTCGAAACATGTGATGATGAAGTCATTACATGCGAAAATCCGACTGATGAAGACATTGTAGACGAAATTAAAATGAATCATTCTGAAATCGAAGATTCTGCTTCTGAGGCTGAAGAGGAGCACATAAATGACGAAATGTCAACCATCTCAGATGCTACAGCAGCGATGAGTGTAATTAATAAGCTTTTGTCCACGCAAACAGTGAAAAAAAAAAGAGTGTTGGAGTTATTTGATGTATTGGACAGAGAAATTCATAATGTTTTTGAAATCGGCATCACGTCAGCAGAAGATTACCGATTATTTCTGTATCAAAAGAGTGAGCAACAATTAAAGATAAAATCAATTTATTTCCATATGTCTTCATTTTTAGTTAATTTAATTAGTATTCTGTCAGTTTGATGTAATCGATTTTAGTCAATTTAATTCATTAATGATCATTTTTACCCTGTTTTTTTTTTAACTTGCTTTCTTGTGTGTTTGTCTAGTACAAATCTTGCAATCGATTTTTAACTAACTTCCCGAACTAGCTAGACATTTGAAACTTTTAGAATAGCTCAGAACACGATGACAATGCATTTTTTTAATACTTTTAGCCATCTTTAAGCAGAATTCAATTTATTTTCAGTTAATTTTGTTTTGTAGACTGGTGCAGCCATCTATTGGCCGGAAAGGGAACTAGTCAAATGCAAGTTAACTTTCAATTAACTTCATTTTCTTTCAAGTTGATGGGATAATTCATCAAAAAAATTTTTAAAAAGTATTTATTAATACATAGAATTGTCAAGTTTATATGATTCAACAGAAAATTTAAAAACATAGTATATAAAAAGTCTTTATCTTGTAATTGTTAATAGATTTTATCATTCTTTCAAAAAATCATTATTGAATATACATAACAACTAATGAGTTATACATTTTGTGAACTCTAAAATTTTTCTTAATGATTTGGATATAACGAACCACCGGATATAGCGAACAAAATCTTTGGTCCCTTGAAGTTCGTTATAACGGGGTTCGACTGTACCTGTAAAATCGCCTGACGCTTCTCCAATGGACTTTTGTGCTTTCGGTTTATTAAAACGTGCTTTGGTTAAAACGGCATCCAAGAACACTGAACGGACTTTGGAAAACAGTCCAGGAGGAATGGGGTAAAATTGGCATGACAGTACTAAGAAAAGTTTATTTCATTGAAAATTCGAGCTAGAGCTATTGTCAAGAACATTAACTACCAGATAGAAGGAAATCGCCGCAAAAATAGCATTAATACATAAAACATAACTATCAAAATCGTTTCCATAAAGTGCGAACGACCTTCTGTATTGTAATTAAAAATGTATTAATACAGTCAAACCCCGTTATAGCGAACCCAGTATATAACGAACGAAAATTTTGGTCCCGCCGTTTTCCTATTGTATTTAATGTTAATTTATCCTTTTATAGCGAACCTCCAAAATCTTAAGAATCGGCTATAACGAACATTTTTTTTTCAATTCGGCAACTGAATTTTTTAAAATTTTTTAAGAATGTTGAAGATGATGATTTACCTATCGCGATGTAGATAAAAAAGCTTAAAATTTCATCATTCTCCAATTGTGGCGTGCAATTGTTCGAAACATGTGATGATGAAGTCATTACATGTGAAAATCCGACTGATGAAGATATTGTGGAAGAAATTAAAATAAATCATTCTGAAATCGAAGATTCTGCTTCTGATGCTGATGAAGAGGAGAACATAAATGACGAAATCTCCACCATCTCAGATGCTACAGCAGTGATGCGTGTATTTAATAAGTTTTTGTCTACACAAAGAGTGGAAGAAAAGAGTGTTGGAGTTATTTGATGTATTGGACAAAGAAATTCATAAAATGTTTTTGAAATCGCCATCACGTCAGCAGAAGATTACCGATTATTTCTGTATCAAAATGGTGAGCAACAATGAAAGATAAAATCAACTTATTTTCATTTGTCTTCATTTTTAGTTAATTTAATTAGTATTGTGTCAGTTTAGTGTAATCGATTTTAGTGTCAATTTAATTCACTAATGATCATTTTTAATAGATTTTATCATTCTTTCAATACATCATTATTGAATATACATAGCAACTAATGAGTTATACATTTTGTGAACTTTAACATTTTTCTTAATGGTTCGGATATAGCGAACAAAATCTTTGGTCCCTTGAAGTTCGTTATAACGGGGTTCGACTGTATATGAATTCCAGATCCATAATGGACTAAGTGACCCGAGACATTTTTGAGGTATTTCGAAAGACTGAAGGATATGGGGAGAAAGACAATGTGTTACTAAGCCACTGTAGCTCATGTGAGAGAGAGAATGTTAAGTTGTACAGTTGTACTTGAAGTGAAAAAGATGCTGAATCAGTGTCACCTGTTTAGTAAATTTCACGGAGAAAAGTTAGTTATATGGTTGAATTTATATTCCCAACTAAACATCGAATCTTAACTGTGTCTGGTTGTGCATATATAATGTAAGAAGTGCATACCATGAGTAGAAATTCAAACTCATAAGGCGGTACCCCCAAAAAATAATTTATTAACCACTCCTTATCTGTCTAAGGTTGTTTTTTCTTCACTTAAAAGATATTTTGCATCAATTTAAAAATTGTTTTCGAGATAAACAGACTAATGGCTGAATACTAAGGATTTTTGAAAGTTTTGTAATCCCTGTTATGCTGTTGCTTGTTGCTTTGTCTCACTATCATTTTTTTTCTTGCCCGTATTATTCGAAAGCCTCAAAAGACATCGAATTGCCATTGTGAGGTATGATGAGGTATGCCACGTTAAACATGCCTTGAAATAATCTAAGAAAATTTGAAAGCTGATCATCTTCTCTTTAAAATCATCAGGAAAGGAAAGTTGGAACACCTTGGTCTAGAGAATTAATATACGCGTAAAATGAAGTTTGAGACATTAACACACGTCATAGAATTCAAAATGCAAAATAAAACCTTATAAGTCTACTGACACTTGAAATGTATTTTACAGAAAATGGCCGATATGAAAGCAGATTGCAACAATCTCCCCCCCCCCCCCAGTTATGACGATGGTATAGCATCAGTGGCGCACCCAGGGGGTGGGCCAAGGGGCCCTAACCCCCCCCCCCCCTCAAAGAAATAGAAATTGCATTATGAATATTGAATTTTCATTATAAATATTTTTATCCGTACAACTCGCCCCCCCCTCCCCCTAAAGATTACATCCTGGGTGCGCCACTGTATAGCATGGTAGTACTGCTGTTCCGAGTACCTGGAAGTGAGCAAATGTGGTACAGTATTACGATATCTGTCTTTCATAGCTTGTAGGGAAAGAGAGGTTCATTAAATGGCCTGTTACAGCGCAGAGAAATATCGAGCCCGTAGACTGGAGAGGGACATGAAGCTGTATCCGTGATTGGACAACCTTACTAACCTGTAGTCTTCCGTTAGATCACACCTCCAATCAATATGAGCTTCTCCAGTTTCCTCTTTAAAATTGGTTTCGGAAACTTTGGACGATTAAGGGCCTATTCACGATACACGTCTGAACGTGCGTAATTGTGTGAACAAAAAAAGTAGTATAGAGTTCATCTTTTTTTATATACAAACGATTATCCAATGTAAAACTTTGCTTATGTACAGGGCTTATTAGCCGTGGCACATGACACGCATTCGCGCAGCAGTACATTATTGTATCAGAAGCAATACTGCTCTCAGAAACAGAAAATGTTTTCCTCGACCAAAGAGAAAGGAGCTAGCACTCTTTCATGTGCGATAACTACTCAGTTGTGATCATCCCGTATTACAGAACTACGTGTTGTGCTTCAGGAACTTTTACGCTAGGGGATTTACAGTGTTAAAAAATATTGTTTTCTGATTTTTCTAAGTGAGAATGAAATTTCCTGCTTTTATTACTTGCAGTTGTTATATAAATCTCATACCAGTTATATAATACAATATGAAATGTTGCGAGGAGCAAAGAATTTTGAGAATGCTTTTAAGCATTCTCAAAATTCTCATAAAACACAGTTAAAACTGTAACGTATTGAAAACTGCATATACAGGGTGGTTATAATTAAAGTTCCACTTTGAAATGGTCATAAAAGGAAAACTACTGGACCAAATGTTATCAAACTTGGTAATAGTTTAAAGGAGATCATGGAAATTTCTTTTCCGTCAAAAAAAAAAAAAAAGTTCAAGAGCTCACCACCAGGGGGAATGGCGCTGTATGTAATATTGCTAAACGAAATAAGGGTCGGAATCTAACTTAACCTTTTGCTACACGGGTTTAACATTTTGTATACCCTTAAGAAACATTGACCTAAACAAAATTACCATTTAAAGTGTGCGCATTCCGGAAATCGTTTTCTTACAGATCGCTAATTTGTGAATTTTGAAGCCTGAATTCGGCCGTAAGACATGAGATATCGGTTTAAAACGTTTTTAATCGTTTCTAAAACGAAACTATGGGGTTATGTCCGTAACATTCCTGATATGCTAAGAGCTACTGTTGAGAATGCAGTAATGCGGTTTAACTTGCTTTCGGAAAATGGTAGACGCCACATTGAACATGCTTTGTAACACGTTTCAGAAACGATTAAACACATTTTGAACCGATGTCTTCATGTCTTATTTAGTTTAACAATATCACATACAGCGCCATTTTCCCCCTGGTGGTGAGTTTTTAATTTAATTTTTTTTTTTTTTTTTTACGGAAAAGAAATTCCCATGACCTTTTTTAAACTATTACCAAGTTTGATAACATTTGGTCCAGTAGTTTCCTTTTACGACCATTTAAAAGTGGAACTTTAATTATAACCACCCTGTATAAAAGAGAGAAACACGTAGTAGGTTTAACTGTCTGACCGTACAGTGTTGACTATTAACTACAAGAAAAACATTTTCAAAGAGCGTAGAATATTTCTCAACCATGTTTGCCGTAATAAACTGCCATCATCTGATCCAGTAGACTCATTTCGTTTAACTGTAAAAGGAAAAAAGATATATGGGGAAAAATCTGCACTGTATCCCCCAAACAATGATGTTTCTCGGACGGGAGATTCTGAGATTTTATATTAATTCATTTGATGAAATTGGAAAGTCTAGGCTCTAATTTTGGGATGCTTTATACCCTAAAATGCTAAAAATTTTTAATAAGTGGACTATATTGATACGTAAGACCTTCTAAAATAATTGCAGCCAGTACAACAAAGGTTCTTTCTAATTCGCAGTGTCGAGTAACCTGAGGTTTAGAAAAATTCCACTCTGTTATGAGTATCCTTTATGTTCACATTTTGAATGACAGTATAAAAGCCGTCCATTTGATTTGTAAATTTTAAATGAGACTATATTTCATTGTCACCATCTGGCATTTTTTAAGTATTATCAGGTCTACTGAACTTTTTATTTTTAACGAATTTTCCTTATTTTATCACAGATATGAAACAGCCGTGCGCTATTTCTGATTCAGTAACATAAAAGAAAAAAATATATATACGTATCCAATATCAAACGTTCATGAGTTAAAAAAAGAAAAGTAGAAAGGTATAATGAGAGGATTAACTTTGTGAAATCAACTTCTGTCGGTGGGTTCAATGATTCCTTCTAGTTTCAAATTTTTAAGAATTTCTGTGAATGGTTTTGTCCTTCCAGCGTAATTTTAATTGCTTTTTATTGTGAAGCCATGTTTATGCGTGCTTCTAATCATTTCATTTAAAATAATGAGAGCACAAAAGAATCAGATTGTTCATAGTCATCAGCATAAGGTTTTATAGTTAGAGCCAAGGATCTCATGAATGTAGAACTGCTCAAATCATCCCTACAGAAACTCGAGAAAGGCATATAAATGCCTCCTCTAAAGCACTGAGTATAATTTTCAAAAAGCAGTATGAACAGTAGAAATATGTGCATTAGCTCTTGGGAATTTTCTCACATACATACATAAACAAAATTTTTGGAAATTATAACGTACCAAAAAAAAAAACTATAGTTCTAATCACGATTTCCCTTGAATCCAGTTTATGAGGAAGAAATCGAATTTTTGATAACCTGTTTCACACAGTTCCTAGGTAAAGTGGAACACGATAGAACTAGAAACCATAAAATAATGAAAAAGTATAACGGCACTGTATTTTCATCATCTGTCATGTCAACAAAATAGGTACACTATAAAAGTATGCATCTGAGTAGTTTGACTTTTACCTGGTGGATCAAACTACCCTCCTTTCGTGAAGGGGGATGAATGAATCTTTTCTCATTGAGGAAAATATTAACACGTATAGATTAACAGCTCATAATCTAAGGTTATAATGAAATGAGAGGTGCTAAATATGCGCATTTCGATTATAAGAATGAATTTAAAAATTTTAAGGGCATGGAAAAATAAAATTTTGTTTAAATTTGTATAGAACTGTTCAGTAAAAGAATATTTTTCTGAAAAATACAACCCTAATTTGTAATTAGTAAAAACAAATCACTTTGACATGAGACTGAATAATTTTTTCTCCGCTTTTTGAAATCCACCTTTCTGTAGGAAACGTCCCTAAACTAAACCTTTATAAAGATAGTGTCCTTGCAATCAATAAACCTTCTGAATAATTCAAGATCATGTTTAATAGTGTTTGATGCGGTTTACAATGACATAAGATTTTAAAGTGCAAGTGACTATTAAAGTCACTTACGGTAAATTTTTAAACTCTCGATTCAAAAAATGGCTAGCAGTAGTATGTAATCCTTTCTCATGAATTCTTGTTTTGGAGAACTTCATTATCATATGATGTCCATAGAGAACTTTAAAGCTGAATATTATGTAAAAAGAACTCAGTATGCATTAGTTTCTTAATATTTTTGCTTTTATTTTTAAGATATTTGAAATTAGCACATCTGATTGATTTCCTCAAATCTTTTTAATATGAAAATTGAGTTTATCCAGTTTATACTTGTATCAGTCAACGGAAGGAGAAAATGAAGCTCGTTGAAATCTTCTCGCAGTCATCTCATACGGCAATGGTTCTCAACCGGCGGTACGCGTACCCCTTGGGGGTACGCGTTCTCTGTACCCCTTACAGATCTGTACCCCTTACAGATTTTCGCGTACCCCTTGGGGGTACGCGAAAATCTGTAAGGGGTACGCGGTTAACTACCAAAAAGTATACAAAATTATATCGATACATGCTAGAATTTAATTGACAAAAGTTTATGTAATGATTTAAAAATGAAAACTATCAGTAAAGCAGCAAGCAAACACGTCGCTCGTCGCAAGCAAACACAAAGAACAAGCAGACATTGCTGTGAAGTACCTTCTGTGGTTTACGACAACTTACTTGGGCGAAAAAGGATTTTCAAGTTTAACTTACCTGAAAAACAAGTATAGAAACATGCTTAATGTTGAGGATGATTTAAGGCTGTATTTGACCAAGCTGGAGCCAAATATTGATGAACTTTGTAAACAAAAAAAAGCCCAGCGTTCCCACTAATTATTTTCTGAGACTTTTTTAATTTTATGTCTGATTAATAAAAAATTTGTAATAAAATGTCCATTAAAATAAAAAAATTTGTTTTTAATTTATATTACCCATTCGTAATTAAACTTTAACAGTTTAATATTTAAACTTTAACTAATATAACACATTTTAATAAAACTAAAGTGTTTTTGTTGGGGGTACGCATAGTTAATGACACACAAAAAGGGGTACTTGGGTTGAAAAAGGTTAAGAACCACTGTCTTACGGTAAGGACAGCCAAAGTGTTTATGCACGCCGTAGATACAAAATACTGTACGCTGAACAAAGGTAAAGTAGTGAAATTCTAACTTCTGTAAGGTACTGTAAGAGGAAAGCATCCATATATATTGAACATGCCATTTAAGGTTTGCCTTTACCTTAGAGAATATTGATTTTTTTCTTTTTTTCAATTGTCCGGAAACATTCGCACTTTAAACCACGGTGGTTTGTCGACTGCTTTGCATTTGGGAGCACCATACAGGAGAGAATATTGTTGTGAAAAGGATTATAGGAAGTAATATTCTATATTGTGGGTATTATGGCTAAGAGTTTTGCCCTTTGCTTCTTATCTCTGGAATCGATCATTTGGGATATTTGATTTTTCACTCCGAAAACTTTAACGCAGGAGAAAATAATGGGAAAGATGTTTAGTGAGTCACAATTCCTTTATAATTTTGCCAATTTTTTCAGGAGTTCTTTATTTGTCGATGTGACTATCAACTACTATGATGAAGCCAAACTTTTAGGTCGCAACTCTTCCTGTAAAACCGGTGAGCACTGGGACCGAAAAATAGTTTTGCGCGAAAGGTCCGAAGTATTGAACAACATATTTGTAATCTTACAGTGGCAACAGTCGTTATTTGTTTTTGAAACAGGATATTCTAAAACTCTGAAGTAGGTGCTCTCTCACAAATCGCTGATTTTGTTGTGTTTTGACCCAATACATTTGTAGTTGTATCATTTTGTTATGTTCGTGTAAACAGTGGAGCTCAATCATTGCCTTATGTGTTGCAAGACAACTGAGATTTACATTTCATACAATTAAGTGGCATTCAATACATGTCGACATCGGCAGCTACTGCGGAACATCAGCAGCTTCGTCAGCGACATGGGTTTAAAATCGACTTATTTACCTGAAACTTTGTCCGTGGCTTGTTTAAACACATTATCTATAGCTTGTCGATTTTGAAGACAAAATGTAGGTTCAGTTCCGTTAGAAATCGAAATATGCCTTTGACTGGATATTTTTAATGGAATCTTTCACAGAATACTTTCTTTATTTCAATGCATTTGTTTCTTTATTCATTCTAAACATGAAATTAGAAGTTGTAGAACCTATACTCTTAATGACTGTTAACTTGGTTAAGCTTCAGTTAAGGGAACAACATGTATCTGCGATTTTTTAGTAAGAGTATTTATCAAACAATTTGAAAATAATATTTGCGATAAAATTTGGTTATAAAGAAATATTGAACATTAGATATTTTGAAACAAAACAACTGAGAAATAAACTAGCATTTCGGTAGAAAATTGTTACTGAAACAATCTGTGATTCTAACTCCATTGAGAGAGAGTTTTCTTTGTTCAGGTGTTTCGACTGGAGCGGTACAAACAAATGTTCAGCTGTTTTTATTTTAGGCACTATATGTGGTTCCAAAGCAGATAAAATAGAAGATCAAACTTAAACAGGCACGTAGCTGACATGCAACATCTTTTTTGTAGCACTATGAATTTTTGGCTGTAAAAAGCAAATTGACAGAAAACTGAACTAACGAGAAAATCTCATAAGTGATGATTTTTGAGTAGTTGATATTAGGCAATCAGTCTAAGATGTTACTCGGATCTAAGATATACCCAGTCGTGCATATATACATGATGACATTTCATTAAGTTTAATTTAAAATGTTAAACGTGATATGTTTTATATCTCATACACCTTAAAACTAAATAATGTAAAAATCAACCATTGCCGCATTCTAACGCTTAAAACATTCTATCATAAATAGAACTGAACGCTGGAAACGATCTTGCAAATGGCGTGCTCTCCACACCAGCTTCGTTCAGAAAGGGACGAACTAAAGTCCCATTCAGTACTCAGCTACTGTGTGTGTGAAATATTTTGCGAAGGCTAATTTAACTTTATTTTTAAAGATGTATGGTCAAATTTTCGCTATTTCAGTTTGTATACACAGGTGCATTTTTTTTTTTTTTTTTTGGGGGGGGGGTAATTTATTAATTGATCAGCTAAATTAATCGCAGAGAACCAAGAGGAAAGATATGCGCAGTAAACAGCTGAATCTGGGTGATATGTTTTGCCCGAATGAAAAAAATTTCTTCAGATCATAGAGATCCACAATAGATATGAACTGGGGACCTGAGAGATTCAACAAATGAAATTCGTCAGTACTGTTAAATGAAAGTTTGGGAGTAAAGACCATAACAAATATCTTCGAGCGGTACTTGAAACAATGCAAGCACTACATGAGGGAAATAAATTAAAAACTAGTTTTATCAACTTTGGGGACTTGAAAATTTCGAATCGAACAAGGACAGAAAGAATCCTGTTGGCGTTGAGAAACGCCGTTTTCCCGTTCTCCTGGACTCATCGGTCCTTGAAGTCGTAAGGCATAGATCCTTATGTAGTCAATTTCACTGGCTGCCTTTGACCTACGTCATTCGCCGTATATACGGACACCCAGTATCGATACTTCGAGAAATACGGGATCCAACTCACTTTGCACCGTCACTCCAATCGTTTGCTTGCTCGCCTAACGCATTACGGCTGGTGGCCATTGTACAGTCGAACCCCGTTATAACGAACTTCAAGGGACCAAAGGTTTTGTTCGCTATATCCGAACCATTAAGAAAAATGTTAAAGTTCACAAAATGTATAACTCATTAGTTGCTATGTATATTCAATAATGATGTTGTCAGACTCTCGTCTCCCATTCCTAAGTGGAATTGATGAACGTGTGTAATAGCGTCTTCAATAAGCATCAAAAGAAGCGCAAACAGGTGTCGAGAGCCATACACCTTTGGAAACCTTTGACAATAGGAGGTAGTCAGCTCATTTAGAATGATTAAGGAAACACAGCGGCGCACGTCATCTAAGGTAGGAACGGTGGACAATGAAACCCACAATAGGTGGTCTGCGTATCGCGGATAAAAAAGGCCGATTGTCGTTCGAGAAAGGGAGAAGGAGGCATAAAAGACAGACGCGAGTAACGAACGAGGAGAATAGATTTGGACTGTTGAAAGGGTCAACACGCTTACGGGAGACGCAGAGCTCATCGGACTTGGAAAGAATGAGCCCTACTCCCATGGTGTATTTTACGTTCGTAAAAACGAACCGTTGTAAATGACTTATCTAATCGAGATTTTAATATGTTAATAAACCTCATGAAATAAGAGTTGATCCTACAATGATAATTCCTTCTACATGATAATGATTTGTCGGATCACGACTATAAAGGTTAACATTGGCGTAGTCGAATTAAAGAACGTGGGAGGACCCCAGCTATACGGAAGGTATCAGAAAAAGATGATCTAGAGTACGAGAGTGGTGATAGATCTTCAAGGAGACGCAGTTTCAAGAGAAGTTGGATTCCAAACGAGTCTACTGGGCACGACTTCAGCGACAGATATTTACTCGGCAACTGGTCAAGAAACGGGAGCAGAAACCTAGGCCAGGAGAAATTCAAGGTCGGAGTGAGGTGTGCATCAGAGAATTCGACTAGACACGACTTTAGCGACAGATATTTACTCGGCAACTGGTCAAGAAACGGGAGCAGAAACCTGGGCCAGGAGAAATTCAAGGTCGGAGTAAAGTGTGCATCAACGACGTGGTTATATACTGAACTCTCTTGAACTGTGATCAACGTGCGGCAGCGGAGAAAGATTAGAGTGACAGTTTTTCATCGAGGTGAAAAAGGGGTAAGTGATTCTATCTTTTCTCCCTGTGTATGAGATAGCGGTAGTAATTAGTTGAAGGAATCTAATTATTTTTGATAAATTTTGAAGTGTTGATTCATGTGTATAATGATGGAAGTAATTTGTTGAGTTATTGAATTTTGGTAAATGGAATAATAATTTAAAAGTGAAAAAGTGTTATTTTGTATAACGGGAAAAGTGTACAAGTGTTCGTACTAGTTATTAGTGAAAGTGATTTATAATTATAGTAGTTAAATGCTCGTAGAATTATCATAATGGTTGAGGTAAATAGTTCAAGATAAGTATAGTTGGTTGTATTTTGTTATAATAGCAAAAGCGTGGAGACGATTTGTTAACTACCAAAGTTAAAGGGTGATATTTATATAACGATAAAAGGAAAATCACCTCCTAATGGTTAATCGTGGTTGAGTCTAAAAATGGCATTCTTGGGGAAGGGACGTAAGGCCGATTTAATTAAGCTGGCTACAGAGCTAAAGGAAGAAGTCCCTCCGAATAGCACAATGTATGACCTAAAACAAATAATTCTAGGTAGTGAACGATATGAGGAAGGGTTTACGGAAGAGTGGTATTTCTCTATAATTAATGAGAGATTAGAACGAGAAAAAAGTGAAGAGAAATGATGTTAAAATTGAAAGAATTGGAAGTTGAAGAATTGAGGATGAGGGCAGCTAAAAGACTTTCAAGTTTAAGGGTCAGAGAAAGTATTGGAATGGTTAATAATAATTTCGAAGGAGTTTTGAAAGAGGAAAAAAGGGTTATTCTTGAACCACTAGTTAACACAGATAAGGTATTTGGCAAAATTGAGCAGAAAAAGGAGGATAAAAGATGTTTTGTCTGTAATAGTAAAGACCATTTGAAATATCAGTGCCCCAAAAGAGTTCAAAATCTCAGAAATAGAGGGGATCAGAGGGGAGATAAATTTGAGATGGAATTTAAGAGAGGCGAAATTATTCAACCTGAGAATAAAATTGAAACCAAACAGGAAAGAGAAATGAGGGATGTAATTACTCAAGGAAAGGAGGTCCTTGAAGGGGTAGCATGTTCCCAAAGGCATTTGAGTAACAGTATAGATCAGATATTAGATGAGGAGTTGATTATTCCTCCTAATATGTTCGAAATTGTAAGGGATACAGAGGAGGAGATGGCTAGTCCCCCGAATAGATTTGAAAGCGCAAGAGACACAGGTGAGGAGATGAACTATAAGGGAGGAGGTAGTGAATTATGTCCTAATGAGAATTTAGATGAGACAGAGGAGGAGATGATTATTCCCCTTAAAATGTTTGAGATGGGAAGTCAGACGAAAGATGAGGAGATGTACTATGAGGGAGGAGGTAATGAATTAAGTCTCAGTGAGAATTTAGATGAGGTGAGAGAAATGGATAAAATTTTGGATGGGGAATTAAGTCTCAGTGAGAATTTAGATGAGGTGAGAGAAATTGATAAAATTTTGGATGGGGAATTAAGTCTCAGTGAGAATTTGGATGAGGTGAGAGAAATGGATAAAATTTTGGATGGGGAATTAAGTCTCAATGAGAATTTGGATGAGGTACGAGAAATTGGAGTTTCAACGGAAAAAGAGAGGAAATATCAAATTGATATGTTAAGGAATAAAGGGTTAGAGGAAACTAATAATGAGAATGGAAATAATCAAAGGGAAACACGAAACGAAGAATTAAATGCCCAGGGAAGCTCCAACGATACGGGTAGGAAACAGACACAAACTATGGGAGAAAATACTTCAGTTGAAAATGGTGATTTTGTACCGACACTAGATCACAAATTCACAAAATCAAAATTGAACAACAATCATTCAATTCAGTCAATGAGAGATGGTGAAATAATGAAGCCAAAAACCCATGCGTATTTATTTAGGGTCCCGTAAAAATCGCAGAAAGAATCACAAATTTAAGTAATTCCCAAAGAATTCCGGGAAACTCACGTAATTGTGTATTTTATAAATGTTCTAAAATTGATTTAAGTTGCTCTCGAAGAATTCATTGAAAATTTAATTAAATGTGTATTTTGGTAATTGCATTGATAACTAATGTTGAATCCTAAGAAAAACGGATTGAATTTGTAAATATAATGGTATTATGAATTTAAGTGTATAAGTTATGTGATATTTATTTTTTTTTTTTTGTTGTTTGTTGTATGAACACTTGGTTTATATTTTTTTTTAAGTGAAGAACTAAATTAATGTTAAGTATTCCCTAGAGATTTGGGGAAGTTTCATTAAAATATGTAAGTTTAACTGGTTAAGACTAAGCCAGGAAATTCCTAAAGAGTTTGAAAAAAAAAAGAATCAAAAGCGTAATTATCTTAGAAATTCTTGCTTTAAAGATAAGTGATTTGTAGTCAAATAATTTGTTGGTGTTTGATTTAAAGTAAAGAAATGAGCAAGAATTATAATATTAATTTTGTGTCAAGGCTAAGTGTGAAAAGTAATTTTTGTTACCTGTAAATGTTGTGGCTATCTCATATGCAGATGAAAACATGGAATCATTTACTTGTAAAAATGTGTTATTGTTGTAGCTACAAAGCGCCCCCGTCACAAGTTAAAAAGCACAGTTATTACCCCATGGGTGTGCTTCATTATCCTCTGATCAACAGGGACTGTTGTTCAAACGTGAAAACGTCTCAAGGGACTGTTTTCACTTCTAAAGGAAGGGGCGTATGTCAGACTCTCGTCTCCCATTCCTAAGTGGAATTGATGAACGTGTGTAATAGCGTCTTCAATAAGCATCAAAAGAAGCGCAAACAGGTGTCGAGAGCCATACACCTTTGGAAACCTTTGACAATAGGAGGTAGTCAGCTCATTTAGAATGATTAAGGAAACACAGCGGCGCACGTCATCTAAGGTAGGAACGGTGGACAATGAAACCCACAATAGGTGGTCTGCGTATCGCGGATAAAAAAGGCCGATTGTCGTTCGAGAAAGGGAGAAGGAGGCATAAAAGACAGACGCGAGTAACTAACGAGGAGAATAGATTTGGACTGTTGAAAGGGTCAACACGCTTACGGGAGACGCAGAGCTCATCGGACTTGGAAAGAATGAGCCCTACTCCCATGGTGTATTTTACGTTCGTAAAAACGAACCGTTGTAAATGACTTATCTAATCGAGATTTTAATATGTTAATAAACCTCATGAAATAAGAGTTGATCCTACAATGATAATTCCTTCTACATGATAATGATTTGTCGGATCACGACTATAAAGGTTAACAGATGTATTGAAAGAATGATAAAATCTATTAAAAATGATCATTTGTGAATTAAATTGACACTAAAATCGATTACATTAAACTGACTGTAACCGTATTTTTAATTCTGTATATAATTTTAAATGAAATTATAATTGAAATTATGTTCCTGATTGTGGCTAGTACATTGATGTGCTTCCCAAATAATGGAAATTAACTCTGGTTATATTGACAAATCAATTTATTGAATATTAACACACATAAATAATACACTTCAAAATTACTCAATATTTCCTCCGGCATTTACACATTATTACCGCAATAACTTCATTCCTACTAAATTAATTCTTTACGACACCTATGTTTGATTCATTCACTTATTATAACAATATTTCATACTGCCTCTATACATATTATTTTCAATTTTACTCCTACGAATTAATTCATATATATATGCAAAACATTATATTAAATTGTTGGTACGAATTATCGGTCTATTATTCGACATTTTATACTCAAAAACTATATTCATCGCGCTCTATCTTAATCATTATGGCTATACACTGAGAGGCAATGATACAATATAAAAGGGAAATGCAAAGTCGGTACCTCAGCAGATGACGGTTGAATCCCTCTGGGCAGCTGGCACTCGTAATGATGACTTCTCTAAACTTTACTGCATTCGAACACGGTTCCGTCGTATATCGCAGACACTCGGCATGGGACACTGGGCGCTCGACAACTTCTATCTCTCTGAACTTTACTGCACCCGAACACGGCTCCGTCGTTTATCGCAGACACTCGGCATGGGACACTGGGCGCTCGACAACTTCTGACTCTCTAAACTTTACTGCACCCGAACACGGCTCCGTCGTTTATCGCAGACGCTCGGCATGGGACACTGGGCGCTCGACAACTTCTATCTCTATAAACTTTACTGCACCCGAACACGGCTCCGTCGTTTATCGCAGACACTCGGCATGGGACACTGGGCGCTCGACAACTTCTGACTCTCTAAACTTTACTGCACTCGAACACGGCTCCGTCGTTTATCGCAGACACTCGGCATGGGACACTGGGCGCTCGACAACTTCTGACAGACTCTAAACTTTACTGCACCCGAACACGGCTCCGTCGTTTATCGCAGACACTCGGCATGGGACACTGGGCGCTCGGCAACTTCTGACTCTCTAACTTCCCAGGTTATCTCTCTGCGTTCACACTATTTTTTATTTCATATATTTTCTTACTAATGTCTCCGCCTCTTATAATTTCCATTGGTTATCTGGAAATTATCATGCCATCGCCATTCGTCCGTGCTGCCACTCCTCAATCCCCTTTTACCAATGCGCGTCGAGGGCGGGATTTATAAATTCTCCCTCAATTTTAACTTTTTCCCATGCTTTGGATTCAAGTTGGGTGGGCCGTTTTATAGCCATCATAAATTTTCTTTTATTTTCACTCTCTTCCACTTCTATTTATTGCTACGAACATTATCTCTAATTTTCGTTCCGGTCTATGGCTTTCTTCCCTTCTCTTTTATTGCCCTGTTTCTTTATTGCATTTAACAATTATTTTATTTTGTATTTCTTTCCATACTCCTGTCCCTGTCGTCATTTATGTTCTCCTCTTCATCAGCATAAGAAGCAGAATCTTCGATTTCAGAATGATTCATTTTAATTTCTTCCACAATATCTTCATCAGTCGGATTTTCACATGTAATGACTTCATCATCACATGTTTCGAACAATTGCACGCCACAATTTGAGAATGATGAAATTTTAAGCTTTTTTATCTACATCGCGATAGGTAAATCATCATCTTCAACATTCGTTATATCTTCAACATTCTTAAAAAATTTTAAAAAATTCAGTTGCCGAATTGAAAAAAAAATGTTCGTTATAGCCGATTCTTAAGATTTTGGAGGTTCGCTATAAAAGGATAAATTAACATTAAATACAATAGGAAAACGGCGGGACCAAAATTTTCGTTCGTTATATACTGGGTTCGCTATAACGGGGTTTGACTGTATTGTAGACTAATTGAAGTTATTCATTCGATCGAGAGGGGGGAAGGCACTTGGTAGAATATTTAATTTGGTTACAGACAAATATCGTTTCACTGATCAAGCAGTTAAAACTAGTAAGGGAAAATGTGGAGGGAAATTCCTATCTTAGGATCGGCTGTTTAAATCAGGAGTGGTCAACTCAAAACAATCCTTGAGCCACTTGAGAAATACGCTGCTGGCCACCCAAATTGCAACACCAAGAAAGACAAGAGATATCACAACAAAATTTAGTTTGTAGATAACATGTTGACCAAGTATCAAATGATTAAATTTATAGACTTCTGTGAAGTGTGGTTCATGCCAAAATCAGTAGCCAGAGTAGCCGGCATTGTTGGAGATCACCGCTGCCACACGCCTCGGCATTGATTCAAAGAGACTTTGGATGAGTTCTCGGGGTACAGCAGACCAAGCAGCTTCCACACGTTGCCAAAGTTGATCTGCTGTGGCAGCTGGGGATGGAATCTGGGTCAATCGTAGAGCAACCATGGACCACATGTTTTCTATCGGCGAAAGATCCGGAGAGCGAGGCTGCCAGGGAAGCAATTCAAACTGGCGATTGACGAAGAACCGTTGGACAATGCGTGCCACGTGTGGTCGCGCATTATCCTGTTGAAATATGGCTGTGGGCAAGCCCTGAAGGTAAGGAAGGACAACTGGCTCCAACACCTCGGAGATGTAGCGCTGGCTGTTTAAAGTACCGGCAATGCGTACTAGAAGTGTGCGAGAGTGATATCCAATACCACCCCATACCATAATACCCGGTGCAGGACCAGTGTGGCGGTGCATAACGCAGCTGTTCAGTATCCTCTCTTCACGGTGTCTCCAGACTCGAATGCGACCATCGTGGTGTTGCAGACAGAAGCGTGACTCGTCAGTAAAGACAATTTCATTCCATTCTGCCGTCTATATCCTTCTGTCATCGCACCATTGGCGGCGGAGACTCTGTGGTTCTGCGTCAAGGGTAGACAAAGCAATGGACGTCTTGCGGACGGACCACTCTGCTGTAAACGGCGTCGAATGGTACGCGCAGACACTGGATGATACGTTACAGACTGCATGTGCTGTGCTATGGTTCGTGATGTGACTGAGCGATCCGTCATTGCCATGTGCAGAATTTGCCTGTCATCACATGAAGTGGTGCGCTGAGGTGGATGCGATCGAACACGCCGGTCCGTCGTACCCTCCTGCATCCAACGATCACATATCCGCATTACATTTGTTTGGTTTCGTCCAACACGACTACCGATTTCCTTGAAAGATAATCCACAATCTCGGTAGGCCACTATCCTTCCTCTGTCAAACTCGGATACTTGATCAAAAAATGATCGCTGTTTTCGACGAGGCATAATTGATCGTTTTTTTGAAAAAACCACAAGAAAAACACAATTGCCGAACTTGAAATCGTCGAAATCTCCAAGCCTTAAATAGCGCTTTGAAGTGGCGCCACAGGCGCGCGTGCTGTGCGTCTGCGCTGAAATTCTAATCATTTGCATATCTCACCTCCGCTAATGCATGTTGTAAATTTCATGTTATTTGCATGTTTCCTTCAGGGTGTTGCATTTACAGTGGCCAGCAGTGTATATAAATAACGGCGGGCCAACTGTAATTTCGGAGCAAATTTTGATGTCTGCTGTGCTGAAGGTGAAATTACCTTCACATAACATTATTTTTTAACTTTAAAATAAATTTAAATATCTAAATTTAATTATTTAAAATACATATAAATAAATGCAGGGTCCTCAAAAAAGACCGCATTATAAATATTGAAAAAATGGTGTTATTGATTTTTCAGGAAACTGCATTCTAGATAAAATTGTTTGCTTTGTGAAAAGTTCGCTTTGTGAATAAGTTTTGGCGATATCAAAATGTATATGTGTTTTGCAAAAAAATGTGAAGATTACAAAACACAACTTTGTAAAATCAGATATATTTGCAACTAAATAAATTTAAAAAAGTAGTTTTGAAACGCACTTTTTTTAAAAATTATTGTCCACATAATAAAAATACATTTTATTTTTGAAAAATAAAACATTTATTTCATAAAACTAAACAAAATCTGATTTCTTTAGAAAATGAAATAAAGCTCGATTCATAAAAATATGCTTATATTACAAAACAAAACATGAAATCGGATATCTTAATAATCAAAAAGTAGAAAAAATTGAATGAGATGCTTTCGGATGAGCACTTGCTGTAGCAAGAGCTGTGGAATCAACGTAGGTTTCGGATGGCAAAACACGGAAGAGGTGAGATAAATTTTAATCTGTAAGACTTCTTTCCATGTACTCTGTGCTCTCGCACACAAGTGATGACGAACATGGAATAAGTGAGTGAAGTATTTCAACAATAGTATAACAATGTATTCATTCTCAACTGCTTTAGTGCTGTGACGTAATACCCCCACGATGGTCGAACGCAGCGTCGTTCGAATGATGATGTCGGCAGATAAACTTCAGCTTTTGGATAGAACAGATGTAGATTTTGATAAGGGACAGAAGGCCCCATTTCGAACGAGCTCTATGCTCGTATTATTGATTAGAATCATTTTAATGTATATATGTACATAAAAACGAGTAAACAATTACAATCATCTTTAGATGAGCAGTCTTCTTGTTTTTTTGAATTTGTCATCTCGCACGTTGAACCACCGAAGAATAGTTTTTGAAACGCAGTTGCGCGACAAGTGCCATGGGCCCGTTAAAAAGCCCTGTCGGGCCGGCAGTTGGCCATCCTTGGTTTAAACCATTGGACCCCTTTGATACTATCTATCGACCACTTCTTCTCGCACGTCTTCTCGTTTTAAGACTCTTATAACAAATCGTTTAAAATAAAAAATTTGGAAATATAGAAAAGCAACGGATTGCTTTCAAAACTCTTATATTCGCATTCTTGAATGGGAATATGCATAAAATAAAATACAAAGGATTACGAAAGACATTGCAAAAACAAATTTATGATTTAATAATTTATTTATGCGTTAATAACGTATTATTAAATCGTAAAAGAATGCAAGTTTTTTAATATTATCAGTGTGAAGGAGAATTTTCAACTCTAGAATTGTCTTCGACGCATGTCATGTTGGACATTCAAACGGTAACTTGATTGTGACAAGTGTGGCAAATCCCGAATGTGGCAAATGGAATTCCTGTTTCCTTTGGTAATATTTCAGATTTCGAAAACTGAGCTTTAGTCGGTCTTTAGATGCACATTCAGGATGAAGATCTCTATTAGTTTGGAAGTTTTCAGATTTCCGTTGACTAGATTTTTTCCGCACGAAAAACATTCACGAATATAAAAATTAGTTGTTTCCAATGCCCCCTGGCTGGAAGTATTACAGACCAGGTCCCTATAGGTTAGCGGGCTGAGGGGAGAGGCTCCGGTTTATATAGAGAAACGATTGTAAAAAATTGAAGAACTGAGGGGAGAGAAACGATTTTATCAATACCTTTTTGGACGACATTTTTATCTGGTGACAGACCATAAACCATTAGTTTCAATTTTTGCTCCAAACCGCAGTCTGCTGTGTATGTCAGCCACGCGAATGGTTCGTTATACATTATTTTTACGAGCTTTTAATTTTGCTAAATATCAAACCTCGTTACATGGGAATGCAGACGCTCTCTCACGTTTACCACTGCAAGTTGACAAGGATTATATTACTGAAGCAGATGTTACAAATAATTCACAGTTAGAAGTAATTCCGGATACTGCATTAGAGTTAGCAAAAGCAACCAAAACTGATGCCCAATTGCCATATCCTGGTAAGGTAAGGAATCTGAATTTTCGTTGCAAAAAGGTTGCATTTTACACGGACATAGAAGGTGTGTTCCACAGAAGTACGAGTATACAAGAATAGTTCCGGAGGAACTGCATGATTGACACCCAGATATCGTCTAAATGAAGACTTTCGCAAGAGAATGTTTTTAGTGGCAAGGTATATAAAATTTTGCTCAAAATTGTATAGGTTGTATAGAAACCAGGAATGAACCTACAAAAATGAATTGACACACCTGGGAATGGCTCAATGGACCTTGTTAGATGTTGATTATGCAGGTCCTTTTATGGAGAAGATTTTTCTAGTGGTTTCGGATGCCTACTCGAAATGGATAGAAATCATGCTAACGAAAAAAATTACAGCAAGCCTTACCATCGATTATCTTCGAATTCTTTTTCCTCGCTATGGGATTCCATTGACCCTTGTCAGCAGTGGTGGCTCTACGGTTTGCGAGGCCCTAGTCAAACATTTTTGAGAGGCCCCTCAAATAATTTTGTGTAAAATAAGGCGGATCTTCAACTAAAGGCAATATTCATATTAGTATGCTTTTAATATAACAAGAGATTTGTTATAATATTTCCTAAACAAATATTTTATAAATAATAACAAAATAATAACAATATTAATTAGTGTAAATTAATTTTTATGAAACAAAAATTATAATACAATTATAACTTAACGGTATAGAAAATTAAGGTATTTACTTGAAATTTACAAAATAACTTTTCATCTTTTAGCAGCTCTAAAATCCTCAATAGTTGTGGAAAAGTCCAATTTGAAGCAGTGTCTCTTTCAATTAGCAATATTTCAATTGAAAACAACCTTTCTTGACACATGGTGAATCTCAGACAGGTCTTGATTAACTTTAACTATGAGAACGATCGTTCAGCACTAGCTAAATATACTGGAATAGTCAAAATAATTAGAAAATTATTTGTCAAAGAGATGTTTGGATAAACATTGTCAATACTGTTCTCAATCATGTACTATAGAATGTCACTAACTTTTAAATACCTAGGTATAATTCTTCTAAACATCTTCAGTTCCTGGTAAAGTTCTTTTGCTAGTATATCACAGTACAATTTTCCCTCAATTCGCACTGTGAGAAGTTGCTGGCAACTATGGAGAATTTCTTCATTAGGTTTTTCCTTAAACCAATTTATGTCGTGAATAAACCCAAACATTTTGTTCATATTTCTTGAGAAATCCTTGAAGAACATTTCGCAGAAAACCTATCTGAAAACCTTGAAGTACAGCCCTGTGCAATTAGGTCAATAATCATGTAAAAATACTCTGTTTTGAACACGTCTTCTGTATTTTCACTCCTGTTATCTGGTATTTCATACTCAAATGCTTTTTTCTTCCTCCTCCGAATTTTCTTAAATTCTTTTAAAACATTTTTAAGTTCTTCAACAATTTCATTTTCTGTGATCATATCTGACACAGCAAAGGGGATAGACTTGTTGTTATTTGGCAAAGATTTTTACTTAAAGTCAGAATCTTCTGAAACTAAAATGTTTCTCGCTTCATTATAATTTGAGCACATTACTGGTACTAAAATACCAGATTCAGTGCATTTTCTTGTTCATCTGTTCTTAACTGGATATCTGAAGTCGAAGGTTCACAAATCAGCAAATTTTCTGACTCACACCAGTTCAATCTATCTTTCACTTCAATCTATCTTTTCAATCTATCTTTTCTTTAGCGACGAATCCAGATTCAATCTCGGCAGTGATGACAATCGTGTTCGTGTGTGGAGAGCCCGTGGTGAACGCTTCAATCCTGCCTTTGCTGTACAGCGACACATCGCTCCCACAGCTGGTGTGATGGTATGGGGTGCCATTGCCTACAATACACGGTCACCCCTAGTATTGTTCCGTGGCACCATGACAGCCCAGCGGTATGTTCCTGCAACCACATGTGTTGCCACTCATGCAACGGCTCCTAGGAGCCATTTTTCAACAAGACAATGTTCGGCCTCATACGGCAAGGGTGTCACAAGACTGTCTCCGCACTGTTACTACCCTTCCTTGGCCAGCCCGATCCCCAGATTTGTCTCCAATCGAGCATATCTGGTATCATTTGGGACGACGAGTTGGGCATCCCATGAGTTTGAACGAACTAGAGACAAGGTTA
Source organism: Dolomedes plantarius (assembly GCA_907164885.2). NCBI lineage: Eukaryota > Metazoa > Arthropoda > Arachnida > Araneae > Dolomedidae > Dolomedes > Dolomedes plantarius. The sequence goes on along the minus strand of OU015494.1, from coordinate 40,757,385 downwards.
CAGCAAATATGGAACGAAATGTCTCAAGACATCATACAGAACTTGTATGACTCAATGCCCGATCGTATCGCATCGTGCATTCGCACTAGAGGGGGTCCAACGGAGTATTAACTCCTCCGTTCTTTTGCCTTTTTCTCTGAAATAAATTATCCTTTTTCTTTAATTTTCTTATCATTTACTTATATCAAAGTAGTCCTTAGGTATGTAAAATTGCGTTTCATTTTGACGACTCTTTCTTGGTGCGCTAATTTTTTTGTCCATGAGTGTAGTTTTGATGCAATTATTAGTAGGCAAGAATAATACATTATTTTAATAATGGTTTATTTAATTATAGTAAAAATTTTATCTATATAAATAGGCTCATGTAAAATTATTTATCAAGAAATTTATATTGGCTTTCTCTGCTATTACAAGGTGTAGGCTGGGGCAGTTCATATTTTATACCTATCAAGCTGTAAGCATGAATGTCCTTTGTTGAGGGTCATGCATATCTGTAGTTTCCTATTGAAACCACTACATTTATAGTGAAATTTTCAATGTCTACAAATAGGATCTCTCCAGGATACAGTGTTTTATCATAATTTATCATCACCTACTCACCAACTTTGTATTTAGTGTTTTTGATCTTTTGATCTTTCTTTGCTGTAGATTTTTCAATTCCTACTATTAGTTCACACTCTCTCTATATATATCTTGTTCAAATTTTCAATCGTTAATAAAAGTACTTTTTATTCATCCACTCAAGTTCAATTGCATTTTTTTAAACTTGTAGTGGATGACACTTGATGTTAATACAGTTTTTTCAAATATTAATTCATTAATTAAATTTAATTAATCAATTTTAGTTTTAGACTATATATTGTTATATATTTAGATGCATTTGTGTAGATGAGAAATGCATAAATAGGCTAGATGAAATTAGATAAAATACTTTAATACGAGATCAGCATGATACGTAGTCGCTAGATGATAACAACGCTTACTACTGATACAATTCAGTTAGAAGAACGGTTACAGTTAATATTAGTTCGATTACGATTAAATATAAACATGTTAAGATCAGATTACATGGTACATAACATCTCCCTTTTTTTAACAAACAAGAAATAACAACATAAAATGGAATACACTGAAAGAAAAAAAAATTAAATAATACAAGACAAATTAGAAATGATAATAGAATAAAAATTAAATGCTCTTAGATTAATTATCTTATTGTTCATAGTCCTTTAAATTTTTTTCTTAAATTCTTTTAAAACATTTTTAAGTTCTTCAACAATTTCATTTTCTGTGATCATATCTGACACAGCAAAGGGGATAGACTTGTTATTTGGCAAAGATTTTTACTTAAAGTCAGAATCTTCTGAAACTAAAATGTTTCTCGCTTCATTATAATTTGAGCACATTACTGGTACTAAAATACTAGATTCAGTGCATTTTCTTGTTCATCTGTTCTTAACTGGATATCTGAAGTCGAAGGTTCACAAATCGGCAAATTTTCTGACTCACACCAGTTCAATCTATCTTTAACCCTTTCGCGGCGACCGTCACGTATACGTGCCAGCAGCTATCCGCGTTTCTGGCCGAACGTCACGTATACGCGACAGCAGCTATCCGCGCTTCTGGCCGAACGTCACCTATACGTGTCAGTAGTTCGGAACGTTTTATTAGTAAATTTTTGGGGCACAAGATGGCACCGCATGTCTATGAAATTTGGAGTACACGTAGTTGGGACCTTCTATTCGAAAACAAGACTAGTATGAATCACATGCGGTCTATCGTTTTATGTAAACAAACGGAGGAATGGATGTATTGCGTTCGACTGTCAGCGGGTAGGGCATTTAAACTTTGCACGTGGTCTTTGTTTACGAGATATCTTTGTTTATTTTTCTTTTGCGGTGGGATTGTAGCATTGGGTATATGGGTTTTGAGTCAGAATCAGATTCTGTTGCAGTGAAATTTCTTTCCTTTGATGATTTAATATGGAGAAAAGGAGAAAATATTTAACAGAAGACGAAATTTCTGAATTGATGAGAAATGTGTCTGATTATGAAAGTAGTGACAGTGATACAGAAATCTCTTCGGGTGAATCTGTTTATTTGGAACATCGGAATCAGAGTGATGATGAAGATACTCAGACATTTCTATTCTGAGTATATCGCGGGATGGTACTTCTTTGTGGACTTCTCACGTAAGGGATTTAAATCAACTAACATTCACAGCGGCATGCGAAATAAAAGTCCATGATGCTGTATCAAATGAATTGGATTATTTCAGATGTTTTTTTGATGAAACTGTAATGGATTTAATAACTAAATTATTGCGTATTATATTATACTAACCAAATTAATGCGTATGAGAGGTACATAAATCCGGAAAGCGAACAGAGTTCATCCTCGAAGTATTTTTGCCTGTAACTAAAGAGGAAATGTTTGTTTAATTTGCTTTGACAATTTTAATGGGTATCGTGAAAAAACCGAAAATTAAGATTTACTACTCAACGAATCCCAGGATTGCAACACCTTTTTTCAGTAAGGTTATGAGTCGGGACCAACGCATCAAAATTCTTCGATACTTGCATTTCTCTTCTTCTGATGCCAAAAAGATTGAAAAAATTAAACCTTTTTTAGATTTAATCATTCAAAACTTTCAGAGTTCTTGATATATTATTGACATATTCTTGATATATTCCTGATAAGAATATATCAGTTGAAGAAAGTCTCTTACTGTGGAAAGGGAGAGTAGGATTTCGACATTATGTCCCAGCGAAAAATATTTTAAACTGTATAACAAAAATTTTTTAGTGGAAAAATAATAAAAGAATGTGTAAGTAACCCATATATAGCTTAAATAAATAGATTTGTTTGTAAATGTTACTATTTTGGAATTTTTCGTAAATTTAGGCTTAGCGCTTAAAAGTCCACCGGCCTGGAAGGTACGCTCGCGAGAAAAACCTCCGGCCTCAGAGGAAAGCGCGTGATCGGAACTGCCGTCGCGAAAGGGTTAACAGATTTCGTAATAGTAAATTTTGACATAGTACCACTAATTATACTATTGCATTATTCCCACTTAGCTTTTTTCTTCCTTTTATCGTAGCCGGATTCAAACTTTCATCCAACATCTCGGTCTCTCTTTCCTAACATTGTTTACAAAATGGAAACACGAAAATAAAAACACTGAATTTTCTCTTGAAGGCGCCAGACACTGAAATGTTAACAGTTTAGTCATTAGAGTAAATCGTTCGAAACAACAACACGTCTACAGAAACTGAATAGGTTAGGAACACTTCTTGAGGTTCGCCGGGAGTAACAGACTGACAGCTGATATTGCAGACGTAAACAATATCGCCTGCTACTACGCCACAACTCACTGAGTCACGGAAGTCACAAATGCTGCGCTCGCAGCTGCTTGCGGCGAGTGGGCGAATTGTAATATGAAAACATCGTTATTATTATTATCTAAGTACTTTATTGATATGTTAGAATATTTTTTAACTATACAAAGGATATTAATTTTTTACAACTGGCATCTCTGAATTCTGACTGTAACCAATAATTTAGATTTCCAGCTTTTGAAGACTGACAAAACTATTTGAAGTACTCATTTCTGAAACTAGTAATTAAGTACAGAACTTAAAAGAATAGTTAATTATTATTTTTCTATCTTTCAAAATTCCAATATAGAATTTTTTAGGAAAAATACTTTAGAGGTAAAATGTATTTGAAATCCCACTTTCAGCAGAGCATTATGAGTTTGAATTTTGTATATAAAACCTGCGTATACTTTAACAAAAGCATACTGCTTATACTTAAATAAAGTTTTTTGGAATCCCTTCCCAATCGAGACGCTTTTTGTGAGTATATACTATATATACACTGGTGCTCAAAATTAAGGTCACAAACACAAAATCTGTAAATATCTGGAGAAATAAATTGTTTATTGCAACGAAATTTGGTACAGAAACGGCTCATACAATGATAAAGCATATACAGAATAACAACATGAATAAGAGGTAAATTGTTCGCAACATTCAAATTAGACCAACAGCAGCAGTAGCGTACACAAAGGGGGGTTGATGGGGGTTATAACTCCCCCCCATTGGTTCTGATTACATTTTGTGATGTAGGTAAAATACACTTAATAATTAAGATGATAGCATATAATTAATATATAACGCGCGTAGTAATGTCTGTCTTGAAATATATTTGCATTGTTAAAACTCTGTAAGCCTCTACTCAACTTGTTCCAACTAGCGGCGATCCAATTTTTTAATTGCTTGATTATTACTGAAGATTATTAGAAAAAGGTGCGCAATTTTTTTGATAATGGGAGGTAGCATGAGAGTATATTAAAATATTTGATCACGGCAAGCACTAATCATTGATTCCTTAACTTTACTAATAATTTATAATTAAATAACTAAATATGACTGGGACATTTATGTGCATTTTATTCTTTTACTTGTTAAAGTGGCTGGTATATTTTTTTTGGTGACTGGTATATATTCAACATAGTTAATTATTAATTTTAGAGTGTTTTTTTTCAATTAATAGTAAATTTTGTATAATGAACCCAAACCCTTGTGTAAGCTGGGCTGGTAGGCAATGTAATATCCACGAGATCTTCGCCATTTTCACAGTATTTTCACAGCACATACCCAGGACTACACCGGATAAAGGGATTAACAAAAGTATCCTTTTCAAGAAACAACTCCTTTTTGCAGCTGGCCAAGAGATAAGCGAAACAACCGTTTTGATGAGGGGTAGGCGCATGGATACGCCTGAGATAAACAAGCGCCGCGCTTAATCCCCGAGTTTTAAAAAAGAAAATCCCGATTTAATGCAAGATCAAAGTTTGAAAAAAAAATACTAAACAGCCTAATCCAAGTCCCTCAAATTCTGGTGGTCCGGTTTTCCTTTTTAAAATCAAGGAGCGAAGACGCCCTCTTTTCACCCACGCGTAGCCATACAAAGAGGTGAGAAGGTCATCGAATGAAGAATTTTGGAGGGGGGAATGAGTTTTTTTTCGGCAGGCTCGCTCTCTCGACCGGCGACTTTGAAAAGTGGGGCAGCCCTCAACTCTACTAGCCCAGAGATGCGAGTTCCAGAGATAAAGATGATGTTGCCTCAGCGGACCCCTGATGTGTAAGGAAGGATAGAGACTCCTGAGCCATGAGAAGACCTGCTGGCCCATCCCATTAATTAATTCAGCTAATGGAGACGGTACCGTCCCCCTTTTTTATTTATTCGCTGCAGCTATAACGATGTTTTTCCTTAAATTTTTTTATTTTACTTAACTTAATTATCAATGAATTAAAATTTTTGGTTACCAGCCACTTACGCGAACTTGTTTAAATTAAATTATATTGTGAAAGATGATGTTGATGAAAATTAGAGGAGAGTGTATCCTCAGTGTGTAATCTGCCTATAGGCAGTGTAAACGTAATGTTCGAACAACGCTCAAATAAATTATGTTAATTTTTGGTATAAATTTTGTCATGTCGTTCAGTTGCCTCGTAGTTTTTCTTCGTTTCCTTTTAGGTAATTTTATTTCAGCTTTCTTTTCAGTGAATTTTTGTAAAGTTAATTTAAGGCAATTTTCGTGATTCAACCCTCTACAGCAGGGGCATCAGCAGTGAACCAGATATTTTATTTTAATTGGTTATTGCTTATCACAACCCGCATCTTTAAAAGGTACTAACCACGACGCATGTGAATTAATATGTTTCATGTAAGCTTTTTTTAAACACCTCTAAGAGTGTATGTAAGCTTTAACAATCTTAACAATTTATTTTAATTTAACTCTTCCCGTTTTAAAGATACAAAACGTAACAATGGTGCCGTGCTTTTGAAATGATGCAGTGAATCTATAAAAATTTGCTTTTCTTTTCTTTAATAATAGGGTATAATGACATGACAATTTTTTTGGTATGAGTAGAGGCTTTTAAATAAATTTTTCTTGGACACATATTTTTGTACTGATGTATTATATTTCTATGAACATTTTATTATATGGTGAAGGTATATTTATATATGTTTTGATTACATTTAGTGTATTGCTTTAATAGACTTTTAATGTTGCGTATTATAATGATATGATTTGTAAAATTTAGTTAGTTTATATTGTGTTAACAATGCCTGATTCGGATTCTTACGCTGATTCACCCAACGAAGGTATACGAAATAATGAAGATAATATTCAGAATTCAGTGGCAGGGAAAGAAACAGGGAGCAATGTAGTTAAACTGATAACGAGAAATCCAGTACCGCAGTTTGGCGAATTTATAGGTTTAATCCCGATTTTCACAGGCGAAAATCCCGACCTGCCCATTTTTGATTTTTTTTTTATAAAGTAGAAGAGGTAGCTACTTTTGCGGGGTGGAATTCGAATCAGAAATTGTTCGTGGCAAAGTCGAAACTAGCAGGTGAAGCAGCTAAGTTCTTTCGCTCACAACCACAATTAAAACAAACTAAATCCCTTGACTATTTTTAAAAAGCCTTTAAAGAGTGGTTTGGTAGTACTAGCGAGCAATATGATCTTTTTCTACTCTCTACCTCGGTTCAGAGTACAAATGAATCGGCAAGAGTTTACCTCTACCGGTTACTTGGACTCTCACATAAATGTTTTCCGCACGAGGAAGATACACGTAAGCGTATGCTCCTACATCAGTGTTTGACAGGCCTTCAGCTATCCGTACGGAGATTTGTGATGGCTAAAAATCCATCAACTTTTGAGGAAATTTGGCAGCTAGCACTAAAAGAGGAAGAAAGCTCCGCACTTGAAAAGAATTCGGCACAAATTAATTATGTGGGTGCTAGTGCCGACGGGAAGGAGATAAAGGAATTAAAAAGCTTGCTGAAACACACGGTGTTAGAAAGCTATAAGAAAATCGCAGATTTAGCAGAGGAGGTGAAAAAATTTATTATAGCTCTAAATCAACGTCAAACCCTTCAGAGACAAAATTTTAAGCGTAATAACATCGTGTGCAATAAATGTAGGAGAGTGAGTCATAGCACCAGGTTTTGTAGAATTCAGAGACCACCACAACAGCAGCAGCAGCAATGTCAGCCAAATGTGAGTAAATCAAACCTTACAGGGCAAGGCAGGGAAGCAGCACAGACTTTGAACACCCCTTTTGAGTGCGTTAGGATAGATTCCATATTTAATTTTAGAAATGACTTACCCATTATTCAGGTAGCATGTGGAGGAGTAATTTTGAATACCCTCATTGATACAGGAGCGACTGTGAGCATATTAAATTTTAAAGTTTTGCCTAAATTAGAAAAAGGAGTCATAAATTCCGAACAAAATTGTGCTTTGAAGGTTATTGGAATAACCAATAACACTATGTTAATTGATAAAAAAGTGAATGTAAATTGTAAATTTGAAAATTCCATAATTCCAGTTGATTTTTATGTTTCGCAAAACGAGATGTTAAATTATGATGCTATTCTTGGTTTGGACTTTTTACACCACAATAACATAAATATTAATTGCACAGATAAATTTATTCAAAATTCAAAATTTCGCGCTTTTTGGAATAACAATAATAAAGCCATAAATGCAGCCCAGTTAACAGAAGCTGATTATAGTGCCATAGGTTATACGAAGAGTAAACATATAATCCCACCCTTGTCCGAATTAGTTATAAAAGTTAAAATTAAAGTCCCACTTCCAAATTCAAATCTAATTTTAGTACAACCAAGTAAGCATTCATTAACAAGTAATTGGGTAATTTCTAATTCAGTAAATAAATGTAATAAAGAAATTTTTGTAAAGGTAGGCAATTTTTCTCAAGACCCCATTCATATAAATAAAAACACCAAATTAGTTAAAATAGAACCAGTCGAAGAAGTAAAATTAAAAGAAACAAGCGTAAATACTATTCAGGATAAACACTTTGAGGATGAAATTGAACCATTTGGTGGAAAATTTTATTTAGACCATTTAGACGCAAAACAAAAATCAAAATTGTTAAACTTACTTAATAAGCATTCAAATGTGTTCGCAGAATCAGTAAAGGATTTAACAGGTTGTCACACAATTTCCCATAGAATTTTCCTCACAGATAATATTCCAGTTAGGCAAAAGTCCTACAGAACTCCACATGCTTTAAAAGAAGAACTTAAGACTCAAATAGACAATTTGTTAGACGCAGGTATTATATCTATAAGTGATTCGCCGTATGCTTCCCCTGTAATATTAGTTAAAAAGAAAAATAATTCGTATCGTTTAGTATGTGATTACAGGAAATTAAATGTTAAAACCCAACCCCTTCCCTTTCCTTTACCTTTAATTGCAGATTTGTTAGATTCGCTTGAGGGAGCTAATTATTATTCTTCATTAGATTTATGTTCGGGCTATTGGCAAATGAATCTTCATCCAGAGGATAGACACAAGACAGCATTTTGTACGGATTTTGGTTTATACCAGTACAACCGTCTTCCTCAGGGGCTCCGTAATGCTGCTTCATCCTTCCAGAGATTATTAGGTGTAGTTCTGTCCGGCTTAACCGACTGGAACATTAATACTTATATAGATGACCTAATCATTGCTTCAAAAACCTTTGATGAACATTTACAGAAGTTAGATGTAGTTTTTTCAAGACTAGGAAAACATAACTTAAAACTCAATCCAGCAAAGTGCCAGCTCATTAAAGATAAAATTAATTATTTAGGATTTCAAGTAACTAATGGTAAAATATTGCCTGACACGAGAAATATTGATTTTCAAAATTCCCTATTCCAAAAACTAAGAAACATGTCAGGTCATTTTTAGGCCTTTGTAATTTTTACAGAAAATTTATTAAGGATTTTGCATCTATTGCCATTCCTTTAACAAACCTCACTAAAGATAAAACCCCTTTTGAATGGACTGAAGATGCCAATATAGCTTTTCAAAGTTTAAAGCAAGCCCTAATTTCTTTCCCCTGTCTAAATTTTCCTAATGTTAACAGAGATTTTATCCTCCACACGGATGCTTCAGCTTTTGCCATAGGGGCAGTTTTGAGCCAGTTTGATACTGAGGGTCAATTACATCCGGTAGCCTATGCAAGCAGAAGATTAAAAGATGCCGAGACTAGATATAGCGTTTTTGAGAGGGAGACCCTAGCTGTTATTTGGGGAATTAATAATTTTAGGCAGTATTTGTATGGTAGGAAGTTTACCCTATATTGTGATCAGAAGTCTCTATCCTACGTACTCAAACTTAAAGATAATGGTGGGATTACCAGATGGGCTCTTAGCTTACATACCTCTGAGTTTGACATTGTACATACCCCTGGGAAACAAAATGTACCTGCAGATGCACTTTCCAGAAATATAAACACAGTCAATACAATGTTAGATACAGTGAGTGAATCAATTCAACCCCATAGACTCAGTGCAATGCAAATTAATGATAATAAGTGTAAAAATATTTTAGACTTCCTTGATAATTCCCCAGAATACATAATTAACAATAATACCTTTTTTAAGAAGAATAATCTACTCTATTATATTCCTAAATCTAATTGTCAACATAATCCTGAAAAACTTGTCATTCCTAAAACCCTAATTTCTGAAGTCCTTAAACTAGCCCATGATTCACCCATACTATATTAAATCCTGTACTCAGTGTTGGGAGAAGAGAGGTTACAGGGCAAATCAAAAGGCCCCTTTACAAAGAATGGAAATTGCCAATCGTCCGTTTGAGAGGATAGGAATGGATGCAATGGGTCCCCTTCCCTTAACTGAGTCAGGAAACAAATTTATTATAGTAATTAATGACTATTTTACACGTTGGGTTGAATATTACCCTGTTAAAGACTTAAAGACTGGTACAATTTGTTCTGTACTCGAGCAGTACATTTGCAGACATGGGGTTCCTGAACACCTCATTACTGATAGAGGGAGTTCTTTTATGTCAGAGGGAATTAAGGTGTATAATAAATTAGGCATAGTGAAACATACCACTAGCAGTTATCACCCTAGCTCCGATGGTCTAGTAGAGAGAGTAAATTCAACGATTATTAATGCTTTGAAGCATTTGGTAGATGATACGGATAGTAATTGGGATAATCAGTTGCATTTTGCATTATTAGCCTATAGAACAGCGTGGCATTCTACTTTAAAAGACACCCCTGCCCACTTAGTGTATGGAAGGGATTTAACTCTCCCTGTTGATTTAATTACAAACTCCCCTAGGCCATCTTACACAGACCATAGAGATTACTCTGAGGATTTAGAACTAAATTTACAAAACGCGTTCAAAATAGTAAAAGATAACTTATATTAAGCTGCAGAGAAACAAGAATACAATAGAAATAAAACAGCTATTAATAAAGGTATTATTGTCGGTGACTTGGTGCTGCTATATACTCCTGTAGTAAAGCCTGGTCAGTCCAAAAATTCACTAATTTCAATAAAGGTCCCTATAGAGTTAAAGAGCAGAAGAGCCCAGTAAACTTTGTAATTCAACATATAAACAACCTTAACGATACCCAGCTAATTCCCGTTGACAGGTTAACTAAGTAACACAATAGACTAACTTTCCCTTCCCTACCTTCGGATAATGTTAACAATAATGCGGATTGTTCCTCTCAATCTCAGGATAAGAGTGTACCCTTAATTGCCCCTGTCAATAATAACTTCAAATTTAGGAGACCCCAATATTTTAAAATATTTTATAACTAGTTGAAGTACCCGGCGATGCCTGGGATTTTAAGAATGTTTGTTAACCTAAATCAATTTAAAAATTAACACAGTATAATTAACATAGAAAAAATATATGTGAAATGTTATACACATCTCAGAATTTCAGCCTTTCATCATTGTAGAACTAAAATCTGAAAAGTAAAAATGTCAAATTTACTTAGCCGTGCTTCGTCCGTCTAGCCGGTCGGTTTAGGGACCCGCTCCCTTCAGCAATCATTGTCAGAGAATAAAAATACTAAAAAACAACGAATAAAGTTATTTAAATTTTGTGGATACGCATCCCACGTCCTGCAAACAGTTGCAAGCAGAAGAACAATTCTCCCCCGCCCCCCGGCGTTGGCCGGGATTTTAAGAATGTTTGTTAACCAAAATAAATTTAAAAACTAAACACAGTACACAGAAAAAAAAACATGTGAAATGTTATAGACATCTCAGAATTTAGGTAGATGCAGCCCTCCATCATTGTATCACTAAAAGCTGTAAAGTAAAAATGTCAAATTGTAGAATAATTGTTAACCAAAGTTAATTTAAAAACTAAACACAGTATAAATAACATAGAAAAAAAGCATACTAAATGTAATACACATGAATAAAAGGGAAACCCAATACAAAAAAAAATGTACTTTTATAATAAACTCCTCAGAATTCAGCTAGTTTAGCCTTTCATCATTGGAGCAAAAAAACCTGAAAAGTAAAACATAAAATGTATACATTTATATTAAACCACTGAAATCTGAAAAGGAAAAATGTCAAATTGTTGAATGGTTGGTAACAAAAATCGATTTAAAAACTAAACACAGTATAAATAACATAGAAAAAAAAGCACGTGAAATGTTATAAACATATCAGAATTTAGGTAGACTCATCAACTTAAGGCAGTTAGGCCTTTCATCACTTTACCACTAAAAGCTGAAAAACAAAAATCTCAATCTAGTTAACCAAAATCAACTTAAAAAACTAAACACAGTATAAATAACACAGAAAAAAGCATGTGAAATGTTATACACATCTCATAATTTAGGTAGATTCAGTCTTTTACCATTCTACCACCAAAAGAAAAATTTGTTATTCATATTAACACCCACCACCACCTGGTATGATATGAGCATACCTGCATTACAAAAAGATAAATTTGCATGTGAAAAGAAAGCAGCTGGCTAGAATTTCCCCTGTAGCACTTTGCAGAAAAGTTCAGGCTATCTGAAGATACCAACACTTCTGAAGAATGACACTCTAATGAGAGTTCATTCGACTACCTGCAAACTGTCCCCCCCCTCCATGAGATTTCAAACATTCCGTTGCCATCATACGATTGCGTGAAGTTCACCACATTAGAAAAAATACCTCGAATTCTTACAAAAGAGGTTTTAAATTAATAAATTGTTGATTTCCACACCACGCTAGGCGTACAGCAAAGGCGCCTTATCCTCCTTTTGCAATATTTGCAAGGCGAGGATTCCCCAGTAGGGCTATGTTTCCTTAAGTTTTGTAGAATTCAGGTAGATTCATCAACTTAAGGCAAGTAGGTCTTTCATCATTTTACCACTAAAAGCTGAAAAGTAAAAATCTCAATTTTATTAACCAAAATCAACTTAAAAACTAAACTAAACACAGTATAAATAAAATAGAAAAAAAAGCATGTGAAATGTTATACACATCTCAGAATTTAGGTAGATTCAGCCATTTATCATTTTACCACCAAAAGCTGAAAAGTAAAAATCTCAATTTTGTTAACCAAAATTAATTTATAAATTAAACACAGTATATATAACATAGAATAAATAACACAGTATAATAAAAAACTAAACAAAGTATTGCTTAAATTGAATTTAGATAAAATGTAAATAATTAAAAAAAAAAAAGTATTAAAGTGTAGGTAGAAGGCCCTGAGAAACATAAAAATTAATAGAAATCTGCAATTAGGGCTCCACGCACCATAAATGCAAGATTCTGTAGCAAAAATTTAAAGTATTAAAGTATAGGTTCAATGCATTGACAAACCAAAAAATTAACAGAAATCTGCAATTAGGGCTCCACGCACCATAAATGCAAGATTCTGTAGCAAAAAAATTAAAGTATTAAAGTATAGGTTCAATGCATTGACAAACCAAAAAATTAACAGAAATCTGCAATTAGGGCTCCACGCACCATAAATGCAAGATTCTGTAGCAAAACAATTAAAGTATAGCTAGAATGCACTGACAAACGAAAAAATTAATAGAAATCTGCAATTAAGGGCTCCACGCACCATAAATGCTAGATTCTGTAGCAAAACAATTAAAGTATAGCTAGAATGCACTGACAAACGAAAAAATTAATAGAAGCCTGCAATTAAGGGCTCCACGCACCATAAATGCAAGATTCTGTAGCAAAAAAATTAAAGTATAGCTAAAATGCACTGACAAACGAAAAAATTAATAGAAATCTGCAATTAAGGGCTCCACGCACCATAAATGCAAGATTCTGTAGCAAAAATATTAAAGTATTAAAGTATAGCTAGAATGCACTGACAAACAAAAAAATTAATAGAAATCTGCTATTAAGGGCTCCACGCACCATAAATGCAAGATTCTGTAGCAAAAAAATTAAAGTATAGCTAAAATGCACTGACAAACGAAAAAATTAATAGAAATCTGCAATTAAGGGCTCCACGCACCATAAATGCAAGATTCTGTAGCAAAAATATTAAAGTATTAAAGTACAGGTTTAGCAAAATAACTTATAATAAAACAAACATTAAATAGAAATAATGAAATTACAAATCAATGCACAGTAAAATTAATATTTTTCTTTCAAAAACTGCTAGCTATTGCAGGTTATTACCTTAGCACCTCTGGATAAAAAATGTTAAGTGTCCTACCATTTGGAGCATAAATGCTAAGATTTTGTCTAATTCCTACTCGTGAACAACCGACATATAGTTGACCATGGGAAAAACAGGGGTATTGTAAGTCGAGACCTACTACTTTTAAAGACTGACCCTGAGCTTTATTTATTGTCATGGCGAAACTTAACTGAACAGGAAATTGAAGCCGTCGAAATTGAAAAGGTAAATCTGATGGGATTATCGGAATCCTTGGAACAAATACATCTTTGCCTGCGGCTTGTCCACTTATTACAGTCGCTTCTATAACGTTCTTCATCAATCTCTTTACACATAATCTTGTCCCATTACACAGAGTAGGTGGATCCAAATTCCTGAGAAGCATAATAGGTGCACCAATCTTTAATTCCAATATATGCGGCGGTATTCCAGATGGCCGCAGAGAGTTCAAAAATTCTGTAGGATAGTGTACTGTATCATCTGTAGCACAAACTGTATCAACAGACTTATAAATCTGAGATGTGCCAGGCAAATGACCTAAAAGCTGCCTATTAATGAGTATAACGTTGTCGTTTTTTGGTGCAAGGATAGCTCTTTCACGTAACCAACTATGATCTTTAAAATGCTGAGAGAGGTTTGGAAACACTTCTTGTAACAAATCTTCATGATTTTCAAATTATTTTCCAATATCTTCCACTGCTATAAGTCCATCATCGCCATGAGACATCAAGTTTCCATTTCCTAGTTGAAGTAAAGTATCAGAAAACTGTTGTGCATCTGCATCACCTGTTGTATGAACCCTCATATTAGTTTGAAGATTAAGTGTTTCAATTTCATTCCATATAAATGAAGATTTCAGGCATGCATGTATTTCATCAGCTCTTGTTCCACGTGGAATAACAGGCAGAGTCTGTCCGAAGTCACCAGCCAAGAGCAAAGTAATACCTCCCATCCTTCGGTTATTATGCCTCTAATCTTGCAGAGTAACATCAAGGGCTTCTAATGCAGATTTGTGGGACATTGTACATTCATCCCAAACAATTAACTTACATTCCTGTAAAACCTTAGCCTTTCCTGAACCCCTGGAAATATTGCACGTTGGTGCCTCTGAGTTTGCCATATTTAATGGCAACTTGAATGCAGAATGTGCCGTCCTTCCTCCAGTGAGTAGTGTAGCAGCAATTCCAGAAGATGCAACAGCTAATGCGATGCAATTCCTCTGTCGTACCTTGGCTAAAATAAGATTAATTACAAATGTTTTGTCCGTTCCACCTGGAGCATCAAGAAAAAACACACCACCGGATTCATTGAAGACTGCTGTTGTAATCCTATCAAATGCTTCTTTCTGATCTGGAACCAATTTACTCTCATTTTCTTCTAAGAATTTAATAAGTGCATCTGTATCAAAACTTCTTTCCGCAATTAATTCACTTGGTAACGTGGAATCTGGGTTGCGAATCGGTTCAGACAATCCAAAATTTGTTAAATGAGATCCTCCTAAGGATATAATTTTATCTTCAATAATTATCAAAGCTGAGTTGAAGATAGCCTCAGTGTATTGTAACTGCATATTGTTGAGCCTAACCTTTGCTTGATGCAAAATGTCTTCGGAGAGATTTTCCCTGTGCATATTCCATAATTCCTGAGGGTTTGACACAGCGCATGTTTGCAACATAACAGCAAAGAGGTTTCGAAGCATGACTGGAGAGCGAGTAAGTGCTGCTTCTTGTAATGTTGCATTCCAATGTTCATCATTTTCAAGAAGTCCTCTAAGCTGGCAAGCTTCTTTGAAAGTTGGAGAAACAATTCCTTGAAATGTCCTCAAATTTTCGAATGACTTAGGTCCTCGTACTTCATGCAGCAGTAGCCTGAGATGAAAACATTCAGAGTTGTTCGGATGTACTGTATATACTCTGCCAAGTGCATCACCTGACTTGATTCCTGGGTGCTGAGGTACATCTAATCCCAATCTTCGGCGGTTCCATTTCTTGTTTCCACTATTCCATGTATAGTACTTTGGAGCCTCATGGTATAATAATGTCTGAGCAAAATCATCTTCAACGCAGAGTTTGAAAAAAGCTGTTAGTGTAGTTTCTTGAGGAAAATGGGCATGTTCCATAACATTGCTCGGTGTAAAGTAAACTCTCTGGCCATTTTCCAGGTGAACACTCAAATGAGTGACTGTTGGAAAGCGCTCATGGATGGGAAAATTAAGTATTCTCCAAACTGCTTCGTTACTGCTGATATATCTACCCATTTCATACTGCTGAACTTCATTCCTATCATTTTCTGGAGTGGTTAAACCAAAAACAGCCATATCAGATCCTTTATTTACATATTTGCAGATGTACTTAATTGACTTGACAGAATTGCAAAACTCTATATTTATGTGGGCCTTGAATATTTTTGACAGTAGAGGACAATAAGGAACTATCCATCTGTTGTCAACGACAACCTCAGCTCTTCGGACAACAATGTTGGCTGTTAATCCTCCATCTTCTGGACTTCTACGACGATACAATGGGTATCCATCATGACCTGTCCGTGTATCCTTTAGGAATGAACGCGGATATCTTTTGGTACATTTCCCATCCTTCATACATGGAGAATGTGGATTGATGTTTCCGCAGGGACCATGGACCATCTGTGTAGTTATGCAATCATACAGCTGTATGTCTTCTTCTGGATTGGGTATTTCAGCACTGATGAATTGATCAACTCGGTCAGAATGAATTTTCTGTTTTAGCCATACCAGGATATGAGCGTGTGGAAGTCCACGCTTCTGCCATTCAATCGTATACATATGGCACTGTACATCTCCGAAAATCTTTCCCTTGGTAATGAGATTCATAAGTATCTTCTGCTTGAGATGAAAAACTCTGGCTAACAGATCATGACGATGTTGAGGTTTCTGTCTTGGAAATAGTTCATTCTTGATTTCATCCCATGCAGGATTACAGGTGAAAGTTATGAAGAAGTCCGGGCGGCCATAATTCCTTACATATGTCATTGCATCTTGTATACGCTCATGCATATATCTAGGACCTCCAGTGAATGTAGATGGCAATATTATGAGCTGTCCTATATCGTTTATATTTCCGTCATTGTTGACAGCATCTCTTAGATGAGCATACTGTTCCACTCTTAGGGTTCTCTGATGAAGTCTGATGTACCTAAGCCTTTCAGATTCAATCTTTGCATACATATCCACAATGAACTGTTGGAAGAGGTCTCTCGCCCTGAGGAGAATGTTGAAAGATTCCGAACGCACCATAATTCTGAAAGAATAAAAATCCATATCTGAAACTTTTTTATGGGAAAGCATGGTATTATGAGGGTTACTTTGATATATTTCAAAGTGATAGCCATCTTCTCCCTTCCAAAATAATAAAGGATACTGCAGAGCATCATAAGACCTGTTTGTATCTGCAATTTTTTTGATAGTGTTGTTTCTTAATTCCAATACAATGTCTCTAGTGCCATGTTCTTGCCCCGCCATAATAACTCCAACTTCTGATGTCGTAGGTGCATTAAATCTTCTTTCATGATGACCAACAGGAGTCTTATCTGCAAAAATTATTAAATTTACATCTGGAGAAATTTTTTCCATGGCCATTTTAAAACTTCTAACAAAAGCATTTTCCCTATTCAAAATGTCTTGCAAAATCCTAACTAAATCTTCCCTTGTTTGTGGTACATTCTGACAACGCTGGCGAGCTTGTTCAAAATCATCTCCACTGAAATAAATTTGCAAACATTTTGCCCGTTCATTTGGTAATGGCTGTAGACTGCCAATCCTATGGTACACTTGACCTTGAATTTTAAAAGTGGGCATATATCCAGGTTCTTTAATCTGTTTGGTTGTCCCAAAAGATGTCATCTGGAAACAGCTGTTATAATGACGAATACATTTTAGAAAATGAGCTGAATCTTCTGAGTCACCATTAAACAAATTCTGTAACATCTGTGGAGGATCGGTGAGAAGTGGAATTTGAACTTTTCCACCACTGCAACACATTCCAGGAGCTTCGTTTTTCCACTTCATGGCAGAACAATGTTGACATCTCAAATTCATATTTTGAATAAGACATGCTGGATCATTCCTGTAATCCAAATTGGGGTTGTATGCAAATGCTGCATTCTGTTTCTCTCTCCAGAAATGTGCTCTAGCATCGCTTTCATTAAATCGATACTGCTGAAGTCGAGTCTGGTGCTGCTGGACTGTCTCAGAGGCTCTAGATGTTGCATCTCTCTCCCTCATAACCGGAAGTCTGGTCTCACGCTGCTGGTGTGTCTCAGAAGCTCTGGATGTGGAGGCTGTATCCCTCATGACCTGAAGTCTGGTCTCACGCTGCTGGAGTGTCTCAGAAGCTCTAGATGTGGAGGCTGTGTCCCTCATAACCCAAAGTCTTTCATTACGTTTGTCTACAGTCTCTGCTGACCTTGAAATACTACTTCTTTCACGAAGATATGCAAGTCTTTGTTCTCTGGCCTCACCTGTTTCTTCTCTTCGTTGCAATTTCACTCGTCTTGTTTGTGGTCGTATTTGACCGATAAATCTTCTTTTATTTGGAGGCATTATCACTTAAAAATTTGCTACTATACAGTTAATATTTCAATATATAATTCAACGGAGCTATAAATAAAAGAATGAAATGTTACTACACATCAAATACAAAATTTTAAAAAAGTGAACACAGTAAAAAAGAATACTTAAAAACAAAAATGGAATAGCAGTTGTTAGATCTTCTAAGATGTGGGTAAAGCGCTATAAATAAAAGAATAAAAATGTTACTGCACAGCAAATACAAAATAAACAAAAAGCGAACACGGTAAAAGAGGATACTTAAAAACACACAAATGGAATAGCAGTAATCAAAGCTAAAATCAAAGCTTAACACAATTATATCACAGAAATATTCCAAAGAGATAGTTTCAACTGTAATCCGTATACTGGGAATTAACCCAGTAAAAAAGGATTAATGAATAAAAGAAAACAAAAGGAGTAATATTAGAAAATTAACTTTAAATAACACCAAATAACTACAAAATTCCCCGCCCTTCAAAAATATCCAATAATAACACAATTTCCTTAGCAAATACAAAATAAACAAAAAGTGAAAACAGTAAAAAAAGCACAATAATTGATGTATAATAGCTTTTTTATTTGGGGCTGTTTTCATAAGGAAAGGAATGACAAATCGGGGAAAATTTTCATATTAGAACATAAAATTGCGTGTATTATTTTTGCATTTTGAAAATGCAAAAATAGTACATGCAATTTTATGTTCCAATATGAAAATATTCCCCGATTCGTCATTCCTTTCCTTATAAAAACAGCCCAAAATAAAAAAACTACAATAATATCACAGAAATATTACAGAGTTGTAGACAGAATTTGCATGTACTATTTTTGCATTTTGAAAATGCAAAAATAGTACATGCAATTTTATGTTCCAATATGAAAATATTCCCCGATTCATCATTCCTTTCCTTATAAAAACAGCCCAAAATAAAAAAACTACAATAATATCACAGAAATATTACAGAGTTGTAGACAGAATGTAAAATAGAAAAGTAAATAAAACATAATTATATTCATACGCATTTAAAGTTGTTTGTCACTTCAATTCTGAAGCAGAAGATGTTTTTTTAAATAGCTATAACTCTGCTTCTAATTCATGTAGAATGAAAATCAAAACAGTTAAGTAATTCAATCTTTTCTCTTTTCAAGAAGAGAAAAGATTGAATGTAAATTGAGTTTCAGACAGAAGCATGAAAAGAAAGAATATGCCAAAATGTAAGTAAATTAAAATGGAATGAGGCACAATAATATAATTGATGTACAATAAATAGTTTTTATTTGGGGCTGTTTTTATAAAGAAAGGAATGACGAATGGGGGAAAATTTTCATATTAGAACATAAAATTGTGTGTATTATTTTTGCATTTTAAAATTTTCTCTTAGATTGTAGGCCATTTTGAAGATAAGTGCCATATGTATCATGTGTGAGAAGGAAATTAAAATAGTAGCATCAGGATTTTGCACAGAATGATAAGCATTTTAGCTAAATTTCAGATTAATATTCTACGTTCGGAGTCAATTAAAAAAAATTTAAAGGCTTTTTTTTGGTCTTATGGTAAAATAACACTTAAAAAAATATATATATATAAAAAAACTTACCTGTAAACAGCATATTTTTTTTTATAAATTGGTCAATTTGAAGTAATTTTTATTGAAATTTAGCTAAAACGCCTATCACTTTACACAAAATCCTAATGCTACTATTTTAATTACCTTCTCATATATGATACATATGGCAGTTATCTTCAAAATGACCTACAATCTCAGAGAAAATTTGAAAATACAAAAATAATACATGCAATTTTATGTTCCAATATGAAATTATTCCCCGATTCGTCATTCCTTTCCTTATAAAACAGCCCAAAATAAAAAAAAAACCACAATTATATCACAGAAATATTCCAAAGAGTTGCAGACAGAATAAAAAATGACAGAAAGTTCAAATTCCACTTCACTATCCCATTGAAATAATATTTAAAGGAATGAATTCTGTTTTAACTATTAATTTATGAACAATTAGAAAATTAACTAAATGTAAAATAGAAAAGTAAATAAAACTTAATTCAATAAAAAACAACATGTGAAAACAGTATGTGACTATCACAGAAATATTCCAGAGTTTCAACGGTAATTCTTTATTGGGGTTTAACCCAGTAAAATAATACATGCAATTTTATGTTCCAATATGAAAATATTCCCCGATTCGTCATTCCTTTCGTTATAAAAAAAGCCCAAAATAAAAAAACTACAGTTACATCACAGAAATATTCCAAAGAGTTGCAGACAGAATAAAAAATGACAAAGTTCAAATTCCACTTCACTATCCCATTGAAATAATATTTAAAGGAATAAATTCTGTTTTAACTATTAATTTATGAACAATTAGAAAATTAACTAAATGTAAAATAGAAAAGTAAATAAAACTTAATTTTATTTCACTGCCCTTCAAAAATATCAATAACACAATTTCCTTAACAATACAACACAAACAATATGAAAACATTATGTGACTATCACAGAAATATTCCAGAGTTCAACAGTAATTCGTTTACTGGGAATTAACCCAGTAAAAAATGATTAATGAAAAAAAAAAGAAAACTAAAGGAGGAATATTAGAAAATTAACTTTAAATAACTTCGTGCGTTCACTTACCTTAGACATTTTGAATGTGACATCCAATAGCTGCGCATGCGCAGTTCGTATGAATGATTGATTCCATCGTCTGAAGATGAAATATTATTTAAAAGCTGTATTTATTTATAATTATTTTAAAGCTTCCAAAGTAATCTTAGAATTATCTCCAGGCTTCAAAACATAAGTATACGACGTTTCAATCAGATTCGTCAAGAAATGTAGATTTGTATACGTTACATACATACATACATAGAGACACTCTGCTTTATTTATATAGATTCCTCACTTTTAAATACTCACAGTAATCCTCCTCCGACACCAGAAAACTCCAGTGGTCAGTCCAACACACCGATTATGACAAATACTCAAGTGTCTACTTCAGGTGGAAATGGTTGTAACCAACCGAAGAGATACGATTTACGCCCTCGAAACACGAGAGGTTTTGTGGTTAAACCATAAATGCCTAATGATTTTGTGAATTAATGTTAACATTTTTTTTTTGCATTTTGTATTCACGTTTAGTTTATTAAGTTTGACGAAAATTTTTTTTGCATCACGTGTTCTTGTTTGTTAAATAATTTTTACATTTTGTGTATCATGTATTACTATTTTGTTAATTAGGGTTAACACATTCTTTTTGGCAATTTTTGCAATTTCAACAAAACTTGCTGTTTTAGTGCTGCAGAAATGCACTAGTTTTACCGACTATATGTTTCGTAATTTTTTGTTTGGCTCAAAGTTGAGCGAGTTTTGTGTTTGATTTGCTGTGAACAACGATCTTACATTTACTAGTTGTCTGAAGCATACGTTGTTGTAGTAATTTGGTTAAGTTGTATGCTAAGTTTTCACTGTGCTCATTATCATTTTACGTACTATATAGTGTGTTCTGTGTTATTACGACCCGGGTCTGTCCGTCTCTATATGTCAAAGGTTCTCAATATTAATAATTTTCTGTGTCATTTTCTGCTCCGATTATCTTGTTTAATTGTTCTATTGTATTCTGTGTCCGAAAGAAAAATTTTTTTTGTTCCAAAAAAAAATTTATCAGGGAGAAGGAGATATTTTGTGATGTAGGTAAAATACACTTAATAATTAAGATGATAGCATATAATTAATATATAACGCGCGTAGTAATGTCTGTCTTGAAATATATTTGCATTGTTAAAACTCTGTAAGCCTCTACTCAACTTGTTCCAACTAGCGGCGATCCAATTTTTTAATTGCTTGATTATTACTGAAGATTATTAGAAAAAGGTGCGCAATTTTTTTGATAATGGGAGGTAGCATGAGAGTATATTAAAATATTTGATCACGGCAAGCACTAATCATTGATTCCTTAACTTTACTAATAATTTATAATTAAATAACTAAATATGACTGGGACATTTATGTGCATTTTATTCTTTTACTTGTTAAAGTGGCTGGTATATTTTTTTTTGGTGGCTGGTATATATTCAACATAGTTAATTATTAATTTTAGAGTGTTTTTATTCAATTAATAGTAAATTTTGTATAATGAACCCAAACCCTTGTGTAAGCTGGGCTGGTAGGCAATGTAAAATCCACGAGATCTTCGCCATTTTCACAGTATTTTCACAGCACATACCCAGGACTACACCGGATAAAGGGATTAACAAAAGTATCCATTTCAAGAAACAACCCCTTTTTGCAGCTAGCTAAGAGATAAGCGAAACAACCGTTTTGATGAGGGGTAGGCGCATGGATACGCCTGAGATAGACAAGCGCCGCGCTTAATCCCCGAGTTTTAAAAAAGAAAATCCCGATTTAATGCAAGATCAAAGTTTGAAAAAAAAAATACTATACAGCCTAATCCAAGTCCCTCAAATTCTGGTGGTCCGGTTTTCCTTTTTAAAATCAAGGAGCGAAGACGCCCTCTTTTCACCCACGCGTAGCCATACAAAGAGGTGAGAAGGTCATCGAATAGAGAATTTTGGAGGGGGCAATGAGTTTTTTTCGGCAGGCTCGCTCTCTCGACCGGCGACTTTGAAAAGTGGGGCAGCCCTCAACTCTACTAGCCCAGAGATGCGAGTTCCAGAGATAAAGATAATGTTGCCTCAGCGGACCCCTGATGTGTAAGGAAGGATAGAGACTCCTGAGCCATGAGAAGACCTGCTGGCCCATCCCATTAATTAATTCAGCTAATGGAGACGGTACCGTCCCCCTTTTTTATTTATTCGCTGCAGCTATAACGATGTTTTTCCTTAAATTTTTTTATTTTACTTAACTTAATTATCAATGAATTAAAATTTTTGGTTACCAGCCACTTACGCGAACTTGTTTAAATTAAATTATATTGTGAAAGGTGATGTTGATGAAAATTAGAGGAGAGAGTATCCTCAGTGTGTAATCTGCCTATAGGCAGTGTAAACTTAATGGTCGAACAACGCTCAAATAAATTATGTTAATTTTGGTATAAATTTTGTCATGTCGTTCAGTTGCCTCGTAGTTTTTCTTCGTTTCCTTTTAGGTAATTTTATTTCAGCTTTCTTTTCAGTGAATTTTTGTCAAGTTAATTTAAGGCAATTTTCGTGATTCAACCCTCTACAGCAGGGGCATCAGCAGTGAACCAGATATTTTATTTTAATTGGTTATTGCTTATCACAACCCGGATCTTTAAAAGGTACTAACCACGACGCAAGTGAATTAATATGTTTCATGTAACCTTTTTTTAAAACACCTCTAAGAGTGTATGTAAGCTTTAACAATCTTAACAATTTATTTTAATTTAACTCTCCCCGTTATAAGGCTATTAAACGTAACAATATATTATTTAATTAGATTTACGCTTTGCACCGATTGCTCAAAACTACTCTTTCTTAGTAATAGTCCTGTCAAATTAGCTCAAAATGGCGGCGAATTATGCATTAAATGAAGAGGTTGAGATTTTTTCAGGTATGTGTAGGGGTTGGTCCCCTGAACAACGCCTAATAAAGTCACCTCGATTTCAGGCTCCGTGGAGGGTGGGGTGGGGATCAAAAAGGTCACTTTATGCACAGTATTTGGCGTTTATCTCGAAAACGGTGCGTTGCACAGAAAATTGTCAAATCAAAAAATTAAAGCTTATAAAATTCCTAAAAAATGGTATATCCATATTTGTACCCAAGTGTTACTGTTTTCGAGATATGAGCCGTTGAATATGAAATTTTTTCAAAAAAAGTGGTAGCGGTTCAGGTATCTCGTCAAACTTCCTCTTCTAACTCTTCCCCCTTCCATTTCTCAGAAAACTCGTGATAGAGAAATTTGTAGAGCGAAAAATGTCCTTCAAAAATGCATAGAGTTATGCTAATTTATACTCACCATGTAAATAGCTAGAGCGTTTTGAAGTTTAGGGGTATTTTTCAACATTTTGCTTGTAAAATGCTCGTGACTCAAGTTTCGTTTCCATGGTCTGTAACTCTCTTAATCACTTTGTATGCTGTTTAATTAGATACGTATAGTATTCATAACCCATATAAATAATAAATTATGTATACTTGTACGTATACTGTATATCTCATAATATACCAAAGAACACTTGTAGTACAAAGGAGGAAGTAAGAAAACAAACCAAAATGTATAAAAGTTGTTCATATAATCAAAAAATGGTTATCAAAAGTAGGTTCAAACAACAGTTACTTACATTAAATATATTATATACAATTTCTTTCATCAACTCCTTTCCTGTATATTAAAAGCCGTCAATCTGATACTTCGGAAAAAGTTTCAAACAAGTCAAAGTCATCACTATCATTTTAGCTTCTGTAGAATATCCGAATTTTCACGAATTGATTTTCCACAAAGGTAGCATCCCACTATAATGCCACTATCAAAGTCACTAAGCTCCTTTGACTTACTCATCGTCTCACAAACGCATAAATATGACCCGACAAACAACTACCAATACTTTTATAGCTTTCGGTTACGCATCAAATTACGTCACCTGCTAGATTCACTTTTTTAGAGGGGTGTCCGGATAGCATATTCTGAAAGACTCGCGATTTCGGCACTCAATTGCCAGTTTGACGAAAGCATCAGTTTCGCCATCTGTTGACATATATAGGAATCTTTTCATTATAAGTTTTTTTTTTACTTCTACGCAATTTAGTATGTTTTAAAATCTGAATTACATATATAACACAGGATTTAAAGAGATTTTAACAAAATAAATAAATGAATAAATTAAAATAAGTATATTATTGAATTTTAAATTTACTTTCTTCAAATATCCACAATAATTTTAATTTTTAAAATTTCAATGTTAATTAGAAAATAAATGTATTTAATAAGCTTTAATTAAAAAAAATTAAGTTGCATAAATTAAAAAATTTAAAGTTTTAAATTCCAATAATAAAAATTTATTTTAACATATAATTTTTAAAAAATCAAATTTTAAATTAATCAAATTTTTAAAATATAAAAATTTATTTTAATTTGGTTACATTTTTATGCTAAATTATTGAAGAAATGAGGGAATGATGCTGAGTATGAAGGAATGACAAATCACGATTAAAGTTGACTATTTTCATATAACAAACTACACTCATGGACAAAAAAATTTGCGCACCAAGAAATAATTGCGGGATCGTAACGAAACTTGCACTGAAGGTACATGTCGGGGAGATATGAAAATGATTAGAAATGCAGCGTGATTGCGCATTACGTATAGCCGGTAGAGGGCGTTGAACATCGTACTCTGTGGAGTATAAAACAGGTAACCAAAGCTTGTTTGAGTGTGCTGAATCATTTACAAAGGAAGAGCTGAGATAGACATGCCATTACGCCGTGTTCGAAGGCAATATAAGCAGTTGTCGCAGTTTGAGAGGGGGAGAATCGTCGGGATGATGGAAGCTGGGTGGTCAGCTAGGCGAGTAGCTCGTCAATTAGGCCGCTCTGATTGTGTTGGGACCAGTGGACCCGAGAGATGTCATGTACACGAAGACCAGGCTCAGCACGCCCTCGACAGACCAGTCGTCGAGAAGACCGCCACATCGTAAGAAATTCACGCGTACAGCCAACTGCTTCATCAGCCGCCATCCAGGCACAGGTAGCACCTTCACTAGGGGCCTCTGTGTCTTCTCGAACCATACGAAGGCGCCTGGCTGAAGGACAGTTGGTATCGTGGCGCCCATTACGTGTGCTGCCCTTGACGCCCACCCATCGACGCCTCCGTTTGGAGTTTTGCCGCACACGAGGAAACTGGACTGCAGCGGAATGGTACCAGGACGAATCCAGATTCAATCTCGGCAGTGATGACAATCGTGTTCGTGCGTGGAGAGCCCGTGGTGAACGCTTCAATCCTGCCTTTGCTGTACAGCGACACATCGCTCCCACAGCTGGTGTGATGGTATGGGGTGCCATTGCCTACAATACACGGTCACCCCTAGTATTGTTCCGTGGCACCATGACAGCCCAGCGGTATGTTCCTGCAACCACATGTGTTGCCACTCATGCAACGGCTCCTAGGAGCCATTTTTCAACAAGACAATGCTCGGCCTCATACGGCAAGGGTGTCACAAGACTGTCTCCGCACTGTTACTACCCTTCCTTGGCCAGCCCGATCCCCAGATTTGTCTCCAATCGAGCATATCTGGTATCATTTGGGACGACGAGTTGGGCATCCCACGAGTTTGAACGAACTAGAGGCAAGGTTACAGCAAATATGGAACGAAATGTCTCAAGACGTCATACAGAACTTATATGACTCAATGCCCGATCGTATCGCATCGTGCATTCGCGCTAGAGGGGGTCCAACGGAGTATTAACTCCTCCGTTCTTTTGCCTTTTTCTCTGAAATAAATTATCCTTTTTCTTTAATTTTCTTATCATTTACTTATATCAAAGTAGTCCTTAGGTATGTAAAATTGCGTTTCATTTTGACGACTCTTTCTTGGTGCGCTAATTTTTTTGTCCATGAGTGTAGTTTTGATGCAATTATTAGTAGGCAAGAATAATACATTATTTTAATAATGGTTTATTTAATTATAGTAAAAATTTTATCTATATAAATAGGCTCATGTAAAATTATTTATCAAGAAATTTATATTGGCTTTCTCTGCTATTACAAGGTGTAGGCTGGGACAGTTCATATTTTATACCTATCAAGCTGTAAGCATGAATGTCCTTTGTTGAGGGTCATGCATATCTGTAGTTTCCTGTTGAAACCACTACATTTATAGTGAAATTTTCAATGTCTACAAATAGGATCTCTCCAGGATATAGTGTTTTATCATAATTTATCATCACCTACTCACCAACTTTGAATTTAGTGTTTTTGATCTTTTGATCTTTCTTTGCTGTAGATTTTTCAATTCCTACTATTAGTTCACACTCTCTCTATATATATCTTGTTCAAATTTTCAATCGTTAATAAAAGTAGTTTTTATTCATCCACTCAAGTTCAAATGCATTTTTTTAAACTTGTAGTGGATGACACTTGATGTTAATACAGTTTTTTCAAATATTAATTCATTAATTAAATTTAATTAATCAATTTTAGTTTTAGACTATATATTGTTATATATTTAGATGCATTTGTGTAGATGAGAAATGCATAAATAGGCTAGATGAAATTAGATAAAATACTTTAATACGAGATCAGCATGATACGTAGTCGCTAGATGACAACAACGCTTACTACTGATACAATTCAGTTAGAAGAACGGTTACAGTTAATATTAGTTCGATTACGATTAAATATAAACATGTTAAGATCAGAATACATGGTACATAACATCTCCTTTTTTTTAACAAACAAGAAATAAGAACATAAAATGGAATACACTGAAAGAAAAAAAAATTAAATAATACAAGACAAATTAGAATTGATAATAGAATAAAAATTAAATATTCTTAGATTAATTATCTTATTGTTTATAGTCCTTTAAATGTAATGGTGGTTTAATAACTCTACCTGTGCGAGTTGTTACAGTAGGAGTCTGAGTTGTTGGGACAAAGTTAGCAACAGGCGAGTTACTCTGAGATAATGGTACAGTAGTTTGTTCACTGCTAGAGGCTATAAATAAATCATCAGCAGATGTTTTTGGATTTACAGGCTGTATAGTTGTTGGAGATTTGAACACTTTAACATGAACACGATTCCTGCGATATTCTCTACCATTCTCTGCTGTTATGATGTAGGATCTAGGCTGAGGTCCAACTCTAGATATCTTTCCTTTGCACCACTTATTATTAAGGTAAAACAACACTTCTTGGTTTTCTTGCAATGGTTCTAATTGATGAGAATGAAAATCGTATTTATGTTGTCGTTGCTGTCTGAAATTCAGACGTTCTCGTACAGCACTGCAATCATACTGGGGTACGAGCTGTGATGGAAGAGTGGGAATCAAAGTACGAATACGACGACCCATTAGAATTTCTGCTGGTGAAGGTAACCCATCCATAGGGGTATTTCTATACTCCATCAATACAAGGTGGAAATCATTCTTGTCTTGTGCAGCTTTGATGAGGCTTGACTTGACAGTCTGAATGCATCTCTCTACCTGCCCATTAGAGCGAGGGTATCCAGGACTAGATGTGTTGAAAAATATGTCCCAACTCGAGCAGAATTCACTAAATTCTTTCGACTCAAATGGTGGTCCATTATCAGCTACAATTTCTTCAGGAATTCCAAAACGAGCAAAACAAGTTTTTAAAGCATTGATGACAGTAGCAGCCGTTGTATGGTGTAGATGCTGGAGCTCGATATATTTGGAAAAATAATCCACAATTAAAAGATATGTCACTGAAGAGAGATGAAAAAAATCTATAGCAACCTTTTGCCATGGTCGCTCTGATAGTTTTCTGTCTAAAAGTGATTCTTTGCAATTTAACTTTTGAGTTTGTTGACAAATAGCACAATGGGATACCATATTTTCAACTTCAGTGTTCATACCTGGCCAATAGAGAGACTGGCGGACAAGATTTTTACAAGACACTATGCCTCTATGACCAATATGAAGACGCTGTAAGACATCTTTTCGACAAGATTTAGGAATTACTAGTCTTTGACCACGACAGAGGAGACCATTTTTTATATGCAGTTCAGACTGACAGTGCCAATAAGGTTGTGCATGTAGAGTCACGCTATGTTTGCTTTGAGGCCATCCATTCTCAATATGATTCTTTACACTTTGGAGTTCCATGTCATTTTCAGTTTCATACATAATTTCTTCGAGTTTGGATTTTGTATCTTGTACCAATAAGGAAACCATTAGTGGGGCATTATCAATTTCAAATGTTAAGATAGGAGATACTGGCAAGGGTGCTCTGGACAAGGCATCTGCGACAGCTAGTTGTTTTCCTGGAACATGAGTCAATTTAAAACTGTATCTTTGTAGACGTAGCAAAAGTCTTTGTAATCTAGGTGATATGTTGTCAAATGGCTTGTTGACCAGACCTAGCAATGGC
Source organism: Dolomedes plantarius (assembly GCA_907164885.2). Taxonomy (NCBI): domain Eukaryota; kingdom Metazoa; phylum Arthropoda; class Arachnida; order Araneae; family Dolomedidae; genus Dolomedes; species Dolomedes plantarius. The sequence goes on along the minus strand of OU015494.1, from coordinate 40,728,243 downwards.
TTGTGGTCTGTTTTTATTTCAATATGTTGACCAAACACATAATAATGAAAATGTTCACAAGCATGAACAATTGCAAAGAGTTCCTTTTCAATTTGAGAATATCTTGACTGAGCTTCAGAAAGAGTAGCAGAAGTATAAGCAACAGTTGGTGGTTCTGAAGAAGTACTCCACCAATGCCGAAGGAACTTGCATCAACAGAGAGCATTATCGATTTGTATCGATAATTTAGATGGATTAGAAATTACATTATCAGACGAGTTAGGATAAGCACTTGTAGATAACTGGGGAATAACACTTGGTGCAAAATTTATACGAGGATATGAATTTGAATTTATGGAATTAATATTACACTTTCCACTTACTTGCAGAGAGGAATTCATTCTTTGGATGAGATTTAGAGCTGTACACGCAGCTGCACTTAAGACTGGTTGCACATTGAGATTCACAATTATAAATTTAAGATCATAAGAAAGATCATTAACAACACAGTTGATCATACATTCACCTACGACTGGCAAAGCATCACCAGAGTAAGTACACACTTTAATAGATGTTGAAGTAAGTGATGGGCAATTACGTAAACTTTTAAATGTAGACAATGGGAGTACATTGACTTGGGCTCCAGTGTCTAATTTGGAGATGATGGGATGATTATTAATTAAAATCTGTTGAAGCCAATCACGATCTGTAGATGTTGTGATACAACCAATATAGTCGACGTCTGGATCTTGGTCACAATTAATTGTTGAAACTAGATGTTTTGCTGGATGTTTCTTGGGTTGTCTGCAAACACTGGCAAAATGATTGAGGATTTGGCAATTATGGCACGCTTTCCCATAAGCTGGACAGTTTCTGGGGGCATGATGCGATCCACATCTGGAGTTGTTTGCGCTGCGAAGCTGAGTTTTTGTTGTGGCTGTATTTTGCAGTAGCATTTTGATGCTTGGCTGTATTATTGAGCGGTTGATTTTGAAACTTTTTTATCTTCTGGCGGCTGATTGCATCAACTTGGGAGGATGATGAGAACTGTGACATTGCGAGAGAATGTATTTTAGAAAGTTCAGCTGATTTGCACAGTTCTAATGCCTTTTTTAAGGACAGTTCAGGCTCTCTCAAGAGGCGTTCGCGTAAAATGTCATCGCGTAGCCCTTGAATTATTCGATCTTTCACGTTTCGATCATACGCAGCTCCAAATTCACACTGGTCGGCCTGCAACTTAATTTCGGTAATGAATGAGTCAAAATTCTGTCCAGGCTTTTGAATCATGTTGTTAAATACAAATGTTGTGAGAGTCACATTTCTGTAGGGCTTGTAGTGTTCATCAAATTTATCTAGAACTTCTTTTACAGTTCTATTCTGGCCGGCTGCAAGATCTGGAAAGTCGACGTTAGGTAATCCTTATAAGACGATTTCCCAATGACACTAAGCAACAACGCAATTCTTGTATCGTCATCTTCTTTATTATATTTTGCGGCGGTTTCAAATAGTTCGTATTGTTGTCGCCAATCAGTCCATGCCTCTGCTGGGTTGTCGCCAGGAACAAACGGTTCCATACGTAAAAACTGATGAGCCATGCTTTCTCCGTATACGTTATAAGAATGCAGCAAAATAACGAGAAAAAAAATTAACAGTTGCGTTAAATATGAATAAAATTTTCACTCTGACACCATGTTATATATTTAGATGCATTTGTGTAGATGAGAAATGCATAAATAGGCTAGATGAAATTAGATAAAATACTTTAATACGAGATCAGCATGATACGTAGTCGCTAGATGACAACAGCGCTTACTACCGATACAATTCAGTTAGAAGAACGGTTACAGTTAATATTAGTTCGATTACGATTAAATATAAACATGTTAAGATCAGAATGCATGGTACATAACATATATATCTTGTTCAAATTTTCAATCGTTAATAAAAGTACTTTTTATTCATCCACTCAAGTTCAAATACATTTTTTTAAACTTGTAGTGGATGACACTTGATGTTAATACAGTTTTTTTCAAATAGTAATTCATTAATTAAATTTAATTAATCAATTTTAGTTTTAAACCTAGAGCGTCTCTTGCTCTTGAATAGTAATTTCCCTCTTGAAGACGATAGCACTGTGGTATCGCGAGCTTCTCCCGTCCTGTAGGTTGCGAGATCGAATCCCCAATCTGACAAACTTTTTCTCTCTCTTTTCCCCCTCCTAATCTCGCACAGTGGGCAAGGTTCTGGCAGGCAATCCTTTTTTACAGTTCCTACTATTAGTTCACACTCAAATTGTTTCTTTGTTGACCTAAGTAGGAATTGACTTTAAAATTTTTTTATATATTACTTGTTTTTGCTTTATTTTCAGAATTTAATTGAAAATAAGAGCATTTGAAAATCTTGCACTGAAAGCAAGAAAGTGAATGAAAGTCTAGTACTGTATGTGCTGAAGTATATACAGTCTGATAAAAATTGTTCTATATCTTTTTCAAAACAAATATGATTACTTTCAATTATACAAAACAAGTACGATTACTTACACATCTTAATTTTTTTTTCTAATTTTCTAGGCTTTAAAATATATTGTATTAAGTAATTTCGTGTTTTCAAATCAGGAATACTGTATTCAATGCAGTATTTTAACATGAACCCATACAGATCCCACTTTCAAACTTATACAATCATTTCAGTACTATATAAAGTATTATTAAAAAAAATTTGAAAATTTTTCAAGCGGCGAATTTTGAAAAATTCAAATTTTAAATTCAAATAAAATAAATTTTTCTAAGCCCTAATTGTGTTATATATCATTGAAAAAGGTATTGAAAATTGCTTTAAAATGCCACCAATCTTAGCTCTCTAGCTCTTATTGTTGAAATGTTTTTGGATAATTGAATTAAAACACAAGGAGTGCGGTAACGAAGAAGTGAAAACATTCTTTCACTTCTGAATGTATTTGATTTCGTAATATCATTTCGTAATGTCTGAATGATTATATTTGGATGTAAATATATTTATACATAGCATATTTATACATGTATATAGCGTAATACATGAATATATAATACATTTATATTAAATTGAAATAGATTGAATTTGATTGTTAAATTTGAATTTATTCTTATTTATTGAAATAGACTGCAAAAAATTTTTGCACTTGAGTAATTTGTATGATTTTTTAATCTGATTTTCTTTAATTTTAGTGACGCTATCTACTGGAAAAATAAACTAATAACATAGGTTTATAATTGAATCATCTTTCCTGTTTTCGTTGGCTTTGCAAAATATGAAGTAACAAATTTAGCATTTTCAAATTATTAATTAATAAATAAGTAAAAATTATTGTGGATATTTGAAGAAAGTAAATTTAAAATTCAATAATATACTTATTTCAATTTATTCATTTATTTATTTTGTTAAAATTTCTTTAAATCCTGTGGTATATATGTAATTCAGATTTTAAAACATACTAAATTGCGTAGAAGTAAAAAAAACTTATAATAAAAAGATTCCTATATATGTCAACAGATGGCGAAACTGATGCTTTCGTCAAACCGGCAATTGAGTGCCGAAATCGCGAGTCTTTCAGAATATGCGTCACGATACTTTTGGCCAGATATTGTATAACGTATTATTGAATATTAATGAATTATATAAATTATTAAATTTACTTAATGGGGTCAGTACGAGCAAAGAAAAATGAAAGATACCTGTGGTGATTGAGATCATGCTCATTTGGAGGGGCCTGGAACATGAGCAAGAACATTCCCCAGCTCCAGCAATGCCTCCTGGTGAAGATTTGGAGTCATAAAACACGTTGGCGATGTTTGTTGTTTCATTGGCATACCGCTGGAAACATTGTAGTATTGCTGCTTTGCTTTTACCATAAATCACTGACATAGTGTCACATCCTGAGAAACTATGGATGAAGAGAATGTACTGGCTGAATGATAAGACCTGAAGATGTTGTGAAGAGTAGAGCCTGTCTTCTGCGTTACCCCGTCCGGCCTTTATGAAAAACACATTCGTGTCTCGTGGGGTGAGTGCCACAAGAAATACGAGCAGGTCTTACCTATCTACTATCACCACAGCTGAATGAGAGGTGTTTTGCCACCCATCTCTGACAATACTGCAGTCAGCATCTCCTTTGGCTATAGTAGATTGTATACCTCTTGCACCCAAGGCCTGAACTAACATAGTCATGAGTTTGGTTTTGTTCCTTTAATTGGAAAGGAAGTTTTCTTGATGAAAAGTAGCCACCATGTTCTTATTGAAGTCAATATTCACCGATGCTTTACTTGATGCTCTCCGATGTTTTTCGTCTGTTTCCATGGAGTTCGTGTCGTCATAACCATCAAAAACCCCAGCTGAACTGCTGCCGTAATGGTTGATTATGTATGATACATATTGATCGCAGATGGAGGCGAAGGTGGTGTTGGTGTTCCACTTTACTCTATGAAGCAGGAAGCCACCATAGATTACCGTGAAACTGTTCTTCGCATTGATCAGTTGATTACATTTTGGGAAAACATCATACAGTGCTGACTTTTTGATTTTTCTCATTATCCCCTCGGCAAATAGAGACATAGGGTATGGGGCTATCTCGTACGTTAGCAACTCCTCTACATCCCCTTCTTTCTTCTTGGTGATCAGAGTTCTTTGAAATATCATCAGAGGCTCTACCACCACTACCTCACCATTAACTTTCATCATATTGCTCATCGCATCTAAAGGAACTACTGAGTCCTTCTTGGATTGTTTCACTTCTGAGAAATTCATTCCAACAAAAGTGCTCATTGTGCGGGTTCCAATTTCCAAGGCCTGGTAGTAGTTGACGTTACTTGTTTCAATTACTCCCGTTGAAAGTGACATCAAACAATTACGTTCAGCAAAAGGCGAGTGATCAGCCAACCATTGAGCAAGCTTCCTTCTGTATAGATCATCTTTGGTTATACGTGATGCTCAAAACTCAACATGTTGTTCTCCTCTTGCAGTATGGACGCCACAAAACATCTCAAGTGAACTACATATTGCTGTAGCTGTGCGTGCTCCCCCAACCCATTTCGCCAACACCGAATCACTAAAGCCTCGCCCACGTGTTAATTCTCCTTCACTCTTCAAAAGTGACTTGAGGTGACATGAGTGTCACCTCAATTGCCATGTCAGACCACACACCAGCCATTGGCGTTCCAGTTCTGTTGACAGTGAAGTATCCACGATCTATAAAATCCTGTTTAAGTTGTAAGTTGTTAGTCCCAGCATGTGTTGTACATATAGGTGAGTACACTTTGCATAATGAAAATGCCCGCTGGCATGGAAGTAAGGTATCATCAGTTGGGAGCATGTCATATGATCTTCCCAGTTGCGCTGTACTGCAATGAATTTTTTTCCTCAACACCACCATTTCAAAGTACCCACAAAGTTCACCCACAAAGCTGCTGTTGGCCCATTACCTTTGATACGTGACAATTCGTTGCTCAATTTCCACTGAATGCTGGCAGGGGAGGTATCTGTGGAAATGTGTTGTGGAGTAATTTCTACTGAGGTCTGCAGTAACTGAACTACTTCTTCTTTTTCATATGGTGTGATATCTAAATTTTCCAAAATGATCTGAGCTAAAGTGACACTTTTATACATTTTGGTTTGTTCTCTTACTTCCCCCTTTGTACTACAAGTGTTCTTCTGTATATTATGAGATGTACATTATACGTACAGGAATACATAATTTATTATTTATATGGGTTATGAATACTATATGTATCTAATTAAACAGCATACAAAGGGATTAAGAGAGTTACAGATCTTGGAAACGAAACTTGAGTGACGAGCATTTGTTGAGCATTGACTAGCAAAATGTTGAAAAGTACCCCTAAACTTCAAAACGCTCTAACTATTTACCTGGTGAAGATAAATTAGCATAACTCTATACATTTTTGAAGAAAATTTTTCGCTCTACAACATTCTCTATCACGAGTTTTCTGAGAAATGGAAGGGGAAAGAGTTAGAAAAGGAAGTTTGACGAGATACTTGAACCGCTACCACTTTTTTTTGAAAAATTTTCATATTCAACGGCTCATATATCGAAAACGGTAACACCTGGGTAGAAACATGGATATATAATTTGGAAGGGAATTTTATAAGCTTTAATTTTTGGATTTGACAATTTTCTGTGCGACGCACCGTTTTCGAGGTAAACGCCGAAAACTGAAAAAAGGGACCTTTTTGACCACCACAGCATCCCCCGCGGCGCCTGAAATCGAGTGGACTTTATTAGGCGTTGTTCAGGGGACCAACCCCTACACATTCCTGAAAAATCTCAAACCCTTCATTTAATGCGAAAGGAAAACCTAATTTGACTGGACGATAACCCCCCCCCCACCTTTGAAAATTTCTGCGTACGCTGCTGAACAGCGGTCAAACCATGGTGCATTATATAACTGGAACGGTCCGTCTAATTCGGGGTGGTGTACTCACCGTGCACAACTATACAAGCTGTAGAAAGAACCGTCATACAGTCCATAAGGATGTCGATGATTGTTTGTGGTAACAAATACCATTCTTCTAAAAACGAGGATTTTAGCCCCTGAAGGGTGTTGGGAAGGGGGAGGGGCGTCATGCAATGACTCTTCCTAGATCATCCCATGGATTCTGTCTGCGATTCAGGTCCGGAGACATCGCTGGCCAATCCACACGGCGAATATCCTCTTCCTCCAGAAAATCGTCAATAAGGTGAGCTCTATGTAGCCTCGCATTATCGTCCATAAAAAAGATTCCCAGACCGGCAGCTCCCGGAACGACTTCACATATGCTTCAAGGACCTCATCCGTATCGCTGTGTGGTGACACTGCCCGCATCGAAGACGTTCAGCGGTGTACGACTGACCAACATGATGGCGCCCCAGACAAGAATTCACCTACCATCAAAACAGTTGATTTCCCTTACTTTGGAAGGATGATAGCGGGTCCCAGGCTGTCCCCAGAGGAAGACTCGTCGAAAATCCCCTTGTGTACCGAATCTGGGCTCATCAGTGAAAAGAACATGCCCCCCCAATCTTCTTTTGCCCAAGAATGATGTGTTCGGCTCTACGAAAAACGGGCTATCTTTAGCGAAGTGGTCAGAGGGAGACACACCACTGGTTGCCGGGCGTAAAGGCCCTTCTTTGCTGGACGTCTGTATACAGTTTGCCTGGAAATTGTTGTTCCAGACACAGCAGCAAAGTTCTGAGAGAGTTCTCTCTTTCTAACAGTCATAAATCAATGCTGTCGTGCATTTAATGCAATGTAATGATCCCGTGCAGGTGTTGTCACTCTTGGGTGGTTTAGGTCAGGCCTCCTGGTGATAGTACCACTTGTTTGGAATGGATGCCATAACTTGGATACCACTTTTGGTGCCACTTGTAGCCATCGAGCCACCTCAGTTTGAGACTGGACAGCTTCAAGCCAACTGATGGCTCTCCATCTTAAAGAGTCGTCTATACCAGTGGTTCCCAACCCTTTTCAGCTGGCGACCCACCTTTCCTTATCGGAACACTTCCACGGTCCATCGGTCCATGAGGGAGAAAAAAACCTTATTTGTATCGTATCCCTTCCTTATGTATATATAATTTACCATCAAATATTGCAAATATATATATATATATATATATATATATATATGTGTGTGTGTGTGTGTGTGTGTGTGTCAAGGATTTAGTGGGAAAAGAATGATTACCTTAAAATTAAAGGGGGCTTGGGAATTAAATTATATTCGTGGCGTAATTCGCCTCTAACTGTCCGTATTTCAAGACGCGAATTGGGAAAGGGAAATTCCCCTTTTCATTATGTAATCTTGGCGCGCCTGTGGGTTCTGCGGTCGAAGAGGAAACAGTACATTTATCCTTGAAAGATTTGGGCTCTGCGCATGTGCAGGGAGAGTTGACGTGCGGAGATGCCCGCGAATTTTTGGCAGAACGCGGGATTTAATCGTTGCTAGTGGACGCGTGTCAGCTGGGTCCACAATTTGAAAATGGCGAGCGCTGAAACGCTCAGATTTGGAGAGGTGGTTTATATGACATTGAACTGAATAAACTCTATTGAATTTAGACGATGCTGAGTACTTTTTGAGTGTATGCCTTCCCTCGATGCCATGGAATGTAAAACAAGAAGACTGAAAACGATATTTTATAGCAGTGTTGTGATGATAATTAATAGTTTTGGAAGTGATTAAAGTTAATATTAATATCGGGTATTCAGATAAATAAATTAGTAAAGTAAGTGAATAAGTAAGTAAATTTTAGTAACGATTGTGCTTTGTTTAATCAATTTATTAAGCCTCTGCTAAATATATGTAAGGGTTATACTTGTGGTGATCAGATATTAATTGATTTGATTAATGTCATCGCATTTAGAGAAGTGTGCGCAAGTTTCTCTAAATGTTTTGACATTGAGAAGAATTAAGTTTGAAATAGATCATCACAGGATATACCTTATTATTGTTAATATTGATAAATTAATAAGTCTTATTTATGAACCTTGTGAATGGTTGGCATATTGTTTTTTTTATTGTTTTTTTGGCTGGCGTTTTGTAATTTAAATGGTAAAGGTCTTAGAAATATTCTTTGCTTTCCTTCTATCCTTAAAAAAATAACCCAGCGCCTAGCAACAGCTTTGATAGCCTCCCCCACTATCGGTAACCCAATACGTCCGCCACGGCCCTTTTTCGAACGGGGAGAAATCTTGGAAGGTCAGATGCAAGGCGCGCAGGGATACATCGCCGGGTGGATGACCAGGCCGCCATGAAATTAAGTTAACCAACAAGAACGAGATGAGGGGTGGAAAAAATTAATTGTATAAACAATTGCAGAGTGCAAGAGTGCCACCTGTAGCCTTCCCCCCTCATTTCGGCCATTAGAATTCACAGGAGCACCAAGGAACTATTTGGTGTGGAGGAGGGTTTCGCCGGACTGATGGAAATTGTGAGAAGGTGCTGACGAGGGAGCGCGGAGTTCGAAAGGAGAATTTTTGTGGATCCTGGAGGTGGAGGCGAGGGCGAAGGACCGAGGGGTCGGGGCTGGAAGCTCTGGCCTCGCTACAACGCTAAGATCCCGACGATGAAGTGACGCTACGGGTGAATTTCTTTTCCTTCCTTTACTTCTATAAATTCTATCCATAACCTCTCTACCTTTGATTAAAGCTGCAGCAACATCATTAAGATTAGATTTAAATGTAAAATTGAAATTAAGATGAGCAATTGCATATAGAATAATTCAGGTTTTTTTTTATATTCGCCAGCCATTTCATTTTGAATTGTCATTGTATATGTTTTATTATGTTGCGAATATAGATGTTGGTTTTTATAGCAATTGTATTATTGATAATTTAATATTAGATTTCCGAAAAAAAAATGTTGAATAGAACTGATTGCCAGATTGGTGGTAATATTGTTAATGTAATCGGAAGGAATAAATTTGTTATGTTAGTTTGTAAAGTGGTGTCATGTCGGTCCTTGCCTTTTTAGTAAATTTTCTGATTTTCAGTTTTAGGTTTTATTTTTATTTCAGCAGATATGAAACTTTTCTTTTAGGTGAGATAATTTTATTTCTAGGTGTTCTCCAAGGTTAAGTAAATTTATTAGATTTAATTTCATTTTTCTTTTGGCTCATTAATCACCACAGTGATGCAGACAGTAATGAACCAGTGTTAATTATAATTATTAATTGTTTATGGGTTATTGCATTTAAAAATAACACAACGCAACTTACCATCTATCTTAAAATGTACTAACCACTAACGGCCAAATGGCAAATATTGTTGTATTTAAATTTAACTGAGGCCCACCTTAATTAGTAAGAGTAATTCCTACCTTCATTAATTAATTTATTAATTAGCAATATAAAATAATAAGCTTTTAAATACCCCCCTAACACAAAAATTAAACGCCACAGCAGGCAAAGCCAACGCCTGTCAGTAGCCGGCAGTGATGAAATCTACAACGGGTTATAAACAAAACCATTTGGATAGCACACAGGTGCGAAGAATAATTACGACCTTATAAAGAAATTAAATTACGTTCAAAAAAATTACTATGGCAGAAGAAACAAGTGACACCGACCTTCAGAAAAAAATAGAACTTGATGACAGTCTCGTGCAACAAATTGGATCTCCTGAAAGGACTATACCCACTGTAATACATATAACGCAGAAGAAAACACAAGAAAAATGAATACTGAAGTATCACAGAAGGACAGCGGATGGACCAAAAAAGACATAGCAAAAAAAATAACTGGTGTGAATTTAAAAATTCCAATTTTCGACAGCAAAAGGAAAAATAATATCCTTCCTTGGTTAATCATGTTCGATAAAAAATGCCAAGCGCTAAATTTAGACGCAGAGTGGAAGAAAGAGAACTTAATTAATTTTGTGAACGATGAGGTGCAGGACTTTATAATTTCCACAGAATTATATAAAGAAAATTATGATGACATAAGAAAGAATTTAATTACAATATTTTCAAGAAGTCGTGAACAGCTCATAACAGATTTCCATAACTTAAATCTACAAGATGATGGTGATATATATGAATATTACAAGAAAAAAATAGAAATAGGACGCTCTCTCGGAAAAAATGATGAAGAATTAGTTGAAATACTGACAATAGACTCGCCGCACCACATCAGAACATTACTAACTCTGCAAAATATTAAAAACCCATATGAGTGGCTGGAGAAGGCGAAAAAAATACACATTCCCATTTCTCCGACAGACATCGATCAGAAACAAAATCAAGAAAAACATTTACATGCAAGAAGAGAGGACTTTCGAATTCAGCCAACTTTCGCAAAACAATTTAATCATGAAGAAAACAGAGGAGACTTTGATCAGCACACTTGACAGAGATTTCGACCACGACCAGGGCTATATGACAGAAGAGAAAACGTGCCTGACGGACGGGACCATTATTATGGCTGGCGACGAGAAAACCGCCAACAGTCTCATCAACAGTGGAATAGGACTGATCCTCACGATAACAGAGACAACAGATGACTTATAATTTCAGCTCGGGTGAGTGATAAAAATGTTCAATGTTTATTAGATACGGGTTCTACGGTTACACTGATTTCACAGTCATTATTTAAAGTAATTAAAGATTTTAAAAAACTAAACTTAGAAAATATTGTGTTAAATCAAACTGATGGTCAAGTAACTGTAACAAATTTAATAAAAACAACTGTAAAAATTGGTAAAATAACTAGGGAAATTGAAATGATGGTCATAAAAAGTGATTTGCCATATGTGTTACTAAGTTTAGAACATATGAGACTTTTTCGTCTCGAAATAAATTTAAGAAACTTAAAAGTATACCAATTTAATAAGGAAATAGTACTGTGTAATGATAATAATTATGTTAATCCAAATGCATTGAATGTTCAAAGAAAAAAATTTGGAAATTATTGTGATAATATGTATAATGGTAAAAGGTGTTATAAAAATAACAATTTTAGAAATGTAAACAAAAATGTATATGAAAATAGAAAATATTTTAATCATTGGACTGTGAATAGTAATAGAGGGTATGATAAAGGTAGAAAATTTGTTAAGAGAAACTATTTAAGATATGATCACTCTCCTGAGCACTACAAAGGGACTGATTACAAAAATTATGTGAAAAATAATGTGAATAATGTTTTTTCAAATGACTATGAAACCCTGAATTTTGACAATAACCAAAGAATGAGAAAATCAAATGTAAATTATGAGAATTCAAACAAAATAACAAGTACTGATTGTAATGTTCAAAATTTAAAAGAGACATCAGGTATCCCCGATGATACATTGAATACTCTGTTTAAAGAGCCCGGTGATGCTTTGGACTTTGTGACTCCAGAGCAAATACCCGAGGACTGGCCCCGATTAGAAAACATTTTAGAAACTTTCGAACATATCTTTTCAAAAAATAAATATGATGTAGGAAAAATAAAATTAGAACATCAAAGAGTTCACTGAACTTCAGAACTTCCAATAGCTCTTAGACCTTATCGTTCCTCACAAACTGAAAATTTAGAAATACAAAAACAAATAAATGAGTTGTTAAAAGCAGGATTTATTAAACCATCCCATTCACCATTTGTATCACCAGTGTGTTTAGTAAAAAAGAGAGGAGAAGGAAAACTCATTTATGCATAGATTATCGTAAATTAAATTCAATCACAAAATTTGATTCAGAACCTATTCCAAGAATAGATGACATCTTAGACCAACTAACACATGCAAGATACTTTTCAACACTTGACTTAACTTCGGGATATTGGCATATTGCAATACATGACAAAGACACAGAAAAATTAGCTTTTACTACAAATTTTGGACTATATGAATAGCTCAGGCTCCCCTTTGGTTCGAAGAATGCTCCCAGTGTTTTTCAACGAGCAATTAGACAAATTTTAAACAAGTATCAAATAAAATATGCACTAAATTACTTTGATGACATAATAATTTTTTCTCAAAATTTTAATGAACATATGCAACACTTAGAAGAAATTTTTCAAATCTGTAAACAAGAAAATATCAAACTAAAGAAATCAAAGTGTCAATTTGCAAAGAAGGAAATAAATTTCTTAGGTTATGAGGTGTCACAAGGACAATATTCTCCACAAAATACAAACATTGAGACATTAAAAAAATTGTTACCACCCAAAAATGTAAAAGAACTTCAAAGATTTTTAGGTTCCATAAATGTATACCAAAAGTTCATTCAATATTATGCAAAGTTAAGATTACCACTCAACAAATTATTAAAGAAAGATGTAAAATGGAACTGGTCACCTGAATGTCAAATGTCATATCAAAAATTAAAAGATGAGTTAATTTCAAAACCAATTTTGACTTTATATAATCCAAATTATCCATGCCACTTGTACGTTGATGCCAGTCAAGAAGCAATAGCTGCAGTTTTGAAACAAAAGCATCCAAATGGACAATTACACCCAATAGCTTTTTATTCCAGACAATTAAGAAAACATGAGAAAAATTATGCCATAACAGAGCTTGAATGTTTGGCAATTGTTGATTCGATTGACAAATATCACTGTTATTTACATGGCCAGAAATTTACAATACATTCAGATCACTCTGCATTACAATGGCTAAAAAATGTAAAGAATTTAACTGGCAGGCTATTTAGATGGTCATTAAAATTATCAATGTATGATTATGATATAGTGTATATTAAGGGAAAATGCAATCATGAGGCTGATATGTTATCCAGAAACACTGTAAGTCATTTTGTTAATCAATATTGTTATTTCCTAAGCACAGATGAAATAATTAAAGGACAGTGGGATGATAATATAAATAACATTAAGTATAAAAAATATAATGGAGTCTTAACTATAAGAAGAAAAACTTAGTCAAAATTGTAGTTCCGCCATCACTAAGAGTAAAATTAATAAATTCAGTTCATGAAACGTTCGGTCACCTAGGTGTAAAAAAGATGTTAAAGTTAATTTCCCCAATTTACTATTGGCAAGACATAATTGTAGACATAGCAAATTTTGTTTGTTGTTGTGAAACCTGTCAAAAGAATAAAAAATGAACTCAGAAAAAATTTGGACTGATGGAGCAAGTGCCTGTGGCGATTGAACCATTTGACTTAATTTCAGTCGATACTGTTGGAGGTTTCAATTACTACAATTCAACAAAAAAATCTTCATCTTGTAATTGATCATGCAACCAGGTACATATGGACATTCCCCTCAAAGAGTGTAACCAGTGAAACTTACACAAACTGCTTGAGACAAGTTGTCAATATTAAGGTTCCAAAACAAATACTCAGTGACAGAAATGCTGCATTCACTTCTTCCAGATTTAAGAAATTTTTAAAGCATCACAATGTACGACAATTATTGACCAGTTCGCATAGACCTCAGACAAACGGCAAGAATGAAAGATGTAATCAAACAATAGTAGCAAAATTAAGATGTAAAGTAAATTCTTCTTCGAAAAAAATTCCCTGGACAAAAATTTTAGAACAAGTAACTTCTGAATACAATAATCAACCCCATTCTGTGACTGGTTTTTCCCCAAACTACCTTTTATTTGGAATACTACCATATGATTCACCTTTGCCCAATACAACTTCATTAAATTACCCACCTGTTTAGGAAGCTAGGAAAATTGCAGTGCAAAGAACTATTCAACACCATAAAATTAATAAACAAAGATATGATAAACATTTTGTTCAGTCAAATTTTAAAATTGGTGACTTAGTGATGTACGAAGAATTTAAATACCCAAATTCAAGAAAACTAGATCCACCTTATTCAGGCCCCTACACAATTTTAAATCAACTATCTAATGTAAATTTTGAAATTAACAGACCAAATCAATATACTGGAAAAGCCACCGACATTGTACATTCAACAAGATTAAGACATTTTCATCCACAAAATGAGTTTAAATTAAAATAAATTTCAGTTCCTGCAGCATTTCTTGGGGGGAGGGGAAAAATAAGGAAGTTTTGTACTAATTGCAAATAAAATTGAAATTGTGAATTTTGAATGTTAATAATAAAACTATGAAAATTAAATTGTATTTCTGAAATTAAGGAAAAGCTATAATGTGATTTGTATTGATTTTTATTTGACTTTAACAATTGTATGATATGAGTTAAAAAATTTTAAATAACTGTTGAAAGAACTTTTTCTAAATCTACAAAATCTGAGTATGTTGAAATGTTTATCACTAGTTTATAATGTTTTGAATTGTCTTAAAGCTGAACTGTATGTGATATTTGCCCAATTATGACAAGTCTAATTCTTTTACCTTTTTAATTTCCCTCTTTCTTGAAGTCTATACTATCACCCACTTCTACCCATGCGTTGGAAGTCATCCCAATTACCTAATCACTTGTACATAAGCAATTCTACGTGTCAGTCACTTTAGGTGCTGAGTTAATCCAAGATAAACAAAATAATGACCAAAGACAGGCTGTGGACTGACCGCTCCTTTGTCCTCCCTTTTCCTTCAGGTTTCTGTTGACTCATGTTTTCCCCATTGGAATTCATGAGTGAACGGATTACCCTTTTCCTCTTGGTTGGCTGGGTGTTAAATCCTTTCCTTTTTCTGGAGTCAGTGAGTGAATACTGATCTCTTTTGAGCCTTTCCCAACCTAGAGTTTCAGTGTCGTGCACTATACGCACCAATTTTCACTCTAAATTTTGTTTATAGTTGTCGGTTGTGGTTAAGACAGTGGGAAATTGTTGAACCTGCTCTCCTCTGACCTAACTAAGCACTTGTTCACTCAACTACACAAACACACACAAACAAAAACATACACCTTGAATTAAACAGTATGTACACAGATGAAGGAGTGGTACACCAGTACCAGAAGTGAATTGTTTTACATAATGAATCTATCATTATGAAATATTAAGGTGAATGAAGTGTAATTATAAATGTTTGATAACTTTGAATTGTGATAAATTTGAATCAGAGTTTTGTGTTATGAAAAAATTGTGAGTATAAATAATATGTAGAGTATTTTGAATTTCATGTGTAATTTCATATGTTTGAATTTCATATGTAAGTCGAAGGTGTAAAAGAGCTCTAAATGAAAAATAAGTTATAGTTGAATTGATGTAAAAATTTCTCTGATATTCAGTAAATAGAGGTAAATGAGAAAATTCCCATGGGAATAAAGATAAAATGTTTATATTCTTTTTCAACGACTAATATGTTTTTGTCTTTGAGTCTTACAGGGACAAATGATTCCAAGAGGCCTCCAAGCAAAACGGTCGACCGAAGTTTTCTTTTTGTCTTTCATAATTAATTATTCTTTTCATACGTCCATTTTCATATTACCATAATCTGTGTAAATAAACTCAATATTTATAGAAATGTAAACTGGAACTGTTGTAAACTAGAAGGTGAGAAGACAGCTTATAGGACTGTCAAACAATAAACCACTCAAGAAAATGGTAAGACATGATTAAGCCTGGACTTATTACAAAATGCTTACTGACAGTCCACGTTAATGGCTTGCAAATATTCTGTTAAATTCATTTAATAAAGAAAAATAAAGTTCCTGAAGGAGACTTAAAGTGATAATTTCAGGTGATGTTTTATCCATGTGATCGACAGCAATTATGGTTGTGGAGGTATAATGTAGAAACTTTTAAATGATATTTTTATTTTTATAATGATATATTTTGAGATAGTGTTGTAATATCTTCCTATTTTGTTTCAAGTCATCAGTAATATAAAATAATATACTGTACAACTCAAGAATATTTTTAATGTAATTTGTGAATAAATTGTAAACTGTGTATTTTTAAAACCACTGCTCCAAGTCTTACAGAACAGAAAGAGATTATCCAGGGGTTGTTACGGGGGCATTTGATTTTAATAATGGGGTTCACTGGGATCTTTGTTGTGTGGGGAGACGTCCCTACTCAGCATGTTTTCCAGTTGGCTGATTTGATGATTTTGCTCTTCTGAGGTGTTGCCACATGGAATTAGCTACTCCTTGTGTGCGCGCCTTCAGGGGGACGGGGGGGAAAGTTGTCAAGGATTTAGTGTGAAAAGAATGATTACCTTAAAATTAAAGGGGGCTTGGGAATTAAATTATATTCGTGGCGTAATTGTTCTATTTCAAGACGCGAATTGTGAAAGGGAAATTCCCCTTTTCATTATGTAATCTTGGCGCGCCTGTGGGTTCTGCGGTCGAAGAGGAAACAGTACATTTATCCTTGAAAGATTTGGGCTCTGCGCATGTGCAGGGAGAGTTGACGCGCGGAGATGCCCACGAATTTTTGTCAGAACGCGGGATTTAATCGTTGCTAGTGGACGCGTGTCAGCTGGGTCCACAATTTGAAAATGGCGAGCGCTGAAACGCTCAGATTTGGAGAGGTGGTTTATATGACATTGAACTGAATAAACTCTATTGAATTTAAACGATGCTGAGTACTTTTTGAGTGTATGCCTTCCCTCGATGCCATGGAATGTAAAACAAGAAGACTAAAAACGATATTTTATAGCAGGCAAAGCCAACGCCTGTCATATATATATATATATATGCTTTTCTGAAGATACAGATTGATTATTGATAAACAATTTGTGTTCTGATTTGAAAATGGTTGCCAAAATATAAGCTTTTTGTAGCAAAACAGTTATTTATTTAACAATAGATGTATGTTTGCAATATATGCAGCAAGTGGTCACTGCACATTGTCCACAGTAAGACTGAGGGACTGAGGTTAGTAAACAATAGTGCTCACATGGCGTGACCTTCGACAGTGTGGAGGTAGAACGAGAGGGGGAGCGGCGTTGCCAGTGTGCGCACCACATGTGTGACTGTGTGAGTCATCTGGGAGGGATGTAGTGGTTCTGTTGTCTGCCCCAAATGCCAAAAATCAAGAACCAAGAAAACAATTAAAACACAATTCGATTTGTTTCGATTTTTCTTATCTTTTCTGATGGTTTATTCGAAGGTTTCTGATAGTTTTAGGATCGAGTCGCGACCCACCTGTAACGCTTCCATGACCCACTGGTTGGGAACCGCTGGTCTATACGATTTTGATAACTCATTCGCACGGAAAAGAGTCAATCTTAGGGGTTTAATGCAACAATCTCAACTCTGCAGGAGAAATTCTCAGGTGCTGAAAAGGCCACGTTCACGTTCTAGTACCAAACACCGTTGAATCAAAACTGGATGCTAACCTGCGTTACCCTTCCCCAAAATATATAAGATAAAAATTTTATCGATTTTATTGTTAGCTATTTTGAGCTATTGACAAAAACGTGTTTAAGACCTTAATTTTGGACATAGATAGATAGATAGATAGATAGATAAATAGATAGATAGTGCTTTTTTTTCTAAAAAAGTAGGTGGGCATATTGTGTTTTCTGAAAAATGATGTGTATTTTTAGTACCGTGTTTGCAACTTCAAAAGAAGTTGATGGTTTAGCAAAATGTTAAAGGTAATTTTTTTTTTCATTTTGGAACTTATTGGAGAAATTTGATAAAAATAATAAATCTATTAATTCTAATTCTATTTATTGATTCGGAAAACTAAACAAAATTGTAAAATAATTTTGTCAATATTAAAAAAAATTGTAAAATTTTCATAATAAACTCCAAATCTGACTCATGCCTTCAGGAGGATCAATGTCTCGATTTATTTCCTTGCTATTTGCGTCTATTGCTGAATGATATCCAAAAAGTAACCAAGATTCTACACATTTTGTTGGATTGAACAGACGTAAAGACGAACCAACAATTTTGATGAACATCACTGCCGATGCTGTTTTAGTCAACAACGAAGTTCTTAATGGGGTTACAATAAGGTTCATCTGTGAAAAATCTATTTCACATTCACTTGAAGATCTCGGAATCATATCGAGATGGTGTATTAATTGAAATATTCCTTCTGGAATTATTTTTTCCTCCATGTATTTCGGAAACTCTGTATCATTCCCTTTCATCCAAACGAAATCTGCTTGATAAATTCCTAATTTATGTTTCCCAAAACGTCAAATGATTTTGAACTTCTTTTGGTCACTGTTTTGGATCTAGCACTTTGGCCCATTTAGGTAAATCAGCTTCTTCATCATCTAGTAATCTCTTTTTTTCATAGATATTTTCAGATTTTCATAAAATAAAATAGGACATATCGGAGGGTCCTCAATTCTATCTTTCTTGTACTTGTGCACCTTATTTCAAGATGAGATACTCTCTCGCTCACTGTATTCAACCGATTTTTCCCGCTACATCGTTACCCTGCAAGTCCCTTTTGCACGGATTCCTCGCAATTAAAAAAAATACTTCTTGTTGTATATTAACAATTGATTCGTTAGTTTCTTAAAATTTCGGTTAAGTTAAACCAGACTAATACTTAAAAAAAGATGGGGATACGCTGTTTCCCCGCGTACCCCCAGAAAAAAGCACTGTATATGTGTGTGTGTATGTATATATATATATATATATATATATATATATATATATATATATATATATATATATATATATATATATATATATATACATACACACACATATACAGTGCTATATTAAATACGCCCGGTGGCGTAGTGGTTAAAAGCGTCTAGCTGCCACCCCGCCGGTCCAGGGTTCGATCCTTCGACTGGGCAAGGTCGACTCCGCCTTTCATCCCTTGAGTGGGTCGATAAAATGAGGACCATGCATGCTTGGGAACTAAACTCTGGGGGTCCCACGTCAGGTTGACCACCTGACTGAGACATATGATGTATGGCACCCCAAGCCCACGGTCAAGAAAGCGGAGATGGGTACCACCGGCCTTGATCCGCAGCGGACTGTTGCGCCAAGAGTTTGGTTTATATATATATATATATATATATATATATATATATATATATATTAAATTGGAAAGAAAATATAATTTTTTAAACCATTACAAATATTTAAGATTAGAACTTTAGTATTATTACTTGCACTGTAAGGCGCAAGATGTAAGAAATATAATAAAAAAAAATTCAACAGAAATTATAACATCTAGGAAAACCAAACAATAATTGAATTGTTTAATGATAACAGGCCGTTTTCAACAGTGCTCATGTGATCATTATATGAAAGATTGTTTCTGAAAGTTGTGATCTTCTAGATGAGGGAGGGCCAACTAGAGGCCCGCAGGCCACGTCCGTCCTCGGCAGGACATTTTTAACGGTCCACGACACTGAAGCAATTGAAACAGAATATATTCCCAACAAACACAGGACTGACGGCAGCTTATCGGGCCAGTGCTGGAGGCGCCGGTTGAAAGACAAGTACGGGAGAATTTTGTCGGGCCGCTGGTGGGTTGTTTACGAACCTCCGAAGGGGAAACGCTTTCCGTTTACGTGTTTCAGGGCCTGTTATGGGTTGATATGAATCGCACCGAAACCGTTTTCCCTCTATCTTCCCGGAACTGCACCTCCGATTCGTAACCACAAGTAACAGATATCTGCATCAGAATTATGGATTTGAAAGGGAAGGCGAAGATTAAATTAAACAGACTTTTCAAAAATATTTATTTCAATGTTGTGAAACTTCTTTTACGCGGAAAATTCCCATAATTTTCCTTGTATGTAAAGATTGTATTATGTGAAAAGTATTATGTGAAATTGTATAATTGTATTATGTGAAAATTCACATAATTTTCCTTGTATGTAAAGATTGTATTCTGTGTGTATGTTTTTAACTCCCTAGAAGCTTATAAAAACAGATGAAAATTAGTTTCATTGTTTATTTTTATATATTACTGGAGAAATTAAATATCTACTTAAAAATGGGTCCTTGTTTCACCACTCTTTATTTATAAGAGAGGAAATAGTGATAAAATTTGTATTTTTTAAATTTCTTCTATAGTATATTAAAATAATAATATATATTTTTGTAGATAAAATATTCAAAATATATTTTTCAGGAAATTTACATATTCTAAGTATTTCTAATTGTTAGATGCCATTATAAAACAACTGATTTTGTAGAATTTTTTCTCGAATTTCATCGTATTAATTTTACAGTAACATATTCTTATAACACACATTTGAATGAAAGAAAAAGAATTTTAAATTTACAGACCTTAGTTAAAATAAACAAATCACACATATTTAGAAAAATATTAATGTAATGTAATGTCAGAGACATAGACAGTAGATGACATGAGACACCAAAAAATATCAAAAAATAAGACCCTTTATCCTCAGTACGTACATTGAAGAATATATATTACATTGTTTTTTTTTGTAATTGAATCAGGATACGAGAAATAATATTTACAATAAGAAAAAAAAGGCCAAAAGATTAGTTTAAATAAATGTTAGAAATAAAAAATAAGGCAATTAAGTTTAAAATAATAAGTAAGTTATATTTAATAAATTAAATTGGCAGGTTTGAACATCCGCGAGTACAGAAAACAGAACTGCACTTTGCGGAATCGAACCCAGGACGGAAGCATTGGAAGCAAAAACGGACGCCACACACCAGCATTCCCTGATAGGTTGATAAGTGTAGAACTTCAATAAGAGGAAACTGCCTGGCATAGAACAGAAAAATAAATGAAAGATGTTAATCACTATCAGAAACCACACTATCAGAATTAACCTGTGAACAATTAATGGACTGGGTAAGATTTGAAATATTAAGATCGGAACATAAATTTTAAATTTCAGCTAACACATCGCGGATTTTGATAAATTTATTTAGTGTACATCTAGATTATACATTGTTGTGTTGTAAATTTTGAATAGGTTTGCTAGATGAGAGATTTAAATTATTTTTAAGAGCTTAGCTGTATGAAAGAGTATTGGAAGTTTGGTACCAAACTGGTTACCAGTTTTTAGAGTGACGTAAGCCTAAAATTATTAATTCGCCTTCGACTTCCACAGCCAAAGTGTCGGTAAGGATTCCTTAAAAAGGATTTTAAGTGGCCGTTCGGTATTGGGATTTTTTTTCCAAAAAAATTCAATGCGTAAGTTAATTAAGTAATTTTGAAAGGTCCGATATTAATCCAATTGCAGCAATGTTTTCAGATAAGATTTTGACAAAGTTTCATGAAATTGATTTGGGATATTGAATTTTGACTAGGTTGTACATTTTGTTGAGGGTATCTTTGTACCCTTCCGCCATTAAAAAAAAAAACATGGCTCAGGTTTGGTTTCCCGCCTAACAGGAAATTCATCATTAGCAGCGGGAATTTCTTTCCTCCGGATTACGACAATTTCCTAGGATAGAAAATTGGTTTGAGAGAGGGATTCGATCATTAATGCTAGTTAAGTTAGAGTCGAGAGCAATTCGCTTTAGACCAACAACAATTTCAAAAATCACATTATGTTCGATTTCGTTCAAAATTACCACATCACATTGCATACCAAGATTATAATATTTTATACATTACATATACAATGTATTTTTCATTTTCATAATAAAACTAAACTTTTGAATGTAGTTGACTTTTTTATGCGGCCCGCCTGCCTTGAAAAAATTTACCATGTGGCCCAGATGCTGCAAAAGGTTAAACACCCTGATTTAAGCTCATCAGCCTGATTCAGAGGTTTAACTTTTTCAGATTTAGGAATATAATCAAAAGTGGGTGTAGAAGAAAATTTAAAACGCACACTTACTGTGCATAAGATTAAAAAGTTCTTTGAGATTGGGGATGTTAAACGTTATTTTGAAAAAAAAATTTCATGTTTTTCAAAAGTCCATAGTAATCACACATGGTTTCCATTACTTATTTCACTGACACATTGAATTGTGTTTTGTTTTGTTTTTTATTATTAAATTTTGGCATTATCTTTTGAGAATGTATTTTCGTTTTTATCAATGCAACTCTTGCAGAAGTGCCACGGACGGGTAAGGGTGACTCGGTAACGAATTTAACAATCCTTTCTACTGCTTGTGTGTGACATGGAAAATTGCTGAAGTCAGTACATTGACTCTCCTGATCAGATTATTTTGCTTCCTTTAGAAACTGCTTTAGTTTGTAATCAGAAATATGCCTCGTTCTGTTACTTTAACATCTTTACGTACAATCATATCAATATAATCCTTGGCATCAAAGTTTATACGTTGAATTTAAAACTTTCTAATGCCCCCTTCATTTTTCAGTCCTTGCTTTTAGAATCCGGCGTAATCCAAGCTCTCTTACGTGGCTACGATCAACTGATATCATACATAGGAGGAGATTTTCAGAAGCAGCAAAGTACGAATTTCTTTGAATGACTGGGTCAATTACATTTTTAAGAGTCTGATGGAGGTAACGTGAATAGCTTACAAGTTTCCACAAGTGCTTCGATCCATGGATATAAGATAGTTTCAGCTTTATGTGAAACGAAACAGATGCATATACTTACAAAATGTACTCAGTCAGTATTCGGAGATTTTTTTTGCAGTACATTCTGTTCCCACATACAAGTGAAGTATTCGGTTTGCTAATGTAAGCTATCATGAATAACAAAGTTTTCCTGGTTTTCTCATAGACAAATCAGAAGAGCACCTTCCAACAGAGATTGCATTAGACATTTCTAACAAATATTTTGGGTCCACACTTAAATCATCCTTAATTTCTAGTAATGGAATGCCATTTTCAATAGGTGATAATTCAATTACTGGTAGTTCATAGCAGTTTTCTAGTTGTTTACCTATTTCTCCTCCAAATTAGGACGTAGGCGCAGTTCATTTCCATGAAATAGACAAATCAACCACTGCAGTGGCCTTCTTAATTCCTTTTCAAATAAACGAACCACACCATTATTCAATCCAGTGTTTACGGCAGTTCCACCCATTCCAATTACAGTAATGTTTAAATTCTGGTTGTTGCCATTGAAAAATGCTATTATGCTATCTTATATACATTTTCCAGTGCCAGAAATCTGCTTCTGAAAATCTCGTCCTTTGTATGATATCAGATGATCGCAGTCATGTAAGAGAGAGCTTGGATTACCCCGGAATCTAAAAGCAAGGGCTGAAAATGAAGGTGGCATCAAAAAGTTTTTATTTCAACGTATAAACTTTGATGCCAAGGATTATATTGATATGATTGAATGGAATGATGTTAAAGTAACAGGACTTCCTATGAAGAGGCATATTTCTGATGACAAACAGAAAGCAATTCAATGTGTGAAATAAGTAAAGCAAACCATGTATGATTACTATGGACTTT
Source organism: Dolomedes plantarius (assembly GCA_907164885.2). Classification (NCBI taxonomy): domain Eukaryota; kingdom Metazoa; phylum Arthropoda; class Arachnida; order Araneae; family Dolomedidae; genus Dolomedes; species Dolomedes plantarius. The sequence goes on along the minus strand of OU015494.1, from coordinate 40,704,608 downwards.
TGAAAAATATGAATGTTTATTTCAAAATAACACTTTGCCTTTAAAGATATTACATTAATATTTTTCTAAATAAATGTGATTTGTTTATTTTAACTAAGGTCCGTTAATTAAAAATTGTTTTTTTCATTCCAATGTGTATTATAAGAATATACTACTGTAAAATTAAGATGATGAAAATTGCGAAATTCTACAAAATCAGTTGTTCTGTAATGACATCTAAAAATCAGAAATACTTAGAAATACCTAAGTTTCCTGTAAAAATATTTTGAATATTTTATTTACAAAAAATATATATTATTAATTTAATATACCATAAAATAAACAGAAAAAAAGAACTTTATCTCTTTTTACAAAAATATCTATTTTGAAGCACCTGAAAAATATTTCAGTAGAACAATAAAATTTTATATTCAATACCAAAAGGCAGCTTTTGAAAGCCATACTAAAATTCCAAAACATCTTTTTTCTCGCCTTTGGACGGGAACTACAATGCACTAGTGTCATCTGATTCGACATTCAGTTGCACGTGATTGAAAAGGCGCCATTAAAGATTGCTTACAAGTTGGCTGGAATTAATCCACAAGTAAGTTTCATTCGTTAGTCTTAAATTATTGCCTTCAGATTTTATTTAACACCCTTACATAGTGAACATTATTCTATTACTGTTATAAGATAGTGTTTTAATCCAAGTTATAATATGAATTGACCATATTTCAGATCAAATTCTACTGAACTGAGTGTATTGAATTAGCAATACTTATGGCACTTACGAGCACTTTCGTATGTATAAATAAAAACATTTTGTTTCGGAATAATTTAAGATTCGTGTTTCAGTTAATATTTTAGATGGACAAAGGAAGTAAATGGACTCTTGTGGAAGACTCTTGTGAAAGTCTTTTTAACTCTTGCCGAAAAAGAGGTTTATATTATAAAAGTATAAAATGCCAAGGTTTATTTAGAAAATATAAAATCTGTTCATGGACAAAGTTTGTTTATAAAACTAGATTTTTATTAAAACTTTAGGTAAACTTTTGCATTGTGTGTGTCATTTGTAAAATCTTCATTGAAAATGTGAGAATTTCCTCAATAACTGATTTATAAGCTATTTGTTTTCAAGACTTTTAGAGAGTATTTAGTTGTCATGTTGTGCAAAATAAATAAGAACTTACTGGTCCAAAGCATAGACGTGCCCCACCCCACCCCCCCAACTTAACTTGAAATAAATTAAAATGTTAATAGAAGTTCAGTAAAATTTTCAGAGTAAGTTGAAATTTTATATTTATTTATATAAGTATTTGCTAATTAAATTAATATTTAGAATTGTAATTTGTACGCACTATTTAGATTTTTATATCCTTTAGAAAGTATAAAATACATGACACAAATATCAATTCCAAATCTACATAGTTGAAAAATAAAAATGTATTTTCATTTCCAGTATAATATTTTCCATTTTATTTCTTTAAGAAATTTGAAAGAAAATTATAATGAAATTTTTTTAATATGTTAATCCAAATTAAACATTTTTTACTACTGGATTGATAAATCAGTTACACATGATTCCTCCATAGTAAATTCATGCATAGTATTCAATGCATAGTATTCCTGCATAATATTCAATGGTGAAAAATTGTAAAATATATTTAATAGGAAAATGGACAATGTTCTTATTGCCAGGTATCAATAGGCAACAAATTATCCATGTCTAAATGTTAAAAGATGGATTCAAAAACATTCCACATTATAAAAGATTCTAAAAATGAACTTGTAAATCATACAAAAGGATCTATTGAATTCCTTGTCAAATTGTGTTTTGAGTAATCTTTATAAAATACTGTGCATTTTATACATTATAAAGAAATAATGAACAAATATTCTTAAAATTTTTGTGTTCATAATTTAAAAGAATGTATTTAGTATAATTATATATTTTAATTTAAATACTAAACACTAATAGGTATTTTTCATGTATAATCTTAATAGCCTTAAAATATAATTTTTTTTAAATTCTATTAATAATGTTCTATGTATACACTCAATTGCTATATATGTATATGTTATTCCTACTGGGTGAAATTTCTTTATGTCTATCGAGAGTAAAGATATATTCAAAATTTCAAAACCAGATCAAAATATTGTTTAATCAGTATCCACATATCAAATAAATATTGAAACAATAGCAAATATTGGAGCATTTTTTTATTTTGAATATCTCATTAAATAAAAAGCTTATTTAAGGAACATTTTGAATTTCAATTGCTATTAATCAATACTTTGAACTGGCTTTGATATTTAGATTATATTTCTACTCTCTCTGAAGATATAAAATAAAACAATTTCACTCTTTAGGAATAACATAATGGTGCATACTTTTTGCAACTGAGTGTATATATTCTTGCAATTGAGTGTATATATATTTTCAAGAATTATTAATTTTTGTAGGTATGTGAACTCCATTGTATTCCTGAATTCATTCAAAGAACCTCTGGAGTAATGAGAAGTTTAGAGTTTTAAATTTGTGTCAATATAGATGCCACGTGCATTTAATTTTCTAATTTGTATCGTGTTTGAAATCACTTTTATCAGTGTTATTAGAGATGAGGGCAGTGAAAATTATTCCAAAATAGACTATTTAGGTACATAAATTGTTTCTTAACTTATTAATTTGCATTCCATGTTTTTAAATTATATATTTATAAGTATATAGATTTGTAGATTATCAGAATGTGTACATACAAAAAATTGCTTTATTGTAATAGATATTGTACGATAAGAGTTTTTATAAATCTGAGAATGTTCTCAATAACTATCTATAAGCTGTTCATCTCTAAAGGTCTTTTGGAAATTATTTTGTTGTCATGCTGTGCAAAATAAATGTGAACTTATTGGCTTAAAGTATATATATATAAAGGGTAAAATTAGTTTCTTTTCCCCTTTTTATATTAGTGATAAGCAAGTTTATAAAGAACTCTACTTTTCAATACTTCTTGGTTTGATAAACCATTAAATTTTTATTATGGCATTATAAGAAAATATTGGTTTCTTTACAGAATTTTGAAACTGGAATCTAACTTCAGAGCTTCGGAATTGAAAGACAAATACCATAAGTCCACTTGGATCTCATAACCTTCGTAAGTTTTTGTTTAACGTCACTGAGCCTACCTTTTTTTATTCTCGAGATATACTTTTATTTTCAGCAGTGGACTTGTGGCCAAAATCACTGTTTTTAATATTTTTTTAGATTTATTTTTAACTAATTTAAATTTATCTATCAAAAAACTATAAAAATATTTATTAAACAACTAAAAATTTCAAATTATTTTTTTTAACTTAGTCGCTAATCTGAACTTTCTCATAAACTTTGGTCTCAATAATTTGTGGATAGAATATTGATTTTCTTTATTTATTCTTTTTTAACTGTGAAGCTTGTTGTTAAGGTTTTAGGTGAGTGAGAAAGTGCAGTCCAGGGATTTCAGTTAACATGACTCTTGTGAAAGTCTTTAACTCTTGCCAAAGAAAGAGATTTATATTATAAAATTATAAAATGCCAAGGTTTATTTAGAAAATATAAAATGTGTTCATGGACAAAGTTTGTTTATAAAACTGTAGATAAGACATCCATTGTGAGTTGTGGTTTATTATATCAAAATGTGTGTTTGATAAGTGAATGAAATAACCCTTTCTTAATAATGGAATAGACCTCCTGTATAATCAATGAACTCACGGATACAAGATACAGTTCCAAAAAGCAAAACGCCTGGTTTACAGAGTCTTTTATAATAACAGAAAAATGATATTTATATTATGAAAATGTGAAGTGCCAAGCTTTATTTATTCTTAATGGTTAACATTAAAATTTTAAAAATACTTTTAGAATTTCCTGATAAGTTGTTAGAGGTTCGTTGATAATTCATTACAGAAGTAGTAAAAAGGAAATTGCTTTTGGATGTATTAGATCATTAGTTAATGGGCTAAGAAATTTTAAATTTTGGTAAAATTTAATTTTATGCATGCCATAAATTTTTCTCTCTGTTAAACATGTTTATTCCATTTTAAGTCTTAATACTTATATAAAGAATTTGGATTAAATGAAAACAGTAATGAGTGATGGTGAAAATGTATTAAATGTGGTAATTGAATTGCTTGATGTTCTAAGACATAAAATTTCTGATCATCAAAATACAACAATTGACTTCTTGACTGAACAACTGACTTTATTATTAAAACAACTGACTTTATTATTAAACAATATCCTATTTTGCTACCCCCCTTGTTTAAGTATATTATATAATCATCCTTCAAATCCTAATAGACCATTATTTTATATTTTTGATCCGGTACACATTCTGAAGTGTGTCAGAAATAATTGGCTGAATCAGAAGAATTATGGTCAGTGTATGTATTTTATTGATTTTAATGATCATAACTTAACTAAAACTGCCTCTTTTAGAACCATTAAAAGTATCCATTCTTTAGAGGATGGACAGATAGTTAAATATGTGTTTGGATTAACTTTAAAAGCACTCCATCTTCTATGGAGAGACAAAATGTAAAACTATGTCTTCAAATTTTCAATGACCATTTTGTTGAAGGGTTGAAAGTACTTTCTACACATACTGATGAACCTTTTTGTTTAGAAACATCTGAATATATTGCAATCATTATTAAATGGTGGAAGATAATGAATGTGTAAAGTAAGTTAAAAGGGGGTCATAAACGAGATGTGTATTGTGAGCCTTTTTTATCTAATGCATCCAATGAAATGGTTATGTACCTACAAAAATTCTTAGTTTGGCTTGATACTTGGAATTCTCTTAAATATACTTCTGGCTTTTTAACTAAAGAAACATGTACCACACTTTCGCACACTACACATGCTGTACAAATGTGAACATATTGTTGCAATGAATTGGGGATGGCATATTTCTTAACAGGAAAAATTCAAACCGTCATTATTGAAAATAGGTTTGGAAAGTTTCGCCAATTGTCTGGGTCACAATACAACATCTCGTTGACACAGGTTTTTGAAAATGAATCGAAGCTTAGACTTCAAACCCTAGCCCCTTAATTTTATCGTGTTTGAAATCACTTTTATCTGTGTTATTAGAGATGAAGGCAGTAAAAAAAATATCTTTAGTATTTTATCTTAAATATATCTATTATGTGCTTTCTTACATGCACATGCACACATTAGCCAGTTAAGACATAACTATGTTTTACTATCCTAAAATTAAGCATTAGAAACTCATTAAATCTAAACTTTAGTTAAGTGTATGTCTGGGAACTAGTGCCTCATCTCGTATATGGAATGTGAACTGGAATTTTTTCAAAAATTCTGATTAGTACTTTTTTTTCTCCCTATTGATTCTGAACTCTTCAAGTTAAGCATGAGCTTTGGGTTAATGAAAAAAATCATAGACAGCATCTGTTTTATGTTGTTCTTTAAATTGTTGCATTATGCTTAGAATTTCTTTTATTGCCTTGTCAAATATTTGATTGTACTAAATTTTTTAAAATTCCACTGAGCATCTTGTTTAGCTGTTTAAAAAATGGGGGGAAATGCATTGTAAATTGTCTTTACTTTCTCAAAGTTTCATAATTAAATATGTTGATAAAGTTGTGCCTGAAAAATAACTCAACTGATTCTGAACATCAGTTGGAGTTTTATGGAAAGCCAAATTATATGGAAAGTTATACAATAGTTAGTTGAAATTGTTTCTTGGAAGTTTTGTGAGGTAGTAATCTAGTTCATGTATATTAAAGTCTTATTTAAATATTGTGCTAAACATATTCAGCACATTGAAAGTCTGATTACTTCTCAACTTTTAATCACCAGGCAATTTTTGGTATTAAATTATATGCTCAGTGCATATTCCATTATGTGTAATTTCACTCAATCTGATTTGAAAATTCATGTGAGGAGAAATTTTTCTGATTATAATTTAACAGCTTGCCTTGCTTTATGATATATTTATTTTTATTCATTTCAGGAAGTCTGTTGGACAGTGTCTAATATTACTGCTGGTTATACACAAGATTCAATCAGTTATTAAAGCTGGAATTATGGAGGATATTATTCTAATACTTGATGAGGTATTTAAAAAAGTCATGTATTTAATACCTTTTGGTTAATGTAATGTTACTTCAAGTAAATTTACTGCTAAAACTTAATTTTATTCTCTAGTTGAGTGCAGTGGCATAGATTATTTTACAAAGTGCAATAAAATACTTTTAACTTTTCAAACCGAACTTCTAACCAGAATTTTAAAAAAATTTAATAAAACTTTTAAAATTGAAAATATTTTCATGGATCTAAAGAATCGAACATAACACCTGTATGGTCAACTAAGTCATGGATAAAAGATGCAGCCCTAAAAGCAAAAGGCCTGTTTTCTGTATACTTTTATAATAATCATGTTACAACAGTATACAGAAACCAGGTTTTTTGCTTTTAGAACTGAATCGTTTATCCATGAATTTGTTGACTATACGGGTTTTCTATTCCATTGTTAAGATCTGTGAAAATACTCTCATTAGCAAAATATTTTAAAAAAAATTTAAATTTGGGTTAGAAGCTTGGTTCAAAAAGTCTAAGTGTTTCTTCACGCTTTATAATATAATCTATGCCATTTCACTCAACATTGACAGCTAGTCAATATTACCCACCTCATTTTTCAAATTAACCTAGACTAATCAAACAATATATGATAACAATTGTTTAGTAATTACTGAATCTAAATAGTATATTTTGAATTCTTACTGTGGTTATGCCTAATAACAGCTGCTCGCAAATAAAAAATATTTTATACACATATCTCCACCATAATTTGACAATTAAGTAACAAAAGATATGCTCTATTAAAATACTATGCAGAAGTTAGTATCCCAAATTACTTTCTACCACATTTTTTGTAAAACCAATTACTGTGAAAGCTACATCATATAATAAATGTTTACTTTATTCATTATTATAGTAATAGATTAGTTGTTAAAGAGTATTCACCCTTTTCACTAAATTTCTGAGTACAGTAAGACATTCAATCCTGTCAATTAAATGATTAGTTATTACAGATATAAATAAAATAGATTAGAATGCCTTGATAGAGTACAATAATTGAAAGCTGACAGAGAGACTTGTTTAGAATGACAACAACATTTTCTCTTCATTATCGAGAATCACTCTCACATTGAAAGTAAAGAAACACAAGAATAAAGATTGAATACTAAATAAAATGTTAGCATATAAAATCTTAAATTTCTAAATCTGACCCAGCATCTGTATTAATGCTCTCTATGGCATGTTGTAATCAAATTTTGAAATTTAAGATTTTGTATGCTAATGTTTTACTTAGCATTCAATCTTTATTCTTGTGTTTCTCTACTTTCAACACCATTTTTGTCAATAGTGAAGAGGAAATTTTGGTGTCATTCCAGACAAGTCTCTGATTCAGCTTTCAATGTTGAGCTGAAATTATGCTCAACATTAAAAACTTATTATTGTACTCTTATCAAGGCAATCTATCCTATTTTATTTATATCTATAATAACAAATTAATCGACATGGTTGGATTTTCTACTGTACAGAGAGAAATTTAGTGAAAAGGGGAATTCTCTTAAAAAAATATTTTATAACTATTTTCTATTAGTATATTTATTTAATCAAGTAAATATTTATTACATTATGTAGTTTTCACAGTATGTAATTGGTTTTACAAAAAAATGTGGTAGGAATTTACTTCTTGGAAGTGTTATCAATAAAATGACAACAGATTTAAAACTGCACTCATGTGTTGGGTGCTGTTTTATATCAAGTTTTTTTAAGCCCCTGTCTCAGAATTTATATTTCCTAATTGGATTTATTTAATTCTACTTTATCAACAATGAATTTTTTCAACTACTTTCAACAATCAACTATTTTTACAACAATAAATTACCCTTTAATGTACAAAACTATGCAAAAAATAATTTTCTTATCTGCAGAGCATTTACTAACTCTACATCAAAAAATAATTTAAATAAATTCTTCTTTTGATTCATAAATTATATCAGGGGATGGGAGTCATTTTCCTTTCACATAAATTTATGAACTGATTTTCTCTTTCTTTTTTTTTCCCTAGATGCTGTAAAGATGGAGCCAGAGGTACAGCGAAAGAGGTACAGCAAAGGCGTAGAAAAAAATTGTGTAAAAGTGCTATGCACTTTCTAAATAAACTATTTTTACTTTAAACCAGCTCTTTTCTGTATTTAAAAACATGTGTTTCTATAATTATCTTTTGTTTTGCATAGTTTTGTGAATTAAAGAGTAATTCATTAAATTCTCATAAGTCATTTTTAAAAAATGTTTTCTGTTATATTATATTGGACATTCAATATCCAACACTTGATAGTACTATTTTTGAGAAATAGTACTATGATAGTAATATTTCTCAAAAATAGTACTATAAAGTGTTGGATATTGAATGTCCAATATAATACTATAAAAGAAAATATTTTTTAAAAATGACTTATAAGAATTTAATGAATTACTCTTTAATTCACAAAACTATGCAAAAAATAATTTTCTTATCTGTAGAGCATTTATTAACTCTACACCAAAAAATAATTTAAATAAATTCTTCTGAGCAAGTTTTCATAAGCTCACAAAGATGGGTTTCATCATACACACTACACATTACTCAAGTTTTGAAAAATGAATGTATCAAATTTATGTTTATAAATTTATCAAATTATGTTAATAAATTTTATACTGGGGAAGTACAAATTTTGCGGGTTAATTATTAAAGTAATACTGTTTTACATACTATAATCTCATTCTAAATTTAAAAAAAAACAAACGGGAACCTTAGATCGAATGGAAAGATGATTTAGCTTTAATGGTTGGTATTAATATTATCTTAACTTTCAAATTTGGGTAAATGTATCTTAATACAAAAGGAGGTTTTGTTCTAACAAGTAAACTTGTGATTCATATGCAAATTTTTAGGTAATAACAAAGATCAGTATTTGGTAATGCCTAAAAATACATAAGGCAAAACTGGAAAGAATACTAGAAATATGAAGGCAAAAAAAATAATAAAAGTGAAAGGGTTGATATCAGAGGTTATTCGTCAATGTAATTAATAAAAATAAGCATATAAACGAAAGGGTCCTACGCAAAACTTTGAAAAAATGCCGGCGATCCGATTCTGGTAGAATGCTAGCATGATGCCCGGACCTACGGCACATTGCTGTTTACGAGATGGGTAGATGACGGTATGTCGACACCAATTATTGCTCCCGTAATCGGCCCGTCAACCACCGGTTACGCGGCGGCTATCTGCCCCCATCGATGGCTTACTAGCGGCTGCTTCACGGTTCGCAGTCGGATGAACGATGGCTCGATTCCTACCGGAAGCGGCCCAGCACTCGACGGGGTAGTCGCGGGCGAGAGGACACAGCCGTGACGGAAACGATACTGACCTAATGCGCCGGCCTGGCAGTGGAGAAATCGGCTGTCCGGAACCTTCCGACCCCGGCCCGATGCCTCTGTGTTTGTTGGGTTGTTATGAAATGAAATACTTAACTCATTGTTCCATGTTCGGAAGCACTTAAGTGTGTGAAAACTTCTTTTGCAATATGAAACTCATTAAGTCCAAGGAAAGAAGTGGGGTTACAGATAAAAATATATCTTACCTCCTTCATGTTGCCGAAATAGACGTTGATTTCACGGCTCTTGCTTCATCAAGTGCCCATCTGCAAGCATCTCATTAGATTTTGTCTACTTTTTGATTATTGAGAAAACGAATTTTATGTTTTGTTTTGAAATTTAAACATATTCTTGTGAATTAGACTAGATTTCTTAAGAAAGCTGATTTAAAAATAAATAAATAAATGTTTTATTTTCCAAAAATCAAATCTATTTCTATTACATAGGGTTTCAAAAAAGTCATTCAAAACTGCGACTTGTTAGTTTTATAATGTTCCATTTTAAATTTTTCGCTTTTTTTCTAAAACATATATACAATATGATATCGCCGAAACAAATATTTCACCAAGCAAACATTTTTATCGAGAATACAATTTTCTGAAATATGAATAATACAAATTTCCCTTTTTACAATGCAGCATTTTTTTGAGGACCCTCTATTTATATATTTTAAAAATAATTTGAATTTAAATATTTAAAATTATTTTGAAGTGAAAATATTTAGTGCAGTATGCAAATCTGATATTTGGCAATTTCGCCTGTCGCGCAGTAGACGTCAAAATTCGTTCCGAAATTACACTTGGCCCGCCGTCATTTGTATTTTTCTCAAGTGACCCCCGGATTGTTTCGAGTTGGTCACCCCTGTTCTAGATAAACATAACCTGACACTGGACAATCCTTCCAAAAAAATGAGTCATTAATAGAAATGTGAAATAAGTTATATGTGAGCTTCCCGATCAGGCTGATCAACAACATCTTAGAAATCAGGCTGACTAGATGAAACATAGAGTTAACCTCAAATATTTCAACAACATTGCATACGTTTACAGTATTTCAAAGAATAATCTATTTTTACCAAAAAACCAATTTTAACACTTTAAATTTAGGAAAATATTATTTCATGTCTAAAACAATATGTATCCACATTAATGTAATAATAACCTACTTAATTTTTTTAACTATTATTTTTAATATTGAATTTATATTATTGAGTTTAGATTAACATATTGAATATCTTAATTAATTTAATTTGTTTATTAAAATTATCTAACATAAAATTATTATAATATTTATTTATTTCAATTAATTTAATTTGTCTTCATGTTTATATTTTAAAACACAGAGACAAATTTAAATTTTGAGTAATAACTATTATGTATTAAACAGTTTTTATTTAGTTTCAAGATTAAATGTAGTTTTTAAGCGTTTCAAGGAGTACAGAGCTTTCTTTGGAAGCGTAGGCGTCAGAGCCACACGTAACTGCTCGAAAGACAATAGAAGTTATATGAAATTTAGATAATCTATATGTATAAAACAATTCCGTAACTGACTGACTGACTCACTGACATACAACGCACAGACCAAGCCGCTGGACCTAAAGGGCTGAAATTTTGCATGGCGATTCTTCTTGTGGTGTAGGAGTGCACTAAAAAAGATTTTTGAAAAATTCTTCTCAGATTTTTTTAAAATTAAATTTTAAGCTGTTTTTGTAACTTTTTTTAAGTTTGCATTTAAAATAATAATTTGAGGGTTATAAAATTTATATCGCGAGAAAGATCCTAAAAATTCCTTTAAAATGAAATCTTTTTCGAACCTTTACCTCGATTTTCTGATTTTTGGTGATTTTTTAAATATTAATATTTAGAATTTAATTTATTAAATGCTGATCACGTGATTTTTTTTTCTGGTACTTTAAATAAATTTATCGTCACGTTCATAACAACTAAATAGACAAAAAAAAATATTCTTTTTCTTTCTAATGCAGCAGACGATTGGATATTATCCAAAAAAATATCCCTTACGATTTTTATATATATATATATATATATATATATATATATATATATATATATATTTTTTTTTTTTTTTACATAAATTGTATACATTGATCGTCGCATTTATTATAAATATATATATTTATTTTTTTTCATTAATTGCATACATTGACCGTTGTATTTAATTTGAATGTACTCCGTAGCGAAGCGCGGGTTTTCAGCTAGTAAGGTTATATATGAAAAGTTGTAATTATCTGTTTTTAAACCTGATAGTTTATATTTGGCTATCATTTTTAACATAGGATTACGTTCCTCAATAACGGTCCTCCGGAAAGAAAAAAAATGTCCGTCCTGCATGGCGAGTTATAATCTTGGCAGCGCACCAAACCCAGTAGCAGTAAACAATTAAACAGAAAAGTACCAAAATGCGTCAAAAAAAAAAAGAGAAAAAAAACGAAAAAAAAAAGAAAGAAAGAAAAGAGAGGTAAACAACGATAAATAATCCTACGTTAATAATCCGCGGTAGTTTCGTTAGAAGAGACTACCTGAAATTATTTTTTAAGCTATTCTAGCAGATGCATCATTAGTGCTTTTAAATATATTGCTTTCCTCTATTAGTTTTTTAGCATAATAAAGCTTATAAATAATTTGTTAATTATTTGCAGCTGTGTCAACATACGTTACTAAAAATTGATCGTGTGGTTTACGGATGGCTGTATTTAACTGTTTATTACTATGTTTTGGTTTATAGTTATTAAATTTCATTTGTGATTTTACCAGATCTATATTTCAATTTTCTTTATTTTAAATGCATATGTAGGAATCTTATATTTATTACTATTTTATAAAAAAATTTACCTAATTCAGTGTCTAATTTTCAAAGTCTACAGAATATAGATTACCTAGCCATAATAATATTCATATCATAATTAAAAATTGAAAGACAATCTGCTGAGCCAAAGAATGAATATAAGCATAACAGTTCTGAAAATAGGAGAATTTACTTTGTGTAAAATATAGTTTCACAAACACACGTTATGTTAGAGCCTAGAGAAGGAGAAAGAGAATTTGACTTGGCATTTAGTTTAGAAATAAATGAATATATAATTGCTTTAAAGTAAACCAATATAATGAGCGAGAAAATTGAAATTTTAAGTCCTGATTCACGAATAAAGAATCCCACCGGGAAGTATCGAAAATATACAATTTAATTGAAGTTTCTAATTAAGTGAGAGATAGAAACAAACGAATGTAACTAAAGATATTTCGCTATAAAATTGTTATGCTAATTTTAAAAAAAAACCTTAACTGAAAAGAAATGTTAGTAATGATTAGATAACGCTTGCGCGTTGAAGAAAATATTGAATAATTGTTAGCTTACATGTTAAAAACATGCACGTCAACAATTCTTATACTTCTTTTAATATTTATATTTAAATAGCAGAGTCTAAAATGTGCAGTAAAAGCTATGTTAAAAAAAAGGTATACGTTAAAACCATTAAAGTTGTTCAAAATAATGCATAGACGACAAGACTTTTTAACAATAACTAAAAGTTTATTCATTTGAAAAACTAGTTAAGAATTAGATAAAAACAACAATATCAACATCTTTCTTCTTATTAATAATACTGGGGTTTTCTATAGATCAGTTTTAAAACAAACATTATATTTTATCATACTGTGATGGACTATCACAAGAATTAATACATAACTAATACAAAACGTCTTACTCTAGACAGGCTTGATACTTCATCCCAATATTTCATCAGCTCAAGAACAAGCTTACGACAATGTGTGTATCCTTGATGCCGTGATGCCTTTTCTCGAAAGTGTTCGCCGCTTATATACACTTAACAAAAGCAGATATTAAAATATCGGGTTGATGTACATCACTTCACTTGAAAAATGCTATCGGCTGGTAACTGAAGATTTTTGTGTTTAATTATATGACGTATGGCAGTTTGCCAGACATGACGTAATCTAAACGAAACTTACGTCGTTGATTCGGTTTAGTTATTAATTGAATCTCCTTAACTTGAATCGGCTTAAAATAGAAATGCAGAATATGACGTCAAACTTCGGAAAGGCAAGTAATTAATGAATCTTCAAACTAACTATTGGTTCATATTGCTAACAAATGCCCCCCCCCCCAACTTGTCTTTTCGACACAAAATAAGCAACAGAATAAGATAAATCCATCACAGTTTACAAATCAGGTTTTCAAGTTATAAAAAAACTGTGCTTGCTTCTGTATTTACAATTCCTATCTGAAAAACCAATATACACAATACTACAAATTACAAACTACAAGAAAAGGTTAAAACACATAATTACTAAGACAACACTACATTCAATCATGATCATATATCAATACATGCGTGGACGCCCACTCATACAAGCTCATTCATACACATAAAACAAATTGGTTTCTCATTAAGAAAAAATATATTAATTAATGTATATCATATTCAAATTCTTAAAATTTTCTTTTAAAATATCATAAAGTAATACTGCATTGTATATTCATGAAATAAAACAATTCAAACAAATAGATACTGAGTATCCATCAAGTTTACATTAAACAAATTTACTTGATTAGTTTAAACAAATTTACTTGATTAGTTAAAAAAATTTCATTAAACAAGTTTACATTAAAAACACTGCACTTTCAAAATTCAAAACACTTCAAAGGGTAACAATGTGATCATACAACTCCAGAGATTCATGAAAATATTTCATCACACAAATGTCTCAGTTCGAACCTGGTCAGAGGTTTGGTGAATGGATCAGCTAAAGTTTCCTTACTCTTTATATATTTTGTGTCAAAAATGTTTTGATAAACCAAGTCTCGGACAAAAAACAACCGGACATCAATATGTTTACTCCTATGGTTTTCAACTGGGGATTTGACAAAATCTATGCAAGCGGTGTTATCAACATATAGAATCGACTTCAATTTCTTACCAAAAACTAACTTTCTGTCGTAACATTCATCTAGGATTCTATCAAACCACATCAGTTCCTTCGTAGCCTCTGTCATAGCATAGAATTCACTCTCCATAGTTGACAACGACACGCACTTCTCCTTAAAAGTCCTCCACATGACTGGAGTTTTTCAAAAAAAAAACTATCTATCCTCCCATAGATGTCCTGTCATCTTTATTGGCAGCAGAGTCCGCATCAGTGTAAACTACCATACTAAGTTCATTGCATGTAAGTTTAAGTTTATTATTGCGTGTGTGTATGACATAGCCGAAAAGTTTTATTAGACCGTCCCAGTGAAACCTACCAGGATTACTCTGGTACTGGCTAAAGATGTTAACGGCGTAACTTATGTCGGGCCTGGTTCTACTAGCAAGAAAAGATAGACAGCCTAATAAATTCCTATAAGGAAAATGTGACATTTCCTCTATTTCAATATCTGATTGTGGACATTGTTTCTTTGAGAAGACTGTACCTTTGCTGATTGGAAGTGAAGAAACAGGTATGAAGAAGCTAGTAAACCTCTTACAAATATCGTCAATATAAATCGAGTGGCTCAACAAAACTTCACCTCCCTTTTCCTCAAACTCAACCCCCAACAGCTTTTTAGTCTTACCCAAAATTTTTAAGTCAAAATGTTTTTCCAACAATCCAATGGCCTTGTCTATTACTTTCTCGTCCTTTCCAAACAAAACTATGTCATCAACATACAAAAGCAAAATCAACACACAATTAAAGTCATATGCACAATTACACCAATTCAATTTGCTAAAACCAAGTTCTGTCAATACTTTATGAATCTCGAAAAACCATTCTCGACCACTCTGGTGTAGTCCATAAATAGCTCTATCCAACTTACAAACTAAAGTCTCCTTACCTTTCACAGAAAAACCGGGTGGTAGAGACATGTAAATGTTGTCTTTTTATGGCGCGTATAGATAAGCTCCTTTTATGTCACACTGTCTGTGGATCCAACCCTGTAAAACTACTAAAAGTGAAACAAAACGAATTAGACTGAAATTAATGACTGGGCTAAAAGTTTCTTCGTAAGTCACTCCTTTTACTTGTTTAAAACCTTGTGCGACTAGTCTTGCCTTATACCTGGCCACTTTGCCATTTTCGTCTCTTTTCAATGTGAAAACCCACCGGCATCCGATGACATCAGTATCTGGCGGTAGCTTAACAAGGTGCCATACATGTCTTTCTGCCATGATTTTCATTTCTTCTTCCATGGCCTCTACCCATTGCTTGTGTTTTGGGGAGCTCAATGCTTGTTTATAAGTATTGGGAATATGGATTTCATCTAGTCAGGAACTGGCATAGCTTGTGGAGGCGGTAACTGGTTTATCTGAAATTATTCCTTGATACGGATTTTCACCGGAAAAATCAAAAATGTGTTCCGTGTATTTTATACCATTCTCCTTACAATACTTTAAGGAATCATTTGTAGACCTAAGTCTAATGTTGGAACTAGCTTTATAATAGTATACATCTATACGTTTACTCTTTGTACGTGGGACCACTTTTCTTTCACAATCGACGCGTTTTAGATCTTCGGCTGATAAGGGGCTTTCAATTTTATCACTGTGGGTTTCCCCAGAAACATTCCTTTCCACCAAATCCTCATCATCACTCTCAAGGGGTAGGTTATGACCTAACGGAATAATAGAAATATCCTTTTCTCCCTTATCTTCGGAGTGTGGTTCAGTGTTGAAATTCTCACTGGGGCACATCGATGCTCCACTGTCGCTATCTGCACATTGCGGATCTTCACAAAATCTGACGTTTATGGTTTCTATCACATTGTCGGTGTCAGGGAACCATATCCTATAACCTTTGGTATTAAAGGCATATCCTATCATAACCCCCTTCCTCGCCTTGGCGTCCAACTTTGCTCTATGCTGTACACCAACCTTGCTGTGCCTTGGTACACCAACATATGCGATGGACCTAAACGGCTTCAAGTGGTTTACTGATGGTTTATATCCACCAAATAGTTCAAAGGGAGTTTTCCCTAAACCTTTATGAACGACCCTGTTCCAGACATATGTGAAACTTAAAACTGCATCAGGCCAAAATTTTGTTTCTAATCCACTATCTGCTAACAAGCATTTTGCCCCATTTGATACCGTTTGATTATATCTCTCTGCCGTACAATTCTGCTCTGGCGTATATGTGTTCGTAAGCTCGTGTTTTACACCATGTTCATTGCAAAACGCTGTGAAATTGTTGTTTATGAATTCTGTTCCATTATCCGCACGGATACATTTCACCTTCCGTCCTAGGAACCTCTCTGCACGAGCAACATGATTTCTAAAGATTCTAAATACCTCAGATTTTTCACGCATAGGGTAGACAGAGGATTTACCCGAAAAATCATCTATAATTGATAAAAAATACTTTTTACCGTTCCGACCAATAGTACTGCAAGGACCCCAAACATCCATATAGATCAAATCATTGGGGTGTTTAGAACGTCTAAAATTTATAGGTTTAAAACTTACCCTCTTAAATTTATTGAGTGTACAGGTTTCGCAGACGAAATTATGCCCCTCAAATCTTTCTAAACCCTTTATGGCATTTTTCCTAATTGTGTCTCTGATTACATATGGACTAATATGTGCCAACCTTCGATGTATTAACTCATCGTCAACTTTTCTTAACACACATGCTCTGTAATTTTCCTTCTGGCTAGCTATCCGGGGAATTTTAGGACAAACTTGATACAAACCATTTTTAATTTAGCACAAAAAATAGTTTTTCCATACCGGTTTTTAACTCTTACACCACTCTGACCACCTTCGAATCTAAGACCTTGGCTGTCCAAAACAGAACCTGAAATCAAATTCAATTTAAGGTTAGGTGAGTACATAACATTATATAAATGAAAAATTCTGGAACCAAACTGAAGTTGAATAGTCCCTTTACCAATGATCGGAAAGTCACACCTTCGATAGCTACGGATAATTTATCGTCTTGTATTTCTTCAAAGTTCTTGAACCAGTCCTTTACCTTACAGAAATGATGACTAGCTGCAGTATCGAAAGTCCACAAGTTTGAAGACTCTTCGAAATTGCTGACATAGGCTTGCACGAAATTAGCTGACTGAGAAGTCACTTTCTTAAAAGGTCGTTTTGATCTTGACTTATGACGTACAGGACTCATACCACGTGCGGGAGATCGACTTCGAATTGGTGTACTTTTCTGGTAATGTGACGTATTCCATGTCGAAACAAGTTGTTTAGATTGGTACACAGGAACTGGATCTTTAAATGAGCAATTTTTTTAATGTGCCCCACTTGATTACACCCGTAACATATCACACCGTTCTGAAACATGTTGTTGCGTGTTACTGCAGAGTATGCCTTAACCTCCTGTGCTTTACTACGGTCTTGTTCCCGTACGGTTAATCTATCTTCCTCTGCCACTAACTCTACAAGAATATCCTTAAATTTAAACTTTTCATCTGGCCACCGTAATATGGACTGTGATATACTGTCATATTCTTCTGGTAAGTAGCGTAGCAATTGAAAACTGACGTAAAGTTCATTAATAGGGTGATTTATTCCACGTAATTTTTTGACAATTCTTGCCAAACGTGCTGCAAATAAGCTAATTTTTTCATGCGGTTGAATTCGACTGGAAAATAACTCGGAAATCAGCTGCATATGTCTTGACCTATTATCAGGCTCGAAAAATAATTTTAACTTAAGCCATGCTTCACGAGCATTTTCTATTCCTTCTATAATTTTTCTAAATTCAGGAGAAATATTCAAATAAATTAAGGAAACCGCTACACCAGCACGGAGATTATAATCTTTAATATCGCGATACGTGATTTCAGATCTAGGATGCTCTGCATGTGTAACTATACTTTTCACGGCACCGGCATTTTTAATTAATATACCTTTGGCGGTATCGGCATCTTTACTTTCTGTAACTACCTTTTCATGCTCAAATTCCATTATAGGTAATAGTTCAGTACCTGCTACTATACCCCAGCATCCCCTTTCCATAAGGATGTACTTCATATCTTCGACCCAATTGCCGTAATTATTTGCATTGAGTTTTTCTATCTGGGCCTGCATTTTCAATTATTTTCACAAAATACACATTAATAAAAAAAACTTCACTTGTCGTCTATATCTGCTATCATTAATACTAAATTTAATGCCCCCCCCCCCATCTTCGGGGCCACTGGTATACTCAACTACTTTTCAAAATACAATCTTTAAAAGTTCAAAAACATTTCAGGCTTTTATTCAGTATTTTTCATGGTCGTATTCCTTCAATAACTTCACTTGCCCATAACCATTTATTGTTAGCGTACATGTTAAAAACATGCACGTCAACAATTCTTATAATTCTTTTAATATTTATATTTAAATAGCAGAGTTTAAAATGTGCAGTAAAAGCTATGTTAAAAAAAGGTATACGTTAAAACAATTAAAGTTGTTCAAAATAATGTATAGACCACAAGACTTTTTAACAATAACTAAAAGTTTATTCATTTGAAAAACTAGTTAAGAATTAGATAAAAGCAACATCAACATCTTTCTTCTTACTAATAATACTGGGGTTTTCTTTAGATCAGTTTTAAAACAAACATTATATTTTATCATACTGTGATGGACTGTCACAAGAATTTATACATAACTAATACAAAACGTCTTACTCTAGACAGGCTTGATACTTCATCCCAATATTTCATCAGCTCAAGAACAAGCTTACGATAATGTGTGTATCCTTGATGCCGTGATGCCTTTTCTCGAAAGTGTTCGCCGCTTATATACACTTAACAAAAGCAGATATTAAAATATCGGGTTGATGTACATCACTTCACTTGAAAAATGCTATCGGCTGGTAACTGAAGATTTTTGTGTTTAATTATATGACGTATGGCAGTTTGCCAGACATGACGTAATCTAAACGAAACTTACGTCGTTGATTCGGTTTAGTTATTAATTGAATCGCCTTAACTTGAATCGGCTTAAAATGGAAATGCAGAATATGACGTCAAACTTCGGAAAGGCAAGTAATTAATGAATCTTCAAACTAACTATTGGTTCATATTGCTAGCAATAATGATAACACCAAGCCAAATGAACAAAATTTAATAATTTAGAGATATATATTAAAATCATATACAAGGTGCGCCCATAAAGTAACCGGACAAATTAAAAGATCAAACGATAAAATAAAAAAGTGAAAGAATAATCGCCTGGCCAGAAAGAGTGACATCTCGACTCTTGTTAAAGCCAGTTTAAACTGGTTATTTAGTCGTCTGCATATCAAAACGCCGTAGTAATTTTCATTTACTGAGAAGGCATTGTACAAAAAAATTTGCTTCGGAATGGAACAACGTTGTGACATTAAATTTTGTTACAAATTAGGTAAATCTGCTACCGAAACTTTAGAGATTATTCGAACAGTATATAGTGATGCGTCGTTATCAAGAACACAAGTGTATGAGTGGTACAACCGCTTTAAATGTGGACGAGAAAGCATTGAAGATGAACCAAAGTAGCATATATGTCAAAATCAAAGATTAAAGTGATGCTGATTGCATTTTTTTATTACAAAGGACTTATTCACCACGAATTTGTTCCTGAAAATCAAGCAATTAATCAGTATCAAGGAGATGTTTTTCAATTAAGAAACAGGATAAGGCAAGTTAGGAAGGAACTGTTTGATTCTCGGCAATGGTTAAGAAACCATTGCCGAGATATATAAGAAACCATTGCCGAGGGATGGCCCCATACAACATTGCTGATGCACCAATTGCTGTATGGGGCCTAGATTACACAATAATGCTAGGCCCCATACAGCAATTTCTGTACAACAATATCTTGCTAAGCATTCAATTACAGTGATAAATCACCCACCATATTCTCCAGACTTATCGCAGGCTGATTTTTTCCTTTTTACGAAGCTTAAGGTGGACATGAAAGGACAGAGATTTGAAAAGTTCTCGTATATTAAATCAAACTAGTTGGTACCCTTCAAAACATGACGGCTAGATAGTAAATAAATGTACTAATACACAAATTATACTCAACAAATCATTTCCAAATGTTGAAAATCATAATAATGCGACGAAAAAAAATTAATGTGTTTAAGCGACATCGTGCTTAGTGAGTATCTAAAGCCAGATTTAAAAATGTCACTGAGCATGCGCAGAAAGCAATTTTTTTAATTGTAAATTATCGCTAATTAAACAGCGCGAAATAAACAATTTCCATCAGGTTTAATCTTATATTTCACAAACATAATTATCATAAAAATAAAAACAGCAGAGAGAGAGATCTACAGAGACTTCTCGGAATAAAAGTGTTTATCATTAAAACATGTCCCTGACCATGCGTAGAAACAGTGAGTTTCTAAAGACAGATTTAAACATGCCACTGGGCATGCGCAGAAATCAATTTTTAATTGTAAATTATCGCTAATTAATAGAAATTTCGGTTATATAAACCAAATTTGATAACTCTACAGATTACAATCTTTCGTTTAAGACCAAAATGAAGTAAATGGATGCAGTAGTTTTCTCTCACGGACTGCCCAAAAAGTCGGCTTAGGAACTTAAATATATAGATGTTACGCGTATTTTGCTAACGGTTAGTTCCAATACCTATAAACAGTGTTTTCATGACTTGAAGAAACGTTGGAAAAATTCTATAGACTCCTTTGGCGATTATTTTGAAGGAGATAAATTTATTTGAAGGTGAATAATATTTTTCTTATTTATAAAAAAATGTCCGGTTACTTTATGGGCGCACCTTGTATTTATTGAAAGCATAAGCGGGAAATAAAAAGGTTCAATTTAGATGAACCAAGATGAACTATAATGATAAAAATTTGACAGAGGTGAAATACACTGGTGTGCAAAACTTAAGCAACAATGTAAAAATTTAGCAGATAGACATGAAATTGCAGAAAAGGAGGTCTGGAGATCAGTACAATGAACACGTAAGTCAGTAGAAACGTCATGCGTATGCAAATATCAGGAACAAAACGTCAGAGGCGACGTGAGCGTACGCAAAACGCGTGATGTCGGCGCGCGCAGCACAACAGTAGAATAAAAGGAAGGACGGAGACGCAATTCAACATATTCGCTGCAAGTGCCAGTTAGTCAGTTCGTGAAATATGGCTAGAAAAAATCTCCTGGACGACTTCACACGTGGAAGAATGATCGGAAAGCTGGAGGAGGGGCGTACTGTCACCAGTGTAGCTGCAGAGTTCGAAATCAACAAAAGTGTCGTTTTGCGCGCTTGGAAAGAGTTCCAAACCACAGGTACAGCTGTTAGAAAGGTTGGTGGTGGACGCCCGAGGACGACAACTGCAGGGGATGACCGATATATCGTCCTGCATGCGAAAAGAGGCCGACAGCAGTCAGCAAGCGCCATTGCTCAGCAACTCTGTACAGCAACGGGGCGACAAGTGTCGCGGTTTACTGTGGCCAGACGCCTTCACAAAGGGGGCCTATTTGCCCGCCGTCCTGAACGCTGCCTCCCATTGAAAGTTGGCCACCGACGCCACCGTTTACAGTGGTGCAGAGAGCACAAAAACTGGACAACTGATCAATGGAGTCGTGTCCTCTTTACGGATGAGAGTCGGTTCAGTACCAGAAGCGATTCTCAACGCGTTTTCATTTGGAGAGAGGTCGGGACCCGGTTTTATCCCAGTAACATCAAGGAAAGACACCGTAACGGTGGTCCTGGAGTTCTTGTCTGGGGAGGCATTATGCTGAACGGGCGAACTGAGCTCCACGTTTTCGACAGAGGGTCTGTAACCGGGGATCGCTATTGTGAGGAGGTACTCCTTCCCCATGTGCGTCTGTTCCGAGGTGCCATTGGCCCACACTTCATTTTTATGGATGACAATGCACGGCCACATCGGACTCTTGCTGTTGAGGAGCTACTGGAAAGTGAAGATATCACTCGAATGGATTGGCCAGCTTACTCCCCAGATTTAAATCCCATCGAACATGTGTGGGATGCTTTGGGGAGACGCATTGAAGCACGTTTACATCCTCCGGAGAACACCCAACAACTCAAACAGATGCTGGATTGAGGAATGGGCACTCCTACCGCAAGAAATGTTGCACCAGCTGGTTCTGAGTATGCGGAGACGGTGCGAAGCAACCATCGCAGTGAGGGGAGGGCATATCCCATATTAAGGAACATCTGCTTGTTGTTCTTCATCTTGGATAGACAATCATGAGTCACGATACTATGCGTTCAATAAAGCTTGTTTTTGTTTGATTCCATACCGTATGCATTGTATTCCTTTTCCAGTGCCGATGCTTTCGTCATCCTTTACGTACATAATACTCTCCCTCATTTCTGAATTTCATGTCTCTCAGATGATTTCTCGTGGAGTTATGGCAAAAAACCCACTTGTTGCTTAAGTTTTGCACACCAGTGTACATACTACAAGTATAAATCTAAATAAAGTAATGAATCAATCCAAGAAAAACATTAAGATCATGTCATAGGTAAGATACCTAATTTTGTCTCCTTGTCTGATTTATTTTATAGATTAGGAGGGAATTGTATGATAAAGAAGAGGGATTTAGGAGAAAAATGCTATAGTCTGATACCTGTCTATTCTTGTTATAATACACATTGAAATAATCTCATATTTAGGAAGTTTAACAGAGATACACATTTCTTGAAATACCAATGATTTCCACAAGACTGATTAAAGGTTTCCTGAGACTTTTCTGTTTTTAGATTTAAAACCGGTATTCGCTCTGGGATGATATACCGTGATATCTTTTCCTTAGTACGTTGTTTTTGAATTATCCGTCATAACGAGAAAATATTCTTAAACAAATGCTCTTCTTTGGGGCAACGACGTTGTCAATAGGGTTTTATCGATCGATTGGCGGATAGAGTTTGCTTGTTATGTCCATTAACCCAACAGCTGAAAAAGCATCCCTGAAACAAATGTATATATAT
Organism: Dolomedes plantarius; assembly: GCA_907164885.2. Classification (NCBI taxonomy): domain Eukaryota; kingdom Metazoa; phylum Arthropoda; class Arachnida; order Araneae; family Dolomedidae; genus Dolomedes; species Dolomedes plantarius. Next base: position 40,681,203 of record OU015494.1, on the reverse strand, counting down.
GTAATGATTAAGGTGGCGATGCACTTCAGGCCGGTGAACTCGTGATATTTTCGGTTGTTAGTCGTGACGGAGCACAAGGCAATAGAAGTGGTCGTCGAGTGTAGGCAGGCCACATCCAGAACGGCGAGGAGTCAGCCACATTTTCAATATGATTTTATTTGGAAACTTCACGGTGTCGAAAAACACTATATACAACTGGGATGAAGACATTTGGATGAGTTTGAAGCTTTCACAATAGAATGAGACCATATTAAGTCCAGAACTTGTTGGATCATCCTAAGACAAAGGGGACGCAGCGCGTTAAAATTACATCTTGACAGTACCGTGGCAGAACACAAAGAGCACGGGGCACTCTTAGGAGACGCCAGAGTTTTTAGGCGGCCTGAACTTCTATTGGTTAAAAAGGCTGACACGTGATTAAGTCGCGTCAGATGAGGTGATAGCTCGCGATGCCCGTTATATAATGCTTATATAATGCTTTCGCACGTGCAGCCGCTTTAGGGGAAAAGATAAATTTATGTTGGTCGATTATAGGTCGCAATCCGAAGTTAAGGGAACGGTATTCTGTTGCACAAAGATAAAGATAAAGAAAAAGCATGTTAGGGGTGTTTAAAAGGATTAAAATTTGTTTCATATATATATATATATATATATATCATAGAGATTCTGAACTTTCGTAATTTTTTTCTTTTTATAAGTATGAAAGCAATGTTTCGTAAAATAAATTTAAAAAATGATATGACAAAGTAAAATATGATCTATGTGTTATTTATTTTGTCCACTTCGTATAAGGGTAAAACGAAACGATGGGGAACGATTTTCTGGAATGAAACGCTAATTAAAGAAAATCAAATTCAAACATAAACGATGAATTTTCTTTTTCTGGACGCTAGAATGTTTGTCATATTCTTCTATATGTGACAATCTATATATTTAAGTTGCTAAGCTGACTTTTTGGACAATCCGTGAGAGAAAACTACTGCATCAATTTACTTCATTTTGGTCTTAAACGAAAGACTGTAATCTGTAGATTTGTCAAATTTGGTTTTCGTAACCACAGTTTCTATTAATGAGCGATAATTTGCAATTAAAAATTGATTTATGCGCATTCCCAGTGACATATTTTAATGATAAACACGTTTATTTCGGAGTCTCTAGATCTCTCTCTGCCATTTTTATGATAATTATGTTTGTGAAATATAAGATTAAACCTGATGAAAATTATTTAAATAGCGATAATTTACAATTTAAAAAAATTGCTTTTTGCGCATGCTCAGTGACATTTTTAAATCTAGTTTTAGATACTAAGCACGAGGCTGCTTAAACACATTAATTTTTTTCTGCACATTTTTATGATTTTCTACATTTGGAAATGATGTGTTGAGTATAATTTGTGTATTAGTACATTTATTTACTATCCAGCCGTCATGTTTTGACGAGTACCAACTAGTCACTTCTTTAACATACATACAATTCAATTATCTTAACGGAGAGTCCTAAACCAGTTTGAATCTTCTAAACTGAAGATAACGCCGGTCTCCGGGTGCGTAGACGAAACATTCCTTTATAGATAGCCTGTTCCAGTGTTATGGTGCATGTGCATTCATGCAGAGTTCTCTGCATGGAGATCCCCCCACTCCTGTCATCACATCAGTCACGGTAACCCTACACGCCGTGTCCCACGCCCCCATTGACACCATTTGACCCCCGAGACCCCGGGATCTTTGATGCTCTGTAGCAGGACCGAAAGAGGGGGCAATCCACGCATATACAGAGTACGCAGTGAACATAAATCACTGGCTTCCCCAAGGCAGAGCAGAGCAGAGTACATGAATGCAAACGCAGCATTAGAGGTCGTTAGAGAGATGTTTTGGTTGGTCCTATATATATATTTCTCCTTTGAACTTGAATAGTAGGGGGTTATAAGGGGGATTATTTAGGAGGAGAACAAAAGAATGCCCCGCAAAGTACTTATCCTACGGGGTCTAACTACCGGACCCCGTAGTATAAGTACTCTGTTTTTATGTATACCTACCTTGCTTCGTAAACGTCATCACAGGTGTTCCCAGACTGACTGGTGGCTGGAAGGCTTGTCCAGTGAACGTCGGGAGTGTGTGTGTGTGGGGGGGAATTCATATTCTTTTGAGCTTTTTGAGGCCACATCAAAAGAAACTAACAGATATGTTTCAAGTGGGTTAGCACTGAGGGCTTTATTTCTCACAAACATAAAGGGGGAAAAAAGCCCACTTGTTCTCATATTTCATTTTTAGTAGAAATTTTATATAATCAGTCATTTCAAAACAGAAATGTAGTTGCATACTTCCTTTTTCTAACGTTTCACCACTGAATTTTGTTACGAACTCATATTTGAACTTAATATTAAGGGGAAACAAAGCTTTTAGTTCATAATCAAACAAAAGATCCCTCCATGGACTCAAATGTATTTGCAATTTGCCCTTTGTGGAATTCCTATCGAATGCAAATAACCACATAAATTACTGAGATATTTGTAGCAAATCTTTCATCTTATCGTGGATTTTTGAATCTTTCATTTGCTAGCCCCAAACTTATTTGCTAGCCCCAATGTTATCAGACATACCTATTACTTAGACATGCCTATTACCTAGACATGGAAAGCATTAGCCATGTGTTGCTTACATTTAATAATTATTAAAAGCTTGGAAAAATGAAACTATCTTTAGTTATTCATTGAAGGTAAAATAAATTTTCTTTCCAATGGGATTCATCTTCTAAAATGCCAATGTGAAATTTGGTTAATGTTTTGACACTCTTTAGAGTATATAGCTTCTAATATGAATGTTTCGAAAAAACGCACTCTGTATGATATTATGCATATACTTATAGCTTCGTTCTTATTTAGACCGTAAATAAATGTTTAAATGATAAGTTCAGTCAATCTATATACAGTCAAACCCCGTTACAGCGAACCCGGTATATAACGAACTCACGGATGTAACGAACGAAAACTTTGGTCCCTCCGTTTTCCTATTGTACGTAATTTAATTAGTATTGTGTCAGTTAAATGTAATCGATTTTAGTCGATTTAATTCATTAATGATCATTTTCAATAGATTTTATCATTTTTTAATACATCATCATTGAATACACTTTGCAACCAATGAGTTATACATTTTGTGAACTCTAACATTTTTCTTAACGGTTCGGATATAGCGAACCACCGGATAAAGTGAACAAAACCTTTGGTCCCTGAAGTTCGTTTATAACGGGATTCGACTGTATTTAAGTTGCTAAGCCGATTCTTTGGACAGTCCGTGCGAGAAAAATACTGCATCAATTTACTTCATTTTGGTCTTAAACGAAAGATTTTAATGTATACATATGTAAAATTTGGATTTTGTAACCCCAGTTTCTATTAATTAGGGATAATTTACAGTTAAAAATTGCTTTCTGCGCATGCTCAGAGACATGTTTAAATCTGGCTTTAGATACTTACTAAGTACGAGGTCACATAAACACATTGATTTGTTTATTCCAAGGAATCGCTCTAGCTTTCTCTCTGCCCTTTTCATTTTTAATTATGGTTGTTAGATATATATTTAAACCTGACGGAAATTGATTATTTCGCTCTGCTGAGTAACCACATTTCTTTTTATTGGGTTCAATAGTAATTTTTAAAGTGTATTTCTCTATTCCTAATATTAGGATTTTCAACATATAGCAATGATGTGTTTAGTATAATTTGTGTATTAGTACATTTATTTACTATCCAGCCGTCATGTTTTGACGGGTACCAAACAGAACTAGTATATTTTAAACAGTCTCGCGATGCAAAACCGTGGTAGTCAACCTGGTCCCTACTGCCCACTAGTAGACGATTCAAGCTTTCATGGTGGGCGGTGGGAATTTTTGTCCGTTGTGACAAATTTTGTTCTTCCTCCGTATATCGAATACACTGCTAACACATTCGCGAGATTGACTTTTTAAAATATGCTTTTGCAATTTACTTTTGAATTCTATCTCTAAACTTGGATTACAGGTAATATAATTCACCGGACACTTCTCGAAGTATACTCGTGGACAAGAGAGCAATGAATTAGCTCCGTAGCCATCCGTAGCTATTTTTGTATATATATACATAAAGTATAAATAAAAAGATAAATTTAAGTGCATATTTTTTGCAAACCCTCCGCTCTAAATTTTACTTCGCACTCGCGCTAAATTGAGTCACTGCGGATATGCACTGGTGGGCGGTAAAGAAACTTTGCCATCAACAAAGATACAAAAGTGGGCGGTAGGTATTAAAAGGTTGACGACCCCGGATGTAAAAGGGAAAATATAGATGTTAAAATGGGCGTAAAAGTTGTATGGTAAGTAAAATCTTATAAAGATATGTGGTAACGCGTTTTTGATTTGTTCGCTTGAAATTGAGTTTACGACAAACAACACATTTTTACATTTTAAAGCCTTACCAATCTAAACTACAACTCCGTCTTCGAGAAAACTCGTTCACTGCACTTGTCGTATTTGAACATTCACGTGTTTCTGATGTTGGTGCTAATGTCCCTTGGCCGGAAGTTCCAGACCAGGTCCATGCTTTGCAGGCTCCGAGGTCCGGCTCCGATTTACACAAGATCCGGTACCACACTCCGGTACCACAAGGGTGAGAGTCCGACTTGACTAGCTGCCACCTCAATTTTGACCGAGCACTCCCAGGGGCGACATCTGGGGGGGGATCGTACCTTCTCCCATCCTCTCAGATTTCATAGAAGGTTACATGATTCTAACTGGTCTGTAACTGGAAATGAAAAGAAAGTCACCATGTTATTGTTGAAAGAACTCTTCTGGTGCTATATTTCTTTGTGGATCGGTTGCAAATATTTTTGTCCCAAGAAAGAATCATTTTAACTGAAACTATAACCTTAAAATCTTAATAAGGGTGAAAATAAAAAACTCTCCTGCGGAGGTGTAGAGACTCAAATCGTATGTATAATCAGTATATCTTTTTTCCCTATTAAAGATATCCTCATTATTGATAATTAATGTTGATCGAAAAACATACATCACATGATGTATAAAGACTATTAAACTATGTATGGGTATGCATTTATATTAAAGAAGAAATCAGTTATGTGCTATATTGAGAAATTTAGATGATCATGGACAGAGCGCATGGACAGACACAATAATAATAATAATAATAAAAAATTCGTAGCACTCAGAGAATATAACTTAATGCTTCTGTAAAACTGTAGAATTTTTTTAATGTGACTTGGAACAACAGAAAGTTATTCAATTATTTTTTTTCATGGCATATTTCTTAATACTTTATACCTATTTCTTATTATATAATCTAACAAAAAAAAATTCATCAGTTATCAATTGTTGTTAAAAACATAAAATAGGTCAGATAATGAAGGGGGAATAAACCTTTTCAAATGAAAGTGCTAGATTCAGAGCATTTTTATTAAGACAAAGAGAAGGATTATATAGAAAAAAAATTTACTGGTTTTTGGCACTTCAAAAGATAACTTCAAAATCTCATCTAATGCAGAATTCATCTATTAAACATGTATTAAAATAATTCGTTATATAAAAAAAATTGTATTTTTTAAGAAAATCGTGTAATTTTTTTTTATTATTTTGAAATTAACTTGTGTGAAACATTTTCCTCGAGAAATGGTCAGTTACCCCATTAATGTTAAGCGTCGAATACAAAACCTTTTAGCAAAACTACAAGTCATAAAATTTCTAGCAAACATCAAGCTCTAGAGTCTAACGTATTCTCTCGAGTATTTCTTCGTGAAATTCTATCACGCCTTGTGCGTTATCTTTTGTAAGTTGTGCCGGACGTGACTTCGGTCTAAAAACATAGAAAAGCAAATGAAATTTGCTTTCTCTCAAGACGTCTCTTCCGTGTAAACAGCTTCATTTTATACTACGTCTGTTTGGAGATGATTTATTTGGAAAATTAATTCATGGTGTGTCTTAATTAATTCATGACTTTCTCAAGAATATAATGTATTAGAAGATTTAGGAGTTTTATAGAATTTTTAAAATTTTAGAATTTTAAGAGTTTTTGTTTATAATTTACCTCATTTCCGTTTACTGTGTTTTATACCACCATTAAGAAGTGTTTTAAGGTTCTCAATTTAAAAAAATTAAATAAGAAAACTTCCTGATCACACAAACAGATAGTGAATAGAATTAAGGATCATCAGTTTAAGCATATCATTAATACTATTTAAACAAAAGTATTTGTACACTGTATAGAATAAGAAAAGAAAGGAAAATGAATTCGTTGGAGAAAGTAATGGTCTTATAAATAAAGAGCTTTAAGCTATGTATTTTATATTTTTAAAATTACATGGATGCCTTTTTATATTTATTGAAGGATTAAAAAAAATATGCAGTAGAGGAGAAGGTGGGATTATGGACCCCCCTTTTGTTTCTAGATCACTGTGGTCATACCAAAGACTGATTTTCATATTTTGGGGCTCTAACCTCTTCCATAACTCCTCATCTAAACATCCTTAAGAGGATTTGCCGTTAAATCAAATTTTAAAATGTATACAATGACATAAGTGAAAAAAGTCAAAACTTGTAAGTGATCCAAAGTGGAGGGTAATATGGACCCCCACCTTTTTTACCAAAAAATCCTTTATTTATCAAATAGCTTGAAATAAAAAAAGAGAAAAGTTTTCAAAAGAAAAAGTTAAAGAAAGAAAATAATATAATTAAACAGTTGGATCATCAAATATTATCTATATAAAAAAAACTTCATTTTTGGCGACAAAAGTCGCAAATCTAAAACTCAGCTTCGACTCCGGTGCACACAGAATAAGTCCAGCGTAGGAACATCACACAACGAATCCAAAGTTCTCCTCATGTGTCATCTTTGAATGCACCTTCACAGAAGATGCACGATGCTTCTTGGAGGTCTGTGCCATCTATGTAAACATATGGGCTCGTATCCATCCAGAGAGATGAGCTCTTCCAATTGCTTCGGATGGGGCTCCATTCATAAGCTGATCCGTCAAGTTTTTACGAGGAAATATCAACTTTGGTGGGCACTTATGCAGCAGACCACAGTTACCAGAGAACCCCGTTCAGCTATAGTCAGAGCTCCCATATGACGTTTGCACTTCAACCCGATGACTTGGAAACTTTGGACTGAACCACACTTAAACCAGTCTCATCTACATTGAAGATTCTAGAAATCCTTTCCAGAACACAATCCTTCAAGCGAATAGAAAAACAGCCACCTGCTCACTTGTGAATCCTTCTGCTCGTGCATATGACGTCCCTGTAGGTTTCCTGATCGAAATTTGTCCTTTATGACGAGTGAGGAATCGGTTTAGCCAGTCTCTCCCTGCTGCTTCGTTTATGACAGGGTGGGATATATTATTGCGTTCAGCCAGTTGGAACGCCAATTTCGTCACATTTTGTCGAGTGAGACCCGTTAAAATACTGACTTCACCTCTAGCAATAGGCCGCTAACTCATTTTCAATGTAATCTGGTAAAACAGGCTTCCTTCTTTGATTTTGTACAGCCAAATCTGCAGCTGGCTTATCCACTTGTGAAATCATTAATGTCAAAGTTATTCTTGGTACCCCAAATACTCTGGCAGCCTCCTTAGTCCTATTTCTCCGTATCTTAGCTTCTGGATAGCTTCAGCCGTCTCCACGCTATCCCAACTTCTTCTGCGCACTACAGAGTTCTTTCCAGCGAGAGATTTCTTCTCAACTTGCATTCTTAGCTTCCAGAATGACCCAAAAGGGATTACAGAACATGAAAATTAAAGGTATCACAATGAAATCTTCTGTGGAATCGCTGTATTTTCTCACGGAAATTTATTATACATCATCCAAACCCGGTTGTGGGTAATATGGACCCGGTCCATAATACCCAGCACCCATGGGGTCAATAATTCAAACAACGCCATCTTGGAAACAAACTCGTTTTTCACATTATGAAATACATAGAATTTAATTTCGAACTAGCTCAAAAGGAACTTCATCTCATGTAGAATAAGGCAGAAGAATCAGTTTTTACAAAACATACTAGTAGATATGTAAAATATTCACTTTTACTTTCCTCAAAAAAAGTTTGAAAACCCGAAAAACAAACAATTGGTCACAGGACGTCATACGGGAATGAACTGGGATCAATGACCTTGACTATCCACTGCAGCCACCTAGGGGCTCTAGATCACAGCTATAATTAGCGGCTGCACCTGCGCATAGGGCAGATATTAAGGGAGTCCATAATAAATGCAGGGTGTAGCGTACTAGAAAGATGAGGTTATTTTTCCAAAGAACCCACAAGCGCTTAGAACACAGCTGCGTGTTTTCAAGGAATGTGTTGTTCGCTTCCCCCAGTTCGGAACACATGGGGGGATTAAAAACCGTTTCCCTCACAGATGCAGCCACTAAAGCTGTCAACTTAACGTTTCGGCAATGTAGTAAAGTTCGGCGACTAAAAAGAGCTGTCAGCCGATAATCTGCCGGCATCTGCCGCCTCCTCCACCCCTTCTGAAAATCCAGACATTGAAGAGGGACGCTGTATAAAATCCGAGCGGGATAGACATGTGTTGCTAGGCTCCTGTTTTCTTGGGCCGGAATGGGCCCTGAAGCTCGCACTGTAAATTTGCACGTAAATTAAGTGAATATGTCGAAAATATCTAATGTTTAATTTTTTTTGTTAATAAATTGTTGAATTTTTGTTTCAAAAATTTGGCCTTCGTTGTTAATTAGAACTCTGTCTTTCTTGGTATGGATCAATAATTGTGAAATTTCTTCAAAATGCCTCACTACTTGTCGTGACGCCACAAGGGTCCATAATCCCACCTTCTCCTCTAATGTGGATGAAACCCATGAGAAATCATTTGACGTTACTTGAAGCTGAACATCCCATGTCTGAAACTGACGTAAGATTAATACTAGTACGTTATAAATAATGCTCTCAAAACAATGGTTGGTCATTGAAATTGCAACACCAAGAAAAAGCTGTTGAATTGGGCAAACGGGTAGTTTAGGATGGCATATGCAAATGAGTCAGTTCTCAGCTACGTATGCAAATATGATGCATGCTTAATACAGGACACAAAAGAAAGCCTTCAAAAGCAATCCCAAACATTGTGTCGATTGCTTTTGACTACGTAAGGTTACGGGAATGCTTACAAAGGATGTATTCCTTTAATCTTATATACTATACTATATGGGCGCGGTAGCCCAATTGGCAAGAGCAGCGGGCCAGTGATCTGAACGTCCCTGGTTCGATGCTCGTCGTTGCAAATCCACCGCCGTGTTCACTAATGGTGGGGCAGGGACACGCAAAATAGGTCGTGGCTACAATGTCTTTCCAAGTTCTCAAATTTACCTCTGAAGGTGCGTGAATGTAATTTACCTCTTAAGTGTTCCAGTCTCGTCACTTGACTCGGTTCCAAATATTACGGGACCGATGCTCTTCGAGGTCAAGTCAGATTTCAGCCCTAGTGGTACCTCGCCTTAAAGTGAAGCTGCTTACTACCCTTCGCCAAGGACCTAGGATTTCAGGTCCTAGGTGTTTTGCACTTGGTGTAGGCTTTCCTACACCAAGGGGATTGGAAGCAACAACATACTATACCATTAGTTTCATTGATGCCAAGAGAAAAACACTGAATGAAAGATAATCATGTTTTCTTGATTCAGTCTTTGTTAGCACAGCCAGGAACAGCTACAGAAAACGTGCATTACTCCAAGAGTATGGTTTTGAGAGTCATTTCATATGAATCGCCTTATACGGTACTATTGAGAGTCAGCGGTACATCACAAACATTCTGCCTCTCTTGCAAACCCTCCCTTTCAACAGAATAATGTTTGTCACCCCAGCTGTCCATTGTTTCTCTGTGACCGAGAAGTATCACTTCTTCCTTGGTCTGCTCTGTCGTCTAGTATGTTCCCCACAGAACACGCGTGGTATAGGATTGCCCGCAGTCACAAGTGAAGAAATGTGGTTGCGTTTGAATTTGTAGGGACATGCCCATCCAGAACCTTTATCGCTCAAAACATTTCTATGTGTGTAACGGAAATTAGTTGTATTTTTCATATGTAGAGGGCTTTAGTCGTCCAGTGTCCTATGTGAATTCAAAATTGCTTTTGTCTTTATTATTCTTCAGTGTAAAAACGTTTTTTTTTGTATTGAACCACCGAGCTGAGTATGGACGTCCGTTTAATGGGCGATCATATAATAAAGGAATATTAACCAGGATATGAATGGCAGATTTTATTTGAATCTGATTAAACATTTTTGTTAAATGGTGCATACACAGAAAATTATATAAATAATATGCTAAATAGGGGTGAGTTAACATTTGTTTTGTCATTCTGATCCCCAGAGATGTTCATTTTTGTTCTGTATTGAAATATTTTTTATTGTTTTCTATGGTGATAGCTCTGATTGCTTTTGGGTTCTGATTGTGTTATTTTTTTATTTGGTTTTTTCCCGTTATTATATTATTGTTTGAAAATTTGAAAAATAAAATGGATGATACGGATAAGCTTAAATCTAAACGTGCTGTCATTAGACAGTTAATAACTAAAACAATGAATAAAATTGATGAGCAATTATTAGAGCAGGATAATGAAAACAAAAATGACAATTTGAATGATTCTTTGAATCAATTAATTGATAGGAATAATAGTTTAAAATCGCTTGACTTGGACATTGAAGCTGTTTTCACTAATCCAAATGAATTTGAAGCTGAAATTATTAGATCCCAGGAATATCAGGATAAATTTATATTGTATAAAGGAAAAGTAGAAAGATTTTTAAAGAAATCCAAGATGGCTCAGTCTAGCCAAAGGGTTAATGTTACGAATATCAATTCCGACGGTATAGGGGAATCCGAAATAAGTTCGCATATTGCTAATGTAATGAAATTGCCTAAAATTGAGATTAAGAAATTTTATGGTGAGGCATCTGATTGGTATAATTTTTGGAATACTTATAATATTTCCATACATACTAATGATAGTTTAAGTAAGATACAGAAATTTAATTATCTTAAAATGTATTTAGGTGGTAATGCTTTAAATGCTATTTCCGGTTTCGCATTGACAGAGAGCAATTATGATTCTTCAATAGAGTTACTTTCTAGGAGATTTGCGCGAACTCACCTTATTATATAGAGTCACATCAGCAAGCTCTTATCAATTGATCCCGTTAGAAATTCCTTAAATACGAAAGCGTTACGTAAATTGTATGATGAGATTGAAATACATATTCGTAGTTTGCAATCTTTAAATGTTACGGCTGGCAGCTATGGTAATTTATTATGTCCAATTATTTTGCAAAAATTACCAGATGATTTGAGCTTAGATTATAATCGAAAACGGAAGTAAAATATTGATTTTGACATTAATGAGCTGATTCAGTTTATAAGAAAAGAAATTGAATGCAGGGAAGCTTCATCTATATTATCTAGTGGTGTTAAGAAATTCAGTGGTAATTTCGACTACCATGATAAAGAGCAATCGGAATGCCAAAACAGAGGAAATCAAAATCGAAAGTATGCTTCCGCTTCTGCTTTGGTTACAACTCCTAATGCTATTTTTTGTGTCTTTTGCAATTTTGATTCTCACGATTCTAAGAGTTGTAACTTAAATATTGACAAAAAGAAACAATCTCTAAAAGACCATTTCCGGTGTTTTCGTTGCCTAAAACGAAATCATGTTTCTAAGAAATGTAGGAGTACATATTTATGTAAGTTTTGCAAAGGACCTCATAATAATTTAATTTGTGATAGAGATAAATTATCAGATAACAAGGAAACCACCCATAAATCAACTAAGGATACCGATGTTTTGGCATCCGTATCGGCCTCATGTGTATCAAAGAGAAATATTAATGAACCTGTTTATTTACAAACATCCTTAGCACATCTGGTATCTAAAAAAAGGTGTAAATTAGTTCGTATTCTGTATGATTCAGGTAGCCATTGTTCATTCATTAAGAGGAGTTTGTGTAATGAGTTGAACCTTGAGACCATTAAAACTGAACGGTTGCAAATATTTGGGTTTGGAGAGGAAAATTCTAAACAATGTTCATATGATTTGGTTGAAGTTAAACTTCAAACAAAACCGATAGCAAAATGAATATTTCTCTTGAAGCACTTGTAGTCGAGAGAATAACATACGGCAAGATTTCTGCTCCCACTGAAAGAATTCGGCAATTAGCATGGGAAAAAGATGTTTTTCTTTCGGATACAGGAGAAATACTTGACGTAGACGTTTTGATTGGCTCTGATTACATGTTTGATGTTCTCTTCGATACATCTGTGCGATTAGATAAGGGATTAATTGCAACCGATAGTTTGTTTGGTTTCGTGGTACAAGGTAGATGTTTGAATGAGTATAATAACATCTGTAGTGTTGTGAACAATACTGTTTTATGTGAAGTTGATTATAAACTATTTTGGGAATTAGAAGGTCTAGGAATTGATACTGCAAATGAGGACTCTATTGATAATGAATGTACAATTTTAAGTAAATTCAATTCTGACTTACATTATGATAATAATAGATATTGTGTGCGACTTCTCTGGTGACCTGATACAAAACATTTGTTAAATAATAACTTTGAGTTGGATTCAGAGAGATTCGATAGATTGAAAGGTGTTTTAAGAATGATCCGGAATTATTTAAAGAATATAGTAGAATTATTGAAACTTATGAAGATGAGGATATTATCGAAAAAGTAGTAAGCGATGACAAATCTAACACATCGCTCACGCACTGTTATTTAACTCATACAGCTGTTGTTCGCAAGGATAAATCAACCAGTAAGGTGAGAATAGTGTTCGACGGCTCCGCGCATAGGAAAAATGAGCTCTCTTTGAACGATTGTTTGTTTATTGGACTGAACTTATATCTCGATATTTTTGAGCTGATATTCTCATTTCGAGAACACGAAATTGCTTTTACAGCCGATATTAAACAGGCATTTCTACAGTTAATTATCCACGAAGAAGACCGTGACGTAACTAGATTTTTTTGGTCAGAAGACTCATGGAACGACTCTTCAACAGTTATATATCGCTTTTGTCGGGTATTATTTGGCATTAATTGTAGTCCGTTTCTTTTAGCTGCGACCATAAAAGAGCATATTAAAAAGTACGCAGAATCGAAACCACTTGCATACGACCTGTTAAACCGAAGAGTTTACGTTAATGACGTCATAGGTGGATGTGATGATATCGATACAGCATTACAGTTAAGTTCTGATTGCGTAGATATTTTTCGAGATGCTGGTATGTTGTTAAGAAAATTCCAAACAAACAACAGAGAATTACGTGAGCTGTGGAAGCAAATCGGCATAAATGTTGAGGAAGAAAAGGAAAGTATAGGTCAGTCAGCTTTCCCGTTTAAAATTTTGGGAATTTGTTGGGATTCAGATAAAGATTCATTTTATTTTGAGTCTGATCATTTGTCAAAGTTAATTAACAAACAAGAGAACTCGAAAAGATTTATTTTGAAAATCGTTGGTCGTATTTATGACCCAGTTGGGTTTTTAGGGCCTTTCACTATTCTCCTGAAGTGTTTGATACAAAATATTTGGAAAAGGGACTTGGAGTGGGATCAAAAGTTACCGTTAGACTTAGAACAACAGTGGTGTGATATAAGTCAACAATTCAAACAACTTAACGACTTAACAGTGCCGCGTTACTATTTCTTTGGATTCAGTAAAGAGAAAATTAAATTGTATCAATTGCATATCTTCTCTGATGCCAGCTTGAAGGCTTATGGTACAGTAGCTTATCTTAGAATAGAAACTAGTGATGGACTCATATCTACAAGTTTTGTTGCAGCTAAGAGTAGAGTTGCGCCCTTGAAAGTGATAACGTTACCAAGACTTGAACTTCTTGGTGCCCTCTTATCTGTCAGGCTGTATAAAAATATCATACGAGCTTTGAAACAGCCTTGTGAAATTTATTTTTGGTCCGACTCAGCAATCGTGTGTTGTTGGGTTAAAACTCTTGCCATAAACTTTAAACAGTTTATTAGAAATCGTGTCAAAGAAATACAGGAAATTACTCGTCCAAAGGACTGGCACCATTGCCCTGGGAAGGACAATCCTGCTGATCTTATCAGTAGAGGAACCTCCATCAATGTTCTGATAAGTTCCCCGGTTTGGTGGAGGGGTCCAGAGTGGTTATCTCTTCCGAATGAGATGTGGCCCAAGACAGAAATTAAGAAGGTAAATGAGACAGAGATGGAATATCTGAAATGTATTTCAGTGATGGAATGTGTTCCTCAAGAGGAGATAAAATTATTGAATATTGATAATTATAGTAAATTGAGCAGAATTATTAGAGTTGTGGCTTGGATGAAGCGATTTTTAAGTAGATTAAAAAAGGTAAAACCTGAGGCTGAAACTCTGACAGCTAATGAAGTGAAAGCCGCCTAAGAGACTTTAATTATGCTAATTCAGTCCAACTTCTACAAAGGTGAGTTGCAAGTTCTCCATAATAATTCAAAGATTTCACCAAAATCGGACATTTTCCAACTTATTCCAGTTCTTGATGATAGAGGCATTTTAGGAAGCAGGGGAAGATTTGACGAGAGTGACTATTCCTTTGATGAAAGAAAACCGATTATTATTCCCAAACATTCCAAGTTCGCCGAACTACTTGCAAAGCAAGAACATGAAAATATGCTGCATTCAGGTGTTGAAAGCACGTTAGTACAAATCCGAAAAAGATTTTGGATACCAAAGGGCCGGCAGCTTGTGAAAAGGGTAATTTCAAAGTGCTTGACTTGTAGAAGATATGCTGTCAAACCTTCGGATCAATTGAGCGGACAGGTTCCAAGGGATCGGATGGGTGAAACTCCTCCGTTCACTGTTATCGGTACCGACTTTGCTGGTCCGATTTATGTGAGGTACGAAGATGGTACTAAAAAATCGTACGTTGCATTATTTACCTGCGCTGTGACGAGGGCGATTCATCTTGAACTGGTCACGGATATGTCGACTGCAAAGTTCTTGCTGGCTTTTAGAAGGTTCCTGTCAAGAAGGAGTACATGTCACACTATTTACTCCGACAATGCGAAATCATTTAAATGTACCGATAAGGAGCTTCAGAGACTATTTGATATTTTGGAAGACTCTGAATTTCGAGATTTTCTGACATCCAAACGTATAACATGGAAATTCATTGTAGAACTTGCCCCATGGTGGGGAGGTTTCTATGAGAGACTAGTCAAGAGTGTTAAGGAACCACTGAAGAAAGTTTTACGAAGGGCTCTACTCAGCTTTGAGGAGATGACCACTCTTCTCTCCGAGATAGACCGTTGTGAATCTGAGACCTCTATCTTACGTTTGCAACGAGATAGGAGAACCTCAGCCTTTGACTCCAGCACAATTTTTGTTTCCAGGAAGAAATCAGGTCGAATACCCAGTTCATTTCATCGAAACCCTTCACAGGGAATCTACTAAAGGTGCTCTTACCAAAAGACAAGAGTACCAATCTCGATTACTGTGCCAATTATGGAAAAAAATGGAAAGAGTTGTACTTACTTAATTTGAGAACAATGAACAACATGACAAGTCCAAAATGTATTAAAAAGGGAGATGTTGTTCTGCTAGAGGGTACCAGTAAATCTAAGCTGCTGTGGTTCTTAGGTGTTGTCAAAGAAGTGTTTCAAGGGCGTGACGGACTTGTACGTTCTTGCATAGTTCATACTTCCAAAGGAGACTATAAAAGACCTGTACAATTGGTCTATCCACTCGAACTCAAAGACTGAATTTTAGAAACTTTACTATTGAACATATTTTTGTTATTATTTGCATTTATATACACTCAAGAGCTAAAACATTATGACCACCCCTACATTTTGCAATGAATTCGCCTGGATGACGTGGAAGGCACGTGATCAGGTGGAAGTGGTATTTAACTGCTGCTGGAGAGTCTGAAGAATCATTCTTTCGCTTAGTTCTGTGTGTGATGGGAAAGGCTGCGGATCTAAGCGACTTTGATAGAGGGCAGATTGTAATGGCTCGAAGGCTCGGAACAAGTATTTCCGAAACTGCACGACTCGTGGGTTGTTCGCGACCTACAGTTGTTAGTACTTATGCAAAGTGGATGAATGACGGTGAAACCAGCAGTAGACGACATGGTGTTGGACGTCCACACGCTATCAAAGAAAAAGGTCGTCGGAGACTGTCTCGCATGGTGAAGCAAAACCGGAGCCAGACAGTGGCTCAGCTGACAGCCCAATACAATGCAGGGCCAAGTAGAAAAGTATCGCAGCACACTGTTCAGCGGACACTGTTGGATATGGGGCTACGCAGCAAACGTCCCCATCGTGTGCCTTTGCTGACCAAGCGTCATCGCCAACTGCGCCTGCGCTGGGCCCCGGAACATCGCGACTGGTCCAAGGATCAGTGGGAGAGAGTTGCCTGGTCAAATGAATCACGGTTTGTCATTCATCACGCCGATGGCCGTGTCAGGATACGTCGTCTTCCAGGTGAACTGTTGCTCCCTCAATGTACAGTAGGTCACACACAGGCCGGTGGTGGCGGTATTATGCTTTGGGGGACGTTCTCTTGGTCGTCTCTGGGACCCGTGGTTGTGGTAGAGCAGACCATGAATGCTACAGGGTATCTGAACATCATTGCGGACCAGTTGCACCCTTACATGGCCTCTGTTTTTCCAGCTGGAAATGGAATGTTTCAACAGGACAACGCCCCGTGTCACAAGGCTAAAATTGTGTTCGAGTGGTTCCAGGAACATGATGCTGAATTCCAATCAATGTCCTGGCCGCCTAACTCACCGGATCTCAATCCGATAGAACACATTTGGGATGCCATGGGACGGCAGCTCAGAGTTCAAAGACCACCAATTATCGCAATATCTCGGATTTGCGTGACCGTTGCTTAAACATCTTGTACAATCTGTCTCCGGCCATCTACCAAGGACTTGTGGCATCCATGCCAAGGCGGGTTGAAGCTGTGTTGCGCGCCAAAGGTGGGCGAACTCGTTATTGACAGGTGGTCATAATGTTTTGGCACTTGAGTGTATATGTGTGATTTTTTATTTTATGTAAAAGCTTTAATTTTATTCTTTAGTGCCATTTAGGTAAATCATCTATTCTTTAACTTCAGTAAACTCGTTCCAGTTTAGATGGGGAGTGTAACGGAAATTAGTTGTATTTTTCATATGTAGAGGGCGTTAGTCGTCCAGTGTCCTATGTGAATTCAAAATTGCTTTTGTCTTTAATATTCTTCAGTGTAAAAGCGTTTTTTTGTATTGAACCACCGAAATGAGTATGGACGTCCGTTTAATGGACGATTATGTAATAAAGGAATATTAACCAAGATATGAGTGGCAGATTTTATTTGAGTCTGGTTAAATATTTTTGTGAAAATGTGCAAACTTGGCATACAAGATACTGATATTTGCATGATTCTTTGGTCTTGCATTCCTGTCATTTCAATCATTTCTACATTTCATCACTTGTCAACGCCCAAGTACACTTTATTGCTAAAACTGAAGTCTTTGGTGATGCTACACTTTTCCTGAACAACAATGTATAACTATACTAATAAAAGGAAGTGTTTGTCTGTCTGTGTGCGGCCTCCAGACGAATCTATGGCACTTACAGCCATGAAATTTGGTACACAGGTAGTGCAAACGATTAGTACGTGTACCTCGAAGCCTGAATTTTAAATTTCAATCTAGAAAATTTTTTATTAAGTTTTTTATGCAATATTTGGTTCTATTTGCGGTAAGGTCCGCCAGATGGCTCCACACCAAAAGCGGGGAGGGAAAGGTAACTTCTCAAAGAAAATTTTTTTCGCCCATATGCGTAGGGGTGGAGGGAAGGGAACTTCTTGCCGGGGGAAGGCTGCTACTGTTTGAAGGACGTGGGATGTGTAACCACAAAATTGAAATACCCTTATTCGTTGTTTTTTAGTGTTTCCAGCCTCTGACGATGATTGCTGAAGGGAGAGGGTGCCTAAACCGACGGGCTAGACGGACGAAGCCCGACTTTGTATATATATATATATATATATATATATATATATATATATATATATATATATATATATATATATATATATATATATATATATAGTGCTGGCCACTGTAAATGCAACACCCCGAAGGAAACATGCAAATAACATGAAATTTACAACATCCATTAGCGGAGGTAAGATATGCAAATGATTAGAATTTCAGCGCAGACGCACATCACGCATGCCTGTGGCGCCACTTCAAAGCGCTATTTAAGGCTTGGAGATTTCGACGATTTCAAGTTCGGCAATTGTGTTTTTCTTGTGGTTTTTTTCAAAAAAACGATCAATTATGCCTCGTCGAAAACAGCGATCATCTTTTGATCAAGTATCCGAGTTCGACAGAGGAAGGATAGTGGCCTACCAAGATTGTGGATTATCTTTCAGGGAAATCGGTAGTCGTGTTGGACGAAACAAAACAACTGTTATGCGGATATGTGATCGTTGGATGCAGGAGGGTACGACGGACCGGCGTGTTCGATCGTATCCACCTCAGCGAACCACTGCATGTGATGACAGGCAAATTGTGCGCATGGCAGTGACGGATCGCTCAGTCACATCACGAACCATAGCACGGCACATGCAGTCTGTAACGCATCATCCAGTGTCTGCGCGTACCATTCGACGCCGTTTACAGCAGAGTGGTCTGTCGGCAAGACGTCCATTGCTTTGTCTACCCTTGACGTAGAACCACAGACGTCTCCGCCGCCAATGGTGCGATGACAGAAGGATGTGGACGGGAGAATGGAATGAAATTGTCTTTACTGACGAGTCACGCTTCTGTCTGCAACACCACGATGGTCGCATTCGAGTCTGGAGACACCATGAAGAGAGGATGCTGAACAGCTGCGTTATGCACCGCCACACTGGTCCTGCACCGGGTATTATGGTATGGGGCGGTATTGGATATCACTCTCGCACACCTCTAGTACGCATTGCCGGTACTTTAAACAGCCAGCGCTACATCTCCGAGGTGTTGGAGACAGTTGTCCTTCCTTACCTTCACGGCTTGCCCACAGCCATATTTCAACAGGATAATGCGCGACCACACGTGGCACGCATTGTCCAACGGTTCTTCGTCAATCGCCAGATTGAATTGCTTCCCTGGCCGCCTCGCTCTCCGGATCTTTCGCCGATAGAAAACATGTGGTCCATGGTTGCTCTACTATTGACCCAGATTCAATCCCCAGCTGCCACAGCAGATCAACTTTGACAATGTGTGGAAGCTGCTTGGTCTGCTGTACCCCAAGAACTCATCCAAAGTTTTTTTGAATAAATGCCGAGGCGTGTGGCAGCGGTGATCTCCAACAATAGCGGCTACTCTGGCTACTGATTTTCACACTTCACAGAAGTTTATAAATTTAATTATTTGATACTTGGTCAACATGTTATCTACAAACTAAATTTTGTTGTGATATCTCTTGTCTTTCTTGGTGTTGCAGTTTGGGTGGCCAGCAGTGTATATATATATATATATATATATATATATATATATATATATATATATATATACACACACTGAAAAAAACTGGTAAAGGTGTACGTATGCAAATAGCGGAGATATGCAACAAATCAGCGTAACGTGATGCGGTCGGCAGTTCCTATATAAGACAACAGGTGTCTGGCGAAGGTGTTAGATTGGTTCCTGCTTCTACAATGGCAGGTTTTCCCGATTTATATGACTGAACGTGGTGTTACAGTCGGCGTACGAGAGATGGGACATAGCATTTCCGAGGTAGCGATGCAATTTGGATTTTTGCGCACTACCATTTCACGATTGTACCGCGAATATCAGGTATCCGGCAAAACATCAAATCTCCGACAGCGGTGCGACAGGAAAAAGATCTTGAAATAACTGAACCGTTGACGACTGACGAGAATCTTAAAGGAGATAGACGTGCAACACATCCTCAAATTGCTGCGGATTTCAATGCTGGGGCATCAACGAGTGTCAGCTTGCGAACTGTTCAACTGACCGCCATTGATATGGGCTGTCGGAGCTTCAGGCCCATTCGTGTACCGTTGTTGACTGCATGGAATAAAGCTTTACTCCTTGCCTGGGCTCGCCAACACCTCCATTGGACTGTTAATGACTGGAAACACGTCGCCTGGTCTGACGAATCTCGTTTCCAATTGTATCGGGCGGATGGATGTGTACGGGTATGGAGACAACCTCATGAATCCATGGAACGTACATCTCAACAGAGGACTGTTCAAGGTGGTGGAGCCTCTGTGATAGTATAGGGCGTGTGCAGTTGGCGTGACATGGGACCCCTGATACGTCTACAGTGACTCTGTTAGGTGTTGGGTACATAAGCATCCTATCCGATCATCTACACCTATCCATGTCCATTGTGCATTCCGACGGACTTGGACAATTCCAGCAGTACAATGCGACCCCCTCCCCACCACGTGGAGAGTTGCTACAGAGTGGTTCCAGGATTACCCCAATGTGTGTGGGGGGGGGGTGTTCCATCGTGCTGAAAGATGTAATCCTTATGCCACAGCTAGATACGGATTTCACTGATTACATCTTTCAGCAAGATGGACCCCCCCCCCCCCCCCCATTGGGGTATGAAAGTTCGCACATTTTTAAACCAACATCTTCCAAAGCGTTGGCTCTGTCGAACTGGAGATACCGACGATGTGTTCTGCTCTTAGCCACCTAGATCTCCCGACTTGACACCCTGCGATTTCTATCTATGGGGTTATGTGAAAGACCTTGTGTATGTGCTTCCTTTGCCGAAAACAATTCCAGAACTCAAAATGCGCACTTCTAATGCGCTTGCGTTGGTGACTCCACATATTCTTCAGAATGTATGGCGTGAAATGGACTACCGCTTAGATGTTGTCCGTGTGACCAAGGGGAGTCGCATAGAGCATTTATAAAGTATGTAAACAAAATTTTGAACTTCCTTTTACATTCTGTGTATTCCTTATCGATAAATTCTTTTCGATTAAATAGTTATAGCTGTTTGTAATCGTTATATTCATTTTGAATCACCCTGTATATATATATATATATATATATATATATATATAGATATATATATGCCCTCCATTCTATCATTTAAATTCCTTTCCCTAATTCCAATCCCAGTAACATTACTTTATCGCTTTAAAGCCCTTAGCAACAGAACTTCCCATAAAATAGTAAATGTTGTATTTCTACACGTGTATACTTCTGGAGAAAGGCGTGGGTTCACATCGCGAGCCCCAGAATTTGCTGACCCTTCAAAAGCAACAGCTACATGTACCTCGCTTCTCGCGCGTAAGGTTGAAAGGTGATATTCACTTCGCTTCCGAGCATCTGAAATGAACGGATGTCTTTTTTTGTCTCTCTAATAAAACGATTCGACCCGACTGCTTTCCAAATTTGATTTAATTCCTTTCAGGCTGAGTCTAGCTTCAGCCATGTAAATATGAGCTAGTTTTCCTTTTCAGGTTACATTTTAAGGAAGAATGTAATGGATGTATTACACACACACACACACATACATATATATATATATATATATATATAATGTAGTAAATCACGGGCGCGATTCATACACTTTTGTGGTCGTAGCGGTAAACACACTCGAGGAAGGAGCAGGAACGCAGGCTGAAAACCTGGAGTACTTTATTCCATGGAATTATACTTCAAGACATCAGAAAAGGTAACAGCAATACATAGTTGAACGAAATGGCACAAGCTGACGACATGATGTTTAACCCTCAAACGGTACGGTGGTTTGAGACGAAATAGATGGTACGATTGAGTCGGACCCGACCCGATCTCTTTTTTGATGAGGTTTTTAGTCGAAATAAGTACACAATAAGCATTTTTGTTGTATAGTAACATTTATTGATAATATTTTACATGAAATAAAACCCCTTTTGCAGAAAAAATGGCCAACGAATTGTAATTTCGTTAAAAAAAGAAAATCTCTTTGGCTTTTACATAGAATGTTGTATATCTATGGTGTCCGGTGTAGAGGGCTTAAGTCAAAACCAGTGATTTAAATATACCAAGTTATTAGTTTTTTTACCAATCGCAGAAATATAATTTCGACTTGAGACTTTAGTACAAAGAAATGTACTTTTGTATACAAAAATGATAGACTTAAGCCTTTTATACAAGTCAAATTTTTTTTTTTTATCAATACATTGGAGTCCCGATAATCCGAAATGATTGGGACCAGACCGTTTTCGGATTAACGAATCTTTCGGATTAAGCGAAATCATTCTTAAAATAAATTTAAATTACATAATAACGTGTGATTACATAAATATTACATATTACGTGTGATTACACAGTTTATTTTATAAGGTCTGTCTAAACATAACCAAATCTCAGGACGAAATGTGTGATAAGAGAGCGGAACTCTGCCTAGAACAGTACAGCAAAGTGTAAGTTGTTCTAAGAATACGTGCTTGACACAGTGCTTGACAGTTGGAGGTGCGGCCGGGTGAAGGAGGAGGTTTGATGTAGCGCTACGCTGTGTAGAGCAACACTCCGCCGTGACCCCTGCGGACACCATTTTTCTGACCCGTTGGTGTAATTTGGTTTCGAGGGAGAGGTATTCTTGTCTTACACAAAAAATTTAACAAATTTTTTTCAAACCAATGTAGTATAGTACATTGTCTAACTTTGAATTTCCTTCTAATTTTCAGAAATATACTTTATATTATTTAGTATCACTGTGGTTTTATTGTAACCTTAGTTCTTTTTGACTTTTGGTTTCAGATTAAGCGGACTTTCGGATTACCGAAGTTCGGATTATCGGGACTCCACTGTACTAACAAGCATCTAAAAATCCCTTTTTTTATACTTAAGTCCTTTATACCACCATAGATATATTAGGCACCATAGATATATTAGGTCTAATATGTAATTTAGTCGACCTAGTTTTAGAAGTTAGTGAAGTCAACTTTCCGAGCACAAAAATGTAAAAAATAATATTTACTGACATTTTTGGCCTTCAAAATCAAAAAAAAAAAATTAAAAATACTATAGTAAAAATATTTTTAAAAAATGACTAGCGATCATGAATAATGTTTTTTAACAAAGACACTCGTATTTACTTGTTTCTATATCGAGTAGGGTGGTCTAGTAGGTCTATCTGGTAGGGTTCCTTGTCAACTCAATATCTTACAATGAGAGGGGAGAGTACGGGAGGGGGAAGACACACCATTAGGTCGGATCCGACCCGCACCGTACCGTTTGAGGGTTAACAATAACGGTAACGGACAGCCCGGAGTTGCTGGGGCTTGAGTATCGAATACGGTTACATCATAACATAGTTGGAAGCAGTACGCGGATAAGGGACAGAAGAACGAGATAGAGCAAGCCAGAAGGCAAGCGAGCAAGGCAAAGAGGAAGGACCGAAAATCGCTAGTCAACGTTTTTATACCATGGGGGCGCTAGGAGTTTATAATTATTTTTATTGGTTAAAATCGGACATGTGAAGGTATGACTCAACGTCGCAAGCCTTTCCGAACCGGCGTGGCGAGATAGACGCGTGACGCTGACTCATGTCTAAAAAATAACTTTCATGTTCGCACGTTGCGGTTAAGGGAATAGAATAGTTGGTTAGTTCGTTTATTCCTAGGTCACCATTTGAAATAGGGGTTGTGCTTTCTTGAGGTTGAAAGAAATTTAGAATACGCGTTTGCTTTTCAAAGGCAATTAATAATGGTGGGGCGTTATTATTACAATATATATATATATATATTCATACATACAGGGTGTTGCCAAATTCGACCGACAAATTCAAAGGAATGACACTAGGCATCAAGACGAGCAATAATCACTTAGGAATGTATGACTGGAAAAGTAAATCTGACGCTGGAGGACGCTCTTTACTTAATCGGACCATACCTCTTACCAACCCCACTGGATGGCCGAAAATATCGCATTTTTTTGTAAGAGGTAGACAACTCAAAAACAAAACAGAATCACATAGGAGTGTATAATCGGAAACGCAAACCTAATCATCTAGAGGACAAACAAAAATGCAGAAATGTTGATTTTTCATTTATGTATCTTTGTTTATCCTCTAGCTGATTAGGTTTGCGTTTCCGGACATACATTCCTATATGATTCTGTTTTTTTTTTAGTTTTCTGCCTCCTCCAGAAAAATGCGATATTTCTGGCCATCCAGTGGGGTTGGTAAGAGGTATGGTCCGATAAAGTAAACATCACCCTCCAGCGTCAGGTTTGCGTTTCCGGCCATACATTCCTATGTGATTATTGCTCGTCTTGATGCCTACTATCACCCCTCTGAATTTGTCGGTCGAATTCGGCAACACCCAGTATATATATATATATATATATACAGGGTGATCAGAAAGTCAGTATACATTTGAAAAAGTAATAATTTACGGAATAATGTAGGTAGAGAGGTAAAAATTGACACACATGCTTGAAATGACATGGGGTTTTATTGTAACCACAAGAAAAGGTTCAAAAAATGGCCAGCTGATGGCGCTGGAAGGCAAAACGTCAGTGACGCTGCATGAGAATCGCGTATAAAATGAGCTGTGCATTTTCCTGAACTGTTGATGCTATTCTACGAACTTTCAATACTCATTTCGGTGGTACTTCCGTTCTCCGCTGACATTCTCCTGAAATATCTGTGTTTGAAGGCGTTGGCCTAGGTAACACAGTTATACAATTAATCCTATGGTCCTATGGAGGGAATCAGATGCACCAGCAATCGCAGCATGTTGACGTTACCAGAAAATGCACTGTTAGTGAAGCTGTACTATCAGAATGGAGAATCTGCTACTGCAGCTTTACGATCCTATCGCCATAGGAAGGGCATTCGAAAGGGTAAAGGTCCTAAGACAATTTCAGCTGTGAAGAGAATGATTTTGAAGTTCACGATGGACCGACATCAATAGGAATGCTAAAAGACAACATCCAAAGCCTATGTCTCACCATAAATAGAGATAGCTGTACAGTGCTGTTCTCAACATTGTCCCTCGAATACAGCTATTGATGAGGAATGACGATCGAAATGTTGAGCATTTGTTCTGAAGAACATCATCTTTGCTTTGTCATAATTTGTTATGCTAATTATTGCTTTTCTTATCACACAAGGCGCCATCTGTCGGCGATTTTTTGAAGTTTTTTTGTGGTTGCAATGAAACCCCATGTCATTCCAAGCATGTGTGTCAATTTTTACCTCTCTACCTACATTATTCCATGAATTATTACTTTTTCAAATGTATACTGACTTTCTGATCACCCTGTATATATACCGAGTGCGTCGTCATAAATTCAAGCAAAGTTCAAAAATTCGTAATAAAAGAAGTAATGCTCAGAAAATTTTTTCTGTTTATGTCAATAGGAACAGAGGGGCATTGGATTTTTTTTTCCATGTAAAAAAAAATAATAAAAAAAATAAAAAAAATTAAAAAAAAAAAAGTTTCCAAAAGTACCCGAAAGAGGGCGCTCATACGTCATACTGAGACGTTTTATGCAAATCAAGAAAACACAAACAAAAAGTCAAACAGATCACAATAAAATTAGACTGTGTATTTATTTTAAAGTAAGGAATGTTCAACATTACCACCAGCACAATGTAATAGGCAAGTGAGGCGCTTCACTACATTCATTACAGCGGAGTGTAGCATGTCGCCATCGATGGCAGCGACTGTCTGTCGAATGGCATTTTTCAGTTCCACCAAAGTGATTGGGGAGCCCCGGTAGATAGCCCCGGTACGTATACCCACAACCAAAAATCTGCCGGAGTCAAGTCTGGTGATCGTGAGGGCCTTTCAACCTTACAACCGCGACTTATCCCCAGTGACTAAGTCTTCAGTGAAAGATTCCAACAGGAACGTCTTGACATCAGGCTAAATGTGGGGCGGGTCACCATCCTGCATGTAGGTGACAACAGGAAACGCATGTCTTTCCTGCAATGCAGGCTTAACGCGGGGACGCAAAAGCGTAAGATACCGTGCTGCCAGCGACTGTACAGGTTTTCCTTCTGGATACAGGACAAGTCTCTTCAAAAAAGAAAGGGCCCAGAATAAAAGACGCGGTGAAACCCCACCAAACAGTCCCATGAGGAGAATGCAGTGGCTGGCTCAGGTACTCACGAGGGTTTGACGTCTCCCAGGTACGACTGTTTTGTGTATTAACGTCACCATGCAGGGAAAAGTGAGTTTCATCGGTCCACATGACGTTCAGCAACCATTGTGGATTACGTTTCATTTGTGCCAGAGCCCATGCAACAAAGTTTTGTATTGCATCTGTATCTACCGGTAATAACTGGTGAAGTGCCTGGATTTTGTACGGATACAGATTCAACATTCAGTGCAGAATACGTCGAATCGACGGTTCAGGAATCCCCGTTCTTCTCCCAGCTTCACGAGCACTGCTACTCCCCGTTGATGTCTCGGCTGCCAAATCTTCCATGACACTTTGTACAACATGGACGCGGTCCGCGCTCAAAGATGGTCTGCCACTTCGTGCACGATCCTCCAAACTCCCCGTTTCCTCAAAACGTCGTACTAAATTCAGTATCCCCTTCAATGAAATAGGGCTTTTTTGCGCCTGCAGTCCCTTCTCCGTGCGAAACTTTCGCAATGCAACAGTTGTGGATTCACCATTCATGTAGAAAAGTTCAACCACCAACACTCGATCTGGTGAAGAAAGCATGCTGACGGCTTCGAATGACGGATTCATTTCCAGCCAGGTGTTTTATTGATAGTCTGATTTGCATAAAACGTCTTAGTATGACGTGTGAGCGCCTTCTTTCGGTTACTTTTGGAGACATTTTTTTTTTACATGGAAAAAAAAATTCCAATGTCCCTCTGATCCTATTGGCGCAAACAGAAAATTTTTCCGAGCATTGCTTCTTTTATTACGAATTTTTAAACTTTGCACGAATTTATGACGCACCCGGTGTATATATATATATATATATATATATATATATATATATATATATATATATATATATATGTGATGTCCGGATGGACATCACATGAAATAAGAGCATACATCGTGGCCGGAAAATAATAAACTCAGCTCAGGAACAAACTAATTTATTAAGAAGTAAAACAACACATCTTAATCCGTTCGGAGCCAGCCCGCGTCTCTCTAAAAAAGCGCGAAAAATAGAATTAGGTGAAAGAGGTTGCCAGAATTGGCGGAGGAAGTTAATATGTGGAAAGCGAAGCGTTTACGTCAAGACAAGAAGGACGGGTTACCATGGCAGAGATGAAGTACAGAATGGGCGATTATAGGTAGTTAGTAATATTATCACACACATATATATATATATATATATATATATATATATATATATATATATATATATATATATATATATATATATATATATATATATATATATATATATATATACACTGGTTATCAAAAATTAAGGAAAAGTCACAAAAATAGCGATTACTCAAAAAATTACGCGTAAAATTTAATGAAACTTATACACATCATACAACACATAGGTAGGTATAAAATAGTATAAAAAGAAATCTCCAGACAATTATGGTGTTATAGAAACTCACATATGTATACAATAAACAAATCGGATGTGCCAGTTTGGTATAGGAAAAGTACCTTTAATATGGCATATGATCCCCCCGAGAAGCAATACAGCACATACAGCGATGTGTGATGCTGTCAATTATGCGGTCTGTGAGTTCGGTAGGAAGTGAGAGCCATTGCTCTTGCAAAGCAGTTGAAAGCGTGGCTAGGGTCCTGGGACGAGGATTGAGAGCAGCTATACGTCGTCCTAAAACGTCCCAAACATGCTCGATAGGATTCAGGTCCGGTGATCGAGCTGGCCACTCCATGCGCTGAATTTTTTCCTGCTCAAGATAAGCATCCACGGTGCGAGCCCTGTGCGATCTCGCGTTATAGTTCTGTAGCACGAAAGCATCACCTATTGCCCCGGCATAAGGGCTCACACAAGCATTAAGGATGTCATCTCTATAGGTGTGAGCATTCACATTTCTACGGGGAAAGACATGGAGGTATGTGCGTCCACTCAAAGAGATACCACCCCAAACACAGACACTGCCTGATCAGTATGCACCTCTTTCACGGATGTGTGATGGATGAAAACGAGTTCCAGGTTCTCTCCAAATCAAAATACGCCTCCTATCGCTTTGGAGGCTAAACCTGGACTCATCCGTAAAGAGAGCAGCCCTCCATTGATCACGCGTCCAGTGGACATGTTGACGTGCCCACTGCAAACGTTCCTATCTATGGCGTGACGTAAGCGGGACGCAAATGGCTGGTCTCCTCGCAAAAACACCACCTTTGTGAAGCCTTCTATGCACGGTTGACGTTGATACTAACCTTCCAGAGCTTGCAGTGAGGGAAGATCTGCAGACGGAGCTTGCAGACGGAGTTACGGTTCTATTCTTTCATGCGCTTAATGATAAATATCGGTCAGCGACACTCGTCGTATATTTTTCTTAATAACTGTTGTGGAGTTTTATCAGCTGTTATGTCCAGCTGTTGGCGTACGTCAGATATTCACAAATTTTGTTCAGAACATTTTTCACCTTTTTTGTGACCTGTAGGATCTCTAAACCTGTAGGGCGGAATAAAAAGTAATTTGGGAAGAAATATTGAAGGCAAAATGTGTTCACAAAAAATTCAGGCAAAAAATTCACAATTCACTAAACTTGAAATATCAGCAATCGTGTTTATCACTTTGAGTTTTAATTTTTTTTTAAATCGAACTTATTTTTTAACTGTTTCTTTTCGTTTTTCATGATTTTTAACAATACTATGAATTGGTTTCCAATAAAATTAAGGTCTATGCGTAATACTTGTTTTTTTTTCTCCCATTTCATTTTGGTGGTTATAAAACGGTTTTTATGAAATTATTTTGACAATTGATGCATTATTCCACAATAGACGGTAATATAGTTTGCCCAATTTCAGTTTAATGAATCACGTTTTCATGACTTATGCTCATCGTTATCACACGAGTTTTCTTTGTAATCAATATTTGAAGTTGAAAACGGAATTCATTGCACTGAATAATAATTATTGACAGGCATCTTAGGATCCTTTTCCGAAAATATCCTTTTTATGAATCGAATCTGTGAAGTGCATCGCGTGACAAACTTAGCAGTGCGTTCCTCCCAAAAGTCCCTTACGGAAGCCCCCAGCGTAGAAATGGTCATTTTTCAATAGCTCAGCAACTGAAGGGCATGTCTTCATAAATAATGAACACTTTGACTGTAAGCTCTTCATTCAACCCTGAATGGTATAGGGAAAAAAAGACTTTTTAATTAAAAGGATGTTTCGATCTCATTCACTCTATTCCTTTAATTCTTAATATCTTTCACTTCTCGGTTCTATTTTCTCATTTTCCTCTACGGGTGTGTCATTAAATTTCCCCCCTTGTCCTCCCCTATTTATATCCGAGATTTAAATGATCCTCGAATTTGTAAATGGTTCACACCAATGCTCCTCGGCCTGAAGATGCTCTATGAAATAGACCGAAACGTATGTAGCTCTCCATTTAATTGAATTTTGGTTATTAAGAAGTCCCTTTTCTCCATTTGTGTTGGGATTCCTGAAAGTCCAAAATGAAATACCAAGGATTGTAAATCTCATTAGGAAATTCTGACTTAAAAAAAAAAATTATAACCATTTTGTTAACTCGCAATTCTTGAAAAATCCTCCGCAAAGACTTATTCCTTTCTCCCTTGGACATGAACGAAGAAGATTAGACAACACAAAAACAAATTAAATCTCGAAGTAACTAAGAAAGAAAAATTAACTGTTTACACCTTTGGGAACACCACCCCTCTTCAAAGAAATTATGACGTGGTTAAATTGAGTTTGGAACATAAAAGTTCTTCTGACTCTAGAATAGAAGTTGAATTATTAGTAACTGATGAAATTTCAGGCTCAAACGTTCCGACTCCTAGATTAGAAGGAATTAGACAAATTCGACGACTAAAGAATTTGATACTCGCAGATTCGCTCGATAGTGAAGAATCAATTGGCATTTTAATCGGAGCAGACTATTATTATGATATTGTCATGGGACACATTAAACGTTTGAATAAAAATCTTGTCGCAGTAGAGACTATTTTCGGTTGGTGTTTACAAGGAAGGGAGAGTCAGAATGAAGTCCCTGTATTATTCAATGTTGTTGTAGGGGAAGATTTAATTTCTAAACAAATAACAAAAATTTGGAGTCTAGAAAATTCAGGACTTATTAGTGAAAAAGAAAATTTAGATTCAACCGAAAATGAAGCACTTAAACATTTCGAATCCAATATAACATACGAAAATTCTCGCTACAAAGTTAGATTGCCTTGGAAACATGACACTTCAGATTTGAATGATAATTGGGAAATCGCAGAACGAAGGTTCGATCGACTTAGAAAACGGTTTAAAAGAAATCCAGATCTATTTTTTGAATATCAAAATGTAATACAAGATTACTTAAATCAAAATATCATAGAACGAGTAACAGATGTTCAAGGTGAAGAAAACGTTACATTTTACTTGCCACATAGGGAAGTAATACGCGAGGATCGAACCACGAGCAAATTACGTATCGTTTTTGATGCGTCATCGCATCCCCCAGGGCTCGAATTCTTTAAACTTGACTGTCTTAAAGTTGGACCTAATTTATATCCTGAGATATTCGACATCCTATTAAGGTTTAGATATAATCCTATTGCATTCACTGCAGACATCAGACAGGCCTTTTTGCAAATTCTCATAGATGAAAGAGACCGAGATGTAACTAGACTTCTATTCTCCGAATTTCCCTCTGATGAAACCATCCCCCTTAATATATATAGATTTACTCGTGTGTTATTTGGGATGAACTGTTCTCCATTTCTGTTGGCAGCGACTATTAGATACCACCTGAAAAAATATAGAGAAGTCTATCCTACAACTGTGGACCTTTTAGATGACAATATTTACGTAGATGACGCAATCGGAAGTCAGCTGACATCAGAGAAACTTTAACTACGACTCTAGAATCGATCAAAATTTTCAAAGAAGCTAGTATGCATTTGCATAAGTTTCGTACTAACTCGGAAGAATTACATGAACTGTGGATAAAGGAAGGCATCGTTTCAGATGAACATCCCGAAACTTTTGATAAAGAAAATCTCCCATTTAAAGTCTTAGGTATGGCGTGGGATAATTCTAATGATCTGTTGTATTTTGATGTTCGAAGTTTATTGTCATTTTTGTCTAAACCTATAGAAACAAAAAGATTTATCCTACAGGTGTTGGGTCGGATTTTCGACCCTCTAGGAATTTTAGGACCCTTCACTGTTAGAATAAAGTGTTTGATACAAAGGATCTGGTCATCGCGTATAGATTGGGATGAACCACTACCAGAAGATTTGACCTCCCAATGGAGAAACTGGTGTGAGGAGATTCCTCAAATGGCAGAATTTTCCATCCCTCGTCATTACTTTTTCAAATTCTCGAACTTTGATGTCCAAAATATCGAATTACATTGCTTCTCAGACGCAAGCACGAAAGCCTATGGTACAGTCGCCTACTTACGTTTCACAACAAACAATAATGAAATTAAAACTGCCTTCGTTGCTTCTAAAAATAGGGTAGCTCCACTAAAAGCTCTCACTTTGCCTAGATTGGAGTTGATGGGAGCATTATTGTCAGCAAAGTTAAGTAACAATATTTTGAAATCGATAAAGTTAAATATACCTTGCTTTTTTTTTGGACAGACTCGACAATTGTTTATTTTTGGATTAGAAAACAACCGGAAAGTTTCAAACCCTTCGTAAAGAATCGCGTCGAGGAAATTCAAAAATTGACCTCGCCTCAAAATTGGCATTACTGTCCAGGCGTGGACAATCCTGCAGATCTCGTATCTCGGGGATCGAAAATATCTAAATTAACGAATGAACCCATTTGGACCCAAGGTCCACGGTGGCTTCAGCTCTCTCCTGATTTTTGGCCAAAATTAGACCTTACAGACACAATTGACGAAGCCAAACTTGAATGTCGGAAAAAATCTACTGATGTACATCAGCTTGAATGTACTACCGAAAATATTGATGACCTCTTTGACTTATTAAAATATAGTAATTTAGAGAAACTGTTGAGGGTCACCGCTTGGATAAAACGCTTCGTTTCAAAATTGAGAAAATGTAGCAGTGTTGAGGGAACTCTAAAAACAGAAGAACTACTAGAAGCTGAACATTTCTGGATTCGGTCTGAACAAAAAACGTTTTTTGCCGAAGAATATAAATCTTTAAAAGAAGGTAAACCGATTGACAAGAATTCCCCTCTGTACAATTTTGTCCCATATATTGATGAAAAGGGAATCATGAGATTAGGAGGAAGATTAGAATTTTCTGACTTTACACTAGATAATAAGCATCCAATAACTCTACCTAAAAATTCTAGATTGACCTATTTAGTTGTACGTAAACAACACGAGAAGATAATGCATGGAGGGACTGCTGCAACTTTGGCTAAAGTTAGATCTCACTTCTGGGTCCCGAAAGGACGTCAGTTAGTCAAAAAGACTATAAAAAGTTGTTTAATTTGCCAAAAATATTCAGCCAAACCTGCAGACCAGATGACAGCGCCCTTACCTAGAGACAGAATCCTTGAATCACCTCCATTTGCTGTTTCTGGGGTTCATTTTGCTGGACCGGTTTACGTAAATAATTCAAAGGATACTCAAAAATCATACATCACATTATTCACATGTGCTGTAACCCGAGCTATACACCTGGAACTAGTTTCAAACATGTCGACAGAATAATTTTTACTTGCATTTCGCAGATTTTTGAGTAGAAGGGGAAACTGTAAAATCATATATTCTGATAACGCAAAAACCTTCAAGAAGGCTAAAAAAGAAGTTGAAAACTTTTCTAGAATTTTAGAAGATGATGTGTTTAAAAATTTCATTGCCAAAGAGAGAACTCAGTGGAAGTTTATCATCGAGCGAGCTGCATGGTGGGGAGGGTTTTATGAAAGAATCGTAAGATCCGTCAAAAACTGTTTGAGAAAAGTTGTAGGAAAAGCGTTGTTGACCTTCGAAGAAATGTCTACTCTACTCGTCGAGGTAGAAACTGCTCTTAATTCACGACCTTTGAGCTACGTTTATAATGAAAATGATGAGCCACAACCCTTGACTCCAATGTGTTTCCTGAACTTTGGACAAACTGATCCTAAGTACCCTTTGACTTTCGCTGAAATCATCGGTAGCGAAACAACAAGAAAGACTCTCTTAAAAAGAAAACGCTATCAAGAATTGCTGTTAAAACAGTTGTGGAGTAAATGGAAAACAGCAATATTTGTTAGACCTTAGAACTGCTCATTCTTTAAAAAATCCTGACTTTCAACCCGAACTAAAATTAGGTGATGTTGTGCTGATTCAAGGAGATAGCAAAAACAAACTGTTATGGAAACTAGGCAAAATCATTAAAGCCGTTCCTGGACGTGACGGTAAAGTCCGATCTTATGAATTAAAAACTGGAAATGGGACTTTGAAACGAACTGCACAACACTTATATCCTCTTGAACTATATTGAACTCTAACGTTTTTGTATATCCTTTTTTTATTTTACTTAAATATTGAATTGAATAATTTGAAATGTTCTTTAGCTTATTATTCTTTTAAGTTTGAAGTTTCAAACTTCACTATTTGAATTTGTTTGATAATTTACTTTCTTAATATTTGCATTTATTTTAATAATAATTCCTATTAATTTTTAATTTTTTAAACGCTTTCTTGTTTTATTTTAAATAGAATTTTATGCCTATTATATACTCTAGATATTGAAAAGTATTGTTGATATTGATGTGATTTAATTCAAGTATTAACCTATTGTTTATTTTCCTTTTTTTGTACTGTATTTATGAAAAATCTGATTGATTAGAAATTTTGCTTTTTAGAAATGTGAATTTTTTGTTTATGATTGTATTTGAGTAGATGAACTCCTATCAGAGTTCAGGTGGGGTGTGTGAAGAGAAATATGTCAAGAGATGGCGCTACAAGCCCATCGTTTGATTTTATTCTCAAATGTTTACAAATTTCGTCTCTCTTCTTTGTTGTTGCTAGAGTAATGAATCAGTTTTAGAATGTAGCTTGCTTTGAAGGGGATTAAGATCCCATAATATGTCTATTCTGTTGAATTTAGTTGATTTTGAGGCTTTCCAGCCTATTATCATCTTCTTGTAAATATGTAAATATATTAAATTCATTAAAAAACATGCAAAAATGATTTGAACTTTGCACTACTTTCGTTTTGAAGTTTCTCACTCTTTAGTTTCGTTTCTAGTAGAACATAGTAGCCATATTTCTTCAGCATAAAGTAGTGTCAACGCTAAATTCAGTTTGGTTGAGAGCGCTACAGTTATTTTTTGCTACACGAGGGCTAATTAGGCCGGGACCTACTGCTTAAAGCAGATTCCTAATGCCTACAAACATCCATGCCGATAGTGGGACTCGAACCCAGACTTTGGTACCGATTACCAGTGCAATAGATCATCGATAAATATAATGGATGAGCTACGCAGCATACACCAAGGATTCATACGTATAATGATAAACGTGAATCAGTATTATTTGAGCCATTTACAAGACAAATCGATTAATTTGAATTTTTAATGTAGTATTACGTTCCTCCATAACGGTCCTCCAGAAAGCAAAATTTCAGACGCCAAAACCGTCCGTCGAGTTATAATTTTGGCAGAGCGCCAAACCCAGTCTGTATCGCTTGGACAAGCAGTAAACAGTTAAACAGAAAAGAACCAAAATGCGTCAAAATTTTGACATACACACTCATACGCACACACACACACAGATATATATATATATATATATATATATATATATATATATATATATATATATATATATATATATATATATATATATATATATATATATACACTCATGGACATTAGCGCACCAAGAAGGAGTCGTCAAAATGAAACGAAATTTTACATACGTAATGACTACTTTGATATAAGTAAATGATAAGAAAATCAAAGAAAAAGGATAATTTATTTCAGAGAAAAAGGCAAAAGAACGGAGGAGATAATTCTCCGTTGGACCCCCTCTAGCGCGAATGCACGATGCGATACGATCGGGCATTGAGTCATACAAGTTCTGTATGATGTCTTGAGACATTTCGTTCCATATTTGCTGCAACCTTGCCTCTAGTTCGTTCAAACTCGTGGGATGCCCAACTCGCCGTCCCAAATGATCCCTGATATGCTCGATTGGAGACAAATCTGGGGATCGGGCAGGCCAAGGAAGGGTAGTAACAGTGCGGAGACTGTCTTGTGACACCCTTGCCGTATGAGGCCGAGCATTGTCTTGTTGAAAACTGGCTCCTGGGAGCCGTTGCATGAGTGGCAACACATGTGGTTGCAGGATTTCATGAACATACCACTGAGCTGTCATGGTTCCACGGAACAATACTAGGGGTGACCGTGTATTTTAGGCAATGGCACCCCATACCATCACACCAGCTGTGGGAGCGATGTGTCGCTGTACAGCAA
This sequence comes from Dolomedes plantarius, assembly GCA_907164885.2. NCBI lineage: Eukaryota > Metazoa > Arthropoda > Arachnida > Araneae > Dolomedidae > Dolomedes > Dolomedes plantarius. Next base: position 40,645,660 of record OU015494.1, on the reverse strand, counting down.
AGGCAGGATTGAAGCGTTCACCACGGGCTCTCCACACACGAACACGATTGTCATCACTGCCGAGATTGAATCTGGATTCGTCGCTAAAGACGACCTGGTTCCATTCCGCTGCAGTCCAGTTTCCTCGTGCGCGGCAAAACTCCAAACGGAGGCGTCGATGGGCGGGCGTCAAGGGCAGCACACGTAATGGGCGCCGCGATACCAACTGTCTTTCAGCCAGGCGCCTTCGTTTGGTTCGAGAAGACACAGAGGCCCCTAGTGAAGGTGTTACCTGTGCCTGGATGGCGGCCGATGAAGCAGTTGGCTGTACGCGTGCATTTCTTACGATGTGGCGGTCTTCTCGACGACTGGTCTGTCGAGGGCGTCCTGAGCCTAGTCTTCGTGTACATGACATCTCTCGGGTCCACTGGTCTCAACACATCCTCACAACACAATCAGAGCGGCCTAATTGACAAGCTACTCGCCTAGCTGACCACCCAGCTTCCATCATCCCGACGATTCTCCCCCTCTCAAACTGCGACAACTGCTTATATTGTCTTCGAACACGGCGTAATGGCATGTCTATCTCAGCTCTTCCTTTGTAAATGATTCAGCACACTCAAACAAGCTTTGGTTACCTGTTTTATACTCCACAGAGTACGATGTTCAACGCCCTCTACCGGCTATACGTAATGCGCAATCACGCTGCATTTCTAATCATTTGCATATCTCCCCAACATGTACCTTCATTGCATGTTTTGTTACGATCCCGCAATTATTTCTTGGTGCGCTAATTTTTTTGTCCATGAGTGTATATATATATATATATATATATATATATATATATATATATATATTTTTTTTTTTCATATTCATATATATATAGGAAGCAGAACTGAAATTTTAACTATGAACTGCAAACTTCATAAAATGTTATTTGTATGCGCAAGAGGGCGCCTCTAGCACGAACATTATCACGACCCCTCTACTCTGTTTGGGGAGAACATTAAGACTCCCGCTTTGGATTCCGTCGTAGACGGACTACGCTCTCTTTTCAATTCTTTGTAAATAAACCTTAATTGTTATTTGTTATTTACGATGGTTGTTAGTTTATGTTGTGGATGTTTTACTCCAACCCCGCGCCCCCCCATATATATATATATATATATATATATATATATATATATATATATATATATACATATATATATATATATATATATATATATATATATATATATATATATATATATATATATATATATATATATATATAAAAGAGCTTGTCTGTTTGGTTGTCCGCTATAGAATCATAGACTGTTTCACCCACCGGGACCAAATTCGGCACAGTTAATGTTTTGGACCCTAGAAACTTAAATCAGGAAAAACGAAATTTGGGGCTCAATTAGTTTTTTCAAAATTAATTTTTTAATGATTTTTGTGCCCCTAAGCGCACCTCTTAAATGTGGATACAGTCCCTTTACGACAACCCTTCAAATTCGATATGCGGGCGAAAAGCGGGGTGGTTTGAGAGTTGGTCTAGGGGTAACGGGGGGGGGGGGGGGAGGACGAGGTGTTTATTTTTCTTACGTTTAGTGGAATCGTTTGTCTGAACAGGTTGAGAACCGCTGCTTTAGACAATTTTAGGCAATGGCGTTCAAACTAATAGAACTTAATAAAATTTGGAAAAAAAAGCAAGAAAAAAAGGGAAAAATTAAGTTTGGAAGTTTTTGGAAGCCTTCTGTTGATCTAAATATATTAATTGTTTGATGATCATAAAATGGGAAGAAGTTTAATAGTTCTACAGGTTTTTTCCCCTAAGTTCGTGAAACAGAGTTAACATACGATATGTATTTAAATTACTTATTCCGTGAAATCATATAAGATAAATCTTTTAGAGTTTTGGTGTTTTTTAAGCAGTGGGAGGAAAAGCTCTTTAAACAGAGAAACATCACGGCACATAACTTTCATTCCGAACTGTTAGTCCATTAGTTATATTAAGGCATAAGAAGATTAATGAAATTATTTTTAAAGAATGATTGCCCGGGTAGATATATAGATATAAAATTTTTCATGCTTTCCATCAAAAGAATACTGGGTATATCATAGAAACGCGCTAAGCGCATTCTGTCTGGCCAGATGAACATGAAGAGCGGGGGGTGCAGCCCAGTATTTTTTTGATGGAATGCATGAAAAATTTTATATCTATATATCTACCCGGGCAACGCCGGGCAATAATGCTAGTTTATATATATATAAATATATATATATATATATATATATATATATATATATATATATATATATATATAGATACATACATACATTCAAAAGAGGTAAGCAACGATAAGTAATCCCACGTTAATACGCCTGCGGTAGTTTCGTTAGAAGAGAGACTACCTGAAATTTTTTTTAAATTTTAGAGTCAGACTGACTCCTAACTTTTTATATTCATAATAAAATTTCCTAATAATAAGGATTAACACCACTAAATGACAAAATCTTTTCGGCCACCGAATAATAAATAATTTGTTTTAGAAGCCAATCCAATTAACTCCATACTCTAATGTAAATCGTTACAAAAATGCAATTCAAATGCAAATACAAGTACTTGATGATAATGGTAAATTGTTTAGTGTTGTTACATTATAAAAGAAAGAAAACAAAGTAAAACAAAATAGTCAGTTACTACCACAGAAGTAAGTACTTGTGAATTATTAAACAATTATTTCAATTTTTGTTTCTGTAATAAAAAAAATAATAATTTGAAGAATGAATTTAATCTTATTACTTTTTTCAGTAGCCAAATCGATTAACTCTCTTAGTCACGCAAATATTGTAATAATAATAGCGATTACTCCAAGGGTATTCTACGTATCTTATACATTTTGTATGCGTTAGATAAAAGCTACATTTGCAATTAAACATTCTACAATGCGTATTTGAATTTGTGAAGCAAAGCATATTATTTTATCACTTTTCTTCACTTTTTGTTTTATGGAGTTTATCGATTTGTCAAGTGAGCGGCTTATTTATTGCAACGGAGCCACCTTTCATAACAAAGGTCCATTTGTGGTTAATGCAGATGAATCATATATTCCTTCCCGCCTATGTGTGGACGTAAACATAACTTGATGCCTATCATAGCTTAAAATCGTACGTGTACATTCTCAATTTTTTTTCTCTCCAAAAGAATATTTTAAACACTATGATTAAAAAACATTAACCTCCAAACATTTTTCTCTAACTTTTGAAAAAGCAAATTAGTAAGAGAATTAAATCCCGAAACGTGAAATTAAATTTTCTTTTTCTCTAAAATCACTTTTTTATCTGTAAATGTTATTATCTATATATGTAGTTATGAACATAAAACCTCCATTTAAGTCATTACGTCACATTATTGAAAGTGAAACACACCAGATATATTCTATAACAACTGAAAAATAAAGAATCATTTGAATAGAACAAGGTTTTCTGAGGTTATTGCCTATTTATCCAGTAATATTTTTTTTTAGCTTTGAATTACAGTTTGCTCTCCGAGTAGCTGAAAGGAATTCGTATAAGATTTTCTTACTCAATCAATACGTACTGTACTCGAGTATATTTCTATAATCTTTCTAATTGCTGAACTTATTTGGGCTAATTTATGTGTGTTGCGCTCTGCATAAACAAAAGGGGTGAAAGGTGCTCGATCGCAGCGCCCTCTCTTGACGCAATGGAGCGCTGCGCAGACTGATGGCTATGTTGAGTCGACGTTTGCGCGCTGCTGTGTTGACATCGTAACTCTTTGAGTCACTCATTGTTGCTTCCATTTTCTATCTTACAAGGTGTTTGCTTCGAATACACTTCCAAGCTGGATAGGCTACCGGAATATCTTCGGGACACCGTCGACTGGTTTATGGGGTAAGTACATTCCAACGAATCTCAGCTTTAAGTAATCAGCATCATGTATGGTTTGCTGATCACATCCTCCCATTGTTGACATTCTGCTTGTTACATTTTGTTTATCATTTGCCTTGTTGTATCTTCCGGTTAGGCTTAATAGCATTTAAAATCGCTTGTTTATCGAAAATGTGCACGAAATATAGCTATAGAAGGGATAAGATGTGTCTCCAACATATTTCTTGCAGTACACATTGCATTGTGATTTGCAATACTGATGATTCCTTTAACTTGATTTCCATGTTTTTGTTTACAAATGCTTACAAGTTTTATGCAGAAAGTTGGCGCGAATGTATATTTTAAGTTTCCGTCCGAGTGTGTTATTCTGACGAGCGAAACACGTGAAATGGAGAAACATTGTCGTTTTATTCCTCGCGGTTTGGATAACATCTTTTGATACTTTTTACTGATGATGATTTAAAAATTTGAACTACTTTGTGATTTGTCAAATAATGCCTTGCTTCCCATTTTAATAAAAGTTAGAATTAAGTATTTTGCCAAAATGAAACTTTTTAATGCGACTATTTTACAGAAATTTTTTATCTTTAGATGCTCTTACGTCTGTTATTGATAACTGCAGTATTCGTGCAAAACTAAAATAGTATAAGGTTGTTTAACAAATACAAAAGATTAATCAGCGTGTTTCGCTATAAAGTAATCACCGATAAAGCTTTAATAAATTTTTATGGTTTGAAAACTGCTACAATTTATGGAGTAGATTTGTAGAATAGTACTATCTGTACTGTGTAAAAGAAATAAGTAAAGATAGTTATCGTAATTGTTATTTACAATTGAATATTAAGTAAATTTTTTATCTTTTTAGTAAAAATAATAAATTATGTCATGCAATTACTATCATGCACACAAAAAAAAGTTCTTTTGTGACCTGAGGGGAGCAGTTGACTTCTGAAATTGAAAAATATTTCTCGAAAACTTCCAACCACATAATTTATCTTTCCTAACTTTCTCATGAGCCATGTTGCAAATTTGTATACTCATGTTGATATAATTCGGGTTTGTAGATCCTAGTTAAAAAAAACTTTCTTATTTTGAATTACAGTGGTATTTTCTTTATTATTTCTGATTTAATCTGTATTTGTATCTTTTTTGTCAGTTCTTATCTATAAGCTTCACTAGAGTTTTCAATTTGAGACTGTGTGTTTCTAAAAGTTTTCAATATGATCATTTTACAACTACTTATAGGAGATTAAATAGCTTCATAGTAGTTTATATGAATTAGTTCTTTTCTTACTTTCAAGGATTTTGAATTTAATTTTGTGCCATAAAGCATTAAAGTGATCGATATTATTTTATGACATGAGACTTTAAAATATTTGTCATATAAGTATCATTAGTAGTATTTAATCACTAGATACAAATATGTAGTTGCACTCACAAATTTTTAATAAGGTTTGTACGTATGGTATGGCATAACAGGATTATGTTTTTACTTACTATAACCAGTGGCACACCCAGGATTTTTTCTTGGGGGGGGGGGGGATGAACGGATAAAGATATTTATAATGCATGGGGGTGGGGCAAGATGAACGGATAAAAATATTTATAATCCAAAATCAATATTCATAATGCAATTTCTATTTGTTTGGAGGGGGACAGGGCCCCCCCATGGGTGCGCCACAGTGTAGGATATGAAAAGATAATCTATTAATACATTTAATGTTTGTTTCCTCTGTTTAAATAGTACATAAACTACATAATATACACTAGTGTAAATGAAAGTTTTTTTTCTTAAAGCAATGAAATCTATGTTAATTCAAATGACTTTTAGTTAAAAATGTATTATTTTATCAAAAGCTGCATTGTGTAATATTAATTTCAATTTGAACTATATTAGAACTATTCACACATGGCAGTGTAAATAAGGGGAATAAACAGCCACATTTAACGTACAATGCATTTATGTCTTTTTATGCATCGTTTAGAGCAGCAGTTCTCAACCTGGGGGGCGTAGAGAAATTTCAGGGGAGGCGTGAGTTTAAAAAAAAAGCAAAATAAGAAGTAAAACTAACTGTAATTTACTGTACTCAATTTTGCACTCAGAATGTAACCGTAACATATTTTCGACATACGAACACGAACACGGTAATTGTCGTACACGATAATTTTTGTAATTGCAAAAACACGATAATTGTCGTACGTCTGGATGTTGAAAGTGACCTGAGGTGTGCTTTGTCAGAGTTACAACCTTATATTCAAAAACTTGTCAAGGACAAACAGTGCCAGCCCTCTCATTAATGTTGTGAAAGTGACTGGTATTACATGCCAACCTCACCTAGATCCTCGATTACCTCAAATATATTTGATCTGTATTTAATTCTTTAATTTCATATGTTCTAATAATAATATGTTCCAAATTAAGATATGAGTAGTAATATTAAATTTTGTGTATGAAATTATCTGTTCTATATTTTCATTTAATAACCAGATTCAGTTTCAAATTCCGATTGTATTACTTGTATTGACCACATATGGTAGTGATGGTGGGAGGGGGGTGGGCGTGACCTCACATCAGTGTTCAAAGGGGGGCACAGAGCCTGAAAGGTTGAGAACCCCTGGTTTAGAGTATATTATGCATGCATCCACTCTTTAGAGATGTTTGTAAATATGGGTATCTTCACTACTACATGTATACTTCTTGAATCTAAGAACTGTGCACTTTATGCATTTTCATGCATACGGTAAAAAATCTGTGATCTGTTAATTTTTGTTTTTACATCTCAAAAGTTTATTTGAAAAATTTATGTAGGCAATTCTACATTCATATCTAGTAGTTAAATGTTACAAAAGACGCTAAATACTTTAAACTGTCATGGTACAAAATATTTTTTCTTCTCTTAATTTTTGTATGCATGTTTGTTTTCTTTTAAGCAATCTTATCTTTATTATACTCTATACCAGGAGTTTTTAACAAGGGGGGAAATTAAAGGTGGATGATCTGTAGATTATGCGCAATCTGTAAAATAGTAGTTTGTTTTTAATCTAATCTGCAGCATTCAATAAAGCTTATTGAATGTCTTACATTAAAATTAGTTCTTGAGAACTGTATTTTTAGTTTGTTGTTATTAACTCAAGTATGTTAAGTAATTACTTCCGAACATGAAGAAACTAATTTTATTCAAGTTTTAGAAACTATCATTTTCTATCGCTGTTAAATTTGGTAAACTATAAAAATTTGATCTACTGTAAAAATAATCCAAATAAATGTAAATTGTGTACCAATACGAGAAATAAAGAGATTTTCAATATTAAATGCATATTATTTGGAATGCATCTTTTGGGCAGTCTTGGGAAAGGGTAAATAAAATTCTGAAAAGTGAAGGCGGGAAATGTAGCAAAAAAGTTTGAGAACCACTGCTCTATACACTGTAAGCTTATTACAGTTTTCATGATGACATTTCATAGATTCTGTTACTACACATTTGTTTATATACATTTTATACAAACTATGAAAGGAATTTAATAGACTTGAGAATTTTTTGAAGAAAACTATTATGATTCATATTTGATAAAATTAAGCTGTGATTTTACTTAAACCATTAATTAAAATAAAGCCATGATTAATATTTTGACATATTTTGTAATTTTTGATATTTTCACACCTTACTGTTAGTTTACTAACATTGTAGGTGTGTGAGAGCATATCTGTATTGATTGTGTATATGCTTTATATATCTTAATTGGTCAAATTAACATAGCATATTGATAACATCTTTGTAGTATGATTTTAATGAGGGTTTAGACTCAAAGCTTGGACATTCACATCTCAAGTTTATTAATTAATCTACCTGTGTGATGTTAGATTTTTTTTACCTGACAGCATATATGAGGCGTTGAAAGGCAAAGTGGTGTAAGTCACATTTTCAACTTTTTTCATTTGGGGGCAAATATCTAATCTCCATGTTCAATTTATAGTGGAATTGTAAATAGTTATTATTTGCAATATTGTAATAATTGTTATGAATTATAATTTGTTCAATTTATGATGAAATTTTTTGTAGTTTTTGCAGTTAAACTCTCTTGACTTACACCACTTTGCCTTTCACCGCCTCATAGGTATGATAACTGAGTCTATCTGTGAATTTATTATATCCAAACAACATCATTTTTACAAAATGGCATTCAAACTAGACTAATTATTTTCTCTTTGTGAAAAGCATCTTTTAAGGTGGTGTTGTAATCCCATTTACAGTCGATTCATATGTTCTTAAAAATTACCATTTAATTTTATAATTTCAAAATTTGTGAATTCTGTTAAAAGCTTTTGGAAATTTGTTGTCTGTTAATAAATTGCCTTGTGATCTGTTTTTAATGAAGTGTAAATATTACACAAATTAAATCCAGTATCTCTGTGTACAGAAGTATTTTCTATTAGTGAGGTTTTTTAAAAAATATAATTTTCTTCTACTAATGATTCAATACTAAATTAACTTATGGAATAAAATATTGAGTGTAAAAAGGTTCTATCAAAACCTCAAATTATGTTGTGAAATTAGTATGAAATGTGCCATTTAAACAAAAAATTATTGTTATAAAGAAGATAATACTCATATACTTCAGTATATCTCAGTTATATGTGCCATTTAAACAAACAATTATTGTTATAGAGATAATAATACTCTTATACTTAGTATATATCAGTTATCTCAATCTCTTAATTATTCTTTATCACAGTTTTAATGATAAAATTTTGATGTGACTAGATGACTACAGATGTCATATTACAGTGAACAATATCTAATAGTTGACTCTCATTTCTGTTCTAAAATTTATTCATGTAATTCAGTACCATGATTAACATTGTACGCGAAACTGTTGTGAGAGAATGTATGTATTCTATTAGCTATCATAATGAAATATTCTCAGTGGCCTTAGCCCCTGTTATAGATGTGACTTTTCTCAATATGTCGGATAGGAAAAGCACCCACTTTCAGTCAAGGATTTTTTAAAAAACTTAGGTTATCAAAGCTGTCACGTTGTAGTCTTAACAGGTCTCTCAATAGGTTATTTCTTATAATGTATCGGTTATTGTTGTATGGCTAGAAATAATTATGAATTTTGCAATTTCAATATGAAAATTAAGAACTTATGATTAAGTACTATAACAACAAAATATTAAACTTAGTGATTAACATATCTTTCACAATTCTAAGACAACATTTCCCCCCCCCCCTTTTTTTTGGTTACAAAATATCATCACAAACTTTTATTGTTTATTGTTGAATGCAATTGTTTGCAGTCTGTATAGATTTTTATGTTGTCTTTCAAAAGATGTTATTAATTTTTAACTATATATCTTTTGTTTCTGGTTAACAACCTAGTTCTGGGTAATGACCTAGATTTCTGGTAAACATATACTTTAAATATTTCTTTATAGTTTTTGATTAATATATTTCTTTATAGTTTTTGATTAATATATTTCTTTTTTAAATTTTTGTTAATTGGATGTTCTCTACCACTCTTGTGAGAAACTGTACATGAACATTTTCTATTCTTTCATTGATACTTATGACTATTTAAAAAAGGTTCATGTCTAAACAATAATTTAAATAATTTTTGGTTATTGTTAGCATGATGTTTCTAAAATTTTAGATGACAGTGGTAAGGAAGTAGAAAAAAGGCTAATTATTTATTTTTCATAAATAACCCAAGTCCTAATAAGTGCTATATTGATTTGGAAGTTGAATTTTATTGCTAAAAAATGTCATTCTTGCGGGGTTTTTTTTCATCCTTTCAAAAATAGCTTAATAATATATCTGTTATGCAAAATAATAGCAAATAAGTGTAAAGGCAACGTCTGTACATTCTCTGTTGGTGCTAGCTATCCCCCCCCCCCCTCCAATTTTATACTGACCCTTTTTGTTTTATATCCCATGTAAAATCGAGAATGTTTATGACTGAGGATGTTTGTGTATTGTGTTTTTCCATAGTTTTCCAAACTTGTGTTTAAAACATTATAGCAGATAGCATGCCAGATTTCCCAACTTTTACCTATCGACTGATTGACCTGCCTTGAACCTTTTCCACTTTCAAGATCGAAATTCTCTTTATTTTTGTGTCTTGCATTATCCTGTGTGTTGAACTGTCTCAGTCCAATAAAGTAACTTTCTTTGCAAGAAAGTCTAATTACTGTTCATAACTCTTGTAGTTGCGGCTATTCGTGGTCGAGTTTTAGGTATTAACTGGTGCAGTAGTGGGGTTTGTTAAGCATGTCATGTCTATGTAGATTTGGAGTTTTTAGTGTATGTGCAGTGAATTACCCCAAATTGAGGATACACTTGTTTTTTATTTAAATTTCAGACCCTTAAGGGTCAAATTTAAGCACAAATTAAGAGGCATGTTTTTCTAATTTAGTGGCACATTTTGGTATTAAACAACCTAAAAATTAAGAAATAGTAATTTATTAAGATAAATATTTGAGGTGTTGCAAGAAGAGCTACAAGAATTGAGAGATGCAAAATTGAAAGTACACCTTTTAAATTAACTGTTTTTAACTATCTTTAATTATGATAAATATTACACTATAAATATTTACAGTACAGAAATTCTGCAAAAGGTTTTTCCATTCCAAAATTCGTATCTGTTAACTGTTAATAAAATAAGGATGGAGAATCGAAAGGAAGCAACGATAGAAAAAAGAAAACTAGTGATTAATCTGTTAAATGAAGGTCAATCTTTTGGGAAAAATAGCTAAAATAGTTGGCCGAAGTGTGAATTGTATTCAAACAGTCGTTCAAAGATTTAAAAAGAATGATACACTAGGAAGTAGACAAAGGCCGAGAAAGACTATTGAGCTCAACAGTAGAGAGGAGAATTTTACTTCAAATAAATATTGATCCTAAAATAAGTGCTCCAAAAATTGCGTCAAGTATTTCTAGAACTCAAGTCTGTTTCTCCTGAAACTGTTCGCAGAGTCCTCAGAACTGACTCTAATGGCAGGAAAGCTTAGTAAAAGCTGTTTATTAGTTGAAGGAATTGAGATAAGCGATTATAGTTTGCAAAGGACCACATTTTAAAGCCCAAACACTTTTAGAATGAAGTTATTTTTAGTGATGATAGCAAGTACAATGTTTTTGGCAGTGACGGCCGCCATATGGTGGCCCAAGTCAAACACTGCTTTCGATCAAAAGAATTCAATTCCAACCGTCAAGCATGCAGGTGGGTCAGAAATGGTTTGGGGGTGTATGGTAGCTCCAGGGGTGGGAAAGCTTATTTATTGATGGAGTCATGGACAGGATGGCATATCTTGATATACTGAAGAAACATTTGAAGGATAGTAGTGCTAAATTGGGATTGGGATCAAACTTTCACATTTCAACAAGATAAGGATCCCAAGAACACAGCATAATAGGTAAGAAATGGCTGCTGTATCACTGTCCAAAACAGTTTAAAACACCACCACAGTCTCCTGACTTGAATGTTATCCAGAATTTGAGGTTCAGTCTTGGAAAAGCTGTATAAAAGCACCACAATGCCAGTAAAGAACAGTTGAGATTCATATTGCAAGAAGAATGGGACAAAATTTCGGAAGAAATAACAAAAAAATCTAGTAAATTCAATGCCATGACGATTGCAGGCAGTCATTAAAGCAAAAGGATATGCTACTAAATATTGGCGCTTCCGTTTTTTAAAATTTATTTTGTATGCAAGAAAAACTCTTGCACGTACTCTCAATTTTGTAAAGTCATGTATTTGCACATTTCCTTTATAAGTTGGTATTTATATATAATTTAACATAATTGTAAGTTTTTATTTACGAAGAATTATGAACATTTAATTTCTTAACGTGTTTATGCGAATTAAGTCCTACAGTTTTCTCTAATTCATGACTTTTTCTCCATTCAAACATAACTTTTCGTATCAAAAATAAGTGTACCTTAAATTTTGTGAGTTACTGTTTGTAGCAGATATGTAATTAAATTCTGATTCTTCTCATTTCTCCATTGTCTTCCCCCCTGCGCTTTCTTTGTTTTCTTCACTATTTTAAAGTAGATGTTTCTGAAAGCAAATAAAATATCAATTTTCAAGTATATGCTTTGTAACATGATATTTCAGTTTTGTCAAAATGCGGAATTTGAATATTCTCTTCAGTACAATTTGTTTGCTGAATGAACTATTTAGAAACTTGAAATTATTTTGCTTAGCGAGAAACTGGAACTCGCGTTTCTTTCTTTTTTGACATTTTAGCAGAACCAATTTCCTTTGTCCGTTTCACTGATCGATTCAGGTACCTGCTGGACATAAGAATGGAGAGAATGACTGCACAGTGTCTAGTGTCATGCTCGAAATAGCCTGTCATTTCGAGTATGCTTATTCTTGCACTAATATTTCGAGTTTCGAATGCAAACTGAGTTTGTCTTTTCTTTTGGGGATGCCATTTTCAGTTGTTCCCCTGTCCCAGGATAAGAGAAAGAATTTATTCAACATCGCTGTTATACGTATCTTTTTTTTTAAAGTTTCAAACCTTTTCAGAATTATTTTAACGTAGACCTTTTTTTTTTAAAAGCTAGAATGTTATTTTATATCACGCGTTATTTTATATCGTCGTATCAAGAGCCCTAACAGAAGAAGAGAATAATAAAAAGTATTTTAAAATTACTTTTTGTGTTTATTCTTAGCATTTGATTTCAAAGTTGTACTTCTTGGAGCAATGATATACAAACTACGGCCATCCCGAGAATAGACTTAGTTTTGACAATGAACGAAATTTTTAATAAACGTGAACTGTATTGAAAGGTACGATAACTCGCTAAGTATGCACTCGACGCTGAATCGGTTTAGATCAATTAAAGCAGTTGTTTCTGTGTAAATACTTTTCGCACAAACAAAATTATAGCTTTATCTGTCTAATAATATGCGTATGGAGGCAGAAAAATAAGTTTTGCTTCTTTTCTGACAGACGCGGATATTAGGAGAGGAAGACTGTCCGCATTAAGGTTTTGTATTTTAATTTTTTTGCTACAAGTTTATCACTTTATCTATAAAAAATTCTTTGTAATATTTTGTTTTCATTCAACATTTTTAGAGCTTGTTTTGTCTTCTTTCATGTATTGAGCAGTGTAAATACAGAATTCAGAGCTACAGTGCTCATCAGTAAATTAGCTAACTCTAAATATGTGGGTTAAGATTGTAAAAAAATATAGCGGATGATACTATTGAATCCTTTCAACGTTCTGTCAAAACAAATATTGATCCAAAATAAGAAATCTATTAATTTCTTATTTTATTGGAATACTTGTATTACATCATTAAAATTTGATATTTTACAGAAAAATAAATAGAAAAGCAATGTCAATTTTGTATTGATGATGTACGCAGTGTAAACGCTCATGTTCAATCTGGTATGAGAAAAATATATATTTGTTTACTTTTAGTCGTACAGGTATTTTAGAGCTTCAGCAGTTGACTAATTAGTCTTCCTTAAAGTGGATTTAAGTACTTTTGAATGTGGAACGAATGAATGCTTGTTTATGGTTCTATACGTCACACATCCTGTAACGTCACACATCCCAGCTTCTTAGAAAGGGAACCCTCCTTAGAAGGGGGTGCCTTGCGACCCCCTTGGACACACCTGCGTTCTAGCCCCTCGACCCCACGAGGAGATCTAGTGTGGGAGAGAGAAACAGGAACTGACTACGACCACGCTGTTCGGTGTTTCGTTTTCGGAGGTCGACTCTGGTGTGGGCAATCAAGCTGCCCTGGTGATATTGGATGAAATCCAATCGATTGGAGGCAATCCAATTGGATTAAGACTGAAAAGTGGTCTTGTAAGCATATATTTAGAAGTACAGTAATCACCGCTTATAGTGATCAGTGGTTATAAGAATCAACCATTTATAAGAATCAATATCGCGAAAACAAAAACAAATGTATTATTTCCATGTTAAAATTTTCGCTTTAAAGAATCAATCCACCGGTTTTAAGAATCAGTTTACACTCTTCGCTTTCCTTTCATTTTTCAAAAAAAGACACTTAAACCCTCAGAAGGCACGAAGTTCTTTTTTTTTTTTAAGGAAGATTGATAAGATGGGATGGAATATAGTCGTAAAATTCATCCCTTTCTTTATTAGACATAACATAAGGCCCGTTGCACACACGGCGTAGGCGGAGATTTTCCATCGGACGTCGTTCTAAAAGTAGAGCTTACACACACGGCGAAAACCTCCGTCGCCGGGGAAAAGGCCCACCCCTCCTTTTGGAATCCTGCACGTGTCCAAGAAACCAGAGGGGTCGCAGCAACGCCCCCCTCCCCCCAGCCGGGATCGGAGGAGCCCTCCTTTTCGAATCCCCTTTACAATTCCAAGAAAACCAGCGCGCCTCCCCCCCAGCAAACCCCCAACCACACCCTCGCAAAAGACCCTACGACGGTAGAGTCCGCTGTGTGTGTAAGCGTGCATAGGGTCACATGGATAACTACTTCAATCTGGCGTCAACGAATCCGCCGGCACACAGTGGCACTCGACAGCTGCACAGGCTACCGTCGAAGAAAAATTTCATTTTCCGCTGTGTGTGCAAGCTCCAATTGACTTCTGTGGTCTACTGTTGGAACGACGTCCGATAGAAAATTTCCGCTAGAGATAAAAACGCTGTATGTGCAACGGGCCTAATATTTTCCCCTTAAACGCTTTAGCACAACACTGTCCTATTAGCTTCACCCAGGGGCATCTTTACCCGTCCGGGTCCGATTTCACTTTTCTCCACTGACAAACAAAAATAGGGACTCTGTTTTCCCACCCTCTACATCCTGCTTGCGGCTTCCTGGACCCTGAAACACACAAATCTTCAGCGAAGTGCCCACTATCACTTAGGCAAACGTGACATTAGTAGTATTCAGCACGTTATCAAACCGTGAAACGTAAGCTAGAAGGTGAATCTTCGTCTGAGACTATTAGTATTGAAAGAGGTATAAACAGTCTCCTGAAAACTTCATTACGTCAAACTACCATAGAAAACTTTTTCTTGCTCCCTTCCTGTAGTTGAAATGTTAAAACTGTTAAGCAGGTATGTGGTAACAAATATTAGATTTTTTTCTTCTCTTACTATAATCATGTGTATCTACTTACAGGTCTAGAAATTAAGTTGTATTTTTAAAATTATAAAAAATAATTTTAATAAAAGATAATTAACGTAAATTAAAGAGTATTTTATGATAAATTATCTAATATATGTATATATAGGTGTGTGTGTGTGCCTGTCCAAAAACCTAAATTTCGGCTATAAGAATCAACCGCTTTTTAGAATCAAAAACAGTAATAACAAACGGGATTCTTATAAGCGGAATTCACTGTATATATTAATTGTATAATAATTTTATATAAAGGCTTAAAAATATTAATGTTCATTGACGAGAACGTTACAATCCCATGAACATAATGCAAAGAAACGAATTTTTCTTGTTACCTTTTTCTAAACTTTTTATTAATGTATAAAAATACCAGTATAAGTTTAAAAGGACCCGTGTGATTTTATTCTAAAAAAAGTTTGCTTGTCCCTATCGTAGAGAGTTCTCCTTGGAATTCATGTCCGATTAATGGTGTGTTCACATGAATCCGTCAGCGTTAAAGATTCCGTTGTCGCTGATTGGTTAAATGGGTAAATGACTGGCATATGATTCGTTAAAAATTTTAACACTGACGCTGACAGATTCTGTGTGACCAGGTGTTTAGGCATATTTATTTTCTTGCTTTTCAAAACATTTATTATTAAGAATGACTTAGTAACTGTTAGTAGTCGCCGGAAGTTCCTATGGAGTTTGTAACTCGGTGTTTCTATTCATGCCAGAATCGAACCTAATTTTCGCCACCCAAATGTTTTTAAATATATCCCTGATCCTGGATGTTTTAAATTCCCATGGCGAATTGAAAGTTTCCGTCTCAGATTTTACTCTTCTTCTTTAATTGAGTGTCGTACGAAAATCTATTATAGGTGTGTGCATTTGAAGGATGAAGTTTTTTAACTTGATTTTTCTAGCGTATAATTATTACTCTTTAGAAAAGCCTCCACTTTCTCGATTTTAATGAAACAGTTTATTTCTTTATACTGTAGCATTTGTTCCACTTGTTGGTTGACTCGAACACTGTAAAAGTGCACGAAATTCTGTTATTGTAGAGTTGGCATGGGCGCTGTTTTTGGCGTGAAACGGCCAAGTTCGTCTACATTTTCTGGGGGGAGAAAATCGATATCGATATTTTGTTTTCGCTTCTGATTGAATAATTTTTTTTGAATTCACAGGAACAACTGAATTGGATATTTGTTTCTAGTACGAATTTTTTTATCATTCGTTTGAGCGTCCCAGTCTTTTATAACGAGGCATTATTTCAGAAATGCCTATTTAGTACTCTTTCTAAAAATAATGAACTTTAAACATAGATAAAATTTCTGTTACATAGCGTGAAGAATAAATTGCAATACTTGGTGTTAAAAAATTGAATGCCATGATGGATAGTCATTTGTCCAAACAAAAATGCTGTAATGTCTTGTATTTTTTGAGACATTGGAGGAGTAATCGATATCGGAAGCTCTACGGAAGGATTGATATCCTTAGTAATTTCAGTATGATTAAGTTTAGCACAGATAACTCAGGTGCTCCGAACACTGAGCATTTCATTAGACATTGTGTGAATAATCGATATTAGGAGTGTAACATATGGCTCTCCTTTCTGTCATCTTTGGATCAATGTAATCTGGTTGAATAGATTTTTTTTTTTCAAATGCAGGATGCGCTTTGTTTTGTCGACATTCGTCCGACGATTTTTTGGTTGATTGTAATGAGGGCACCTCAATTTTGACCGAGCACACCCGGGGACATCTGGTGGGCTCAGAAATGGAGGGACTTTGTGGCTCACGTATTTAACGTGCCCATACCCGGCGTAGACACGAAGGCACTCACAGTTCGGAATACCGATGTGCCAACCGCTAGGATATCCTGGGCCCAAATAGAAGTTTTTCAATTTTAAAAGAGAAGATGTGTCATATATTTAATATGCATGAGGCGGATTAATTTTCTTACTGGTATGAAGCATTCGGTAGTTCTTAATAGCAAAACTTTAAGCATAATCGTAACTAATTTCATTAAGAGAAAATTATCTCTTTTCTTTTAACTTTTGCAGCGCTGAGCTGTTTGAGGTTAAAACAGGCACTGGCTGCACCCTTTTTTAGGACAAAGCCCATGATAAGCGGAGTAAGTTTGAAGTTTTAAGGGAAAATTGTTTCATTGTATTTGCAATGATAATCTCAGAACTCGCAGTGCAAAAATGTAATTCAATCTGTTAAGAAATGCGCAATATATGCACATTAAAGCTCACTGAACAGATCACTCTGTTAAAGAATTTCACAAGCTCACTGAAAACCCAGTCTTACTATAAGGTAAACGCACTAGTAATGGGCCGGTTAAGAGAAAAATTGAAGTAAATCTGAATTTTCACAGCTATAGATAAAGCAAACTGGTCCAAATTTTTACCTGCCATTTTAATAACTGTCTTACATCTGTAGTAGCAATTGGAGTGCACTGGCTGCATTCATAAAAAAATATATATACATAAATAATAACCAACCTGATGCACCTATAATTGACCATTATTTTATCCGATGTACCCATAATGGGCC
This sequence comes from Dolomedes plantarius, assembly GCA_907164885.2. NCBI lineage: Eukaryota > Metazoa > Arthropoda > Arachnida > Araneae > Dolomedidae > Dolomedes > Dolomedes plantarius. The sequence continues at coordinate 40,628,116 of OU015494.1, read as the reverse complement.
ATCAATATCGCCCATCACAACATTAATGGGCCATCTATTTAATCTGTTTTGGAACAAAAATCAATTCTACAATATCATAAAATTGGAAAGTAAAGGAACTAAAAACATGATGTATATTTTTAAACCGGTTTATTCATTTTATAACTACAGTACAACTACACTAAATATATAAAAACTGAAATATAACTTTATTAACTTAAACATCTAAAATTAAATTTACTTAAAAATTGTGGTTAATTTTGCCGGTGATGTACCGCTTTACTTGTCACAGCTGGTATGTTGTTGCAAATATTGACATTTCCGAAAAAATAATTTCTACCAGTACACGGGCTGGCCCAATACAGGGACAGTGTAACAATTCGTGATCCCATGATGGGCCATGCTATTTTGACAATGGAATCTAAGTTTTTTGTCATTTAATCACTGTACAATTTGAATTTTACATACTATCGTAATGAATAATAGTTTAAGTCAATAAACAGGTAGTAGCCAATGACCCTCACCCCTTCCACTGCCTAAGGTAACAATAGACCCTTAATTTCTCGACATTTCTAAAGGGTGGTCCATTATAGGGACATGGCCCATTATAGGTGCATTTACCTTATGTTTTGTTTTTTCCTCTAGGTTCTTACTTTTTATACCTCGTGTACCCCTTGGAAATGTGTATGTCATTAGCGTGCCCTTGTATAGAAAGGCAAAACTATTGCTACAATGTAATAATGCGAATAAAATTAAACACACACACACACACACATATATATATATATATATATATATACACAGTGAAATTTCTCATGACGGCCTCTCCTCTAAAGGGTCACATTTTGTTCAGAACCGATTGAATCCACTCCATTCAGCCAATATTATTTTACCCCCTTTTCCACGACCACCCCTCAAAATGGCCCCGTTTTTTGACCGACTGGCCGTCATAGAGAAGTTTATATATATATATATATATATATATATATATATATATATATATATATATATATATATATATATATTAAACTGCTTAAATAAATAAACTCCAAAAATGTTATAAAATTTAAGAATTGTCGCACGATTATAAGCATTTTACTGGGTAATAAGCGAATGGTTGCGTTTGTTTACTTTTGCACAGTACATCGGTAACTAGATTTAGTGGAGGGGAGGTGATGTATATCAACACAGAAACTCTCCGCGGATGTTCAAAATTTATCTTTCTTCGGTTATAAAACTTTTCTCTGGACTGGAGTTTAGTGATAACTTTATAAAAACAAACAAAAATAAATTCGGAATACTCTTCATAATATTTTTTTACTACAAGATGCTGGTTTTTCCACCGTTGCTACAAATTTTCCCCGTACCACCACACGTTGAGAACTTCTGCTCTAGGCATACGAGCATCGTTGTTATCATACGCATATAGACTATTGAATGGTTGTGGAAGAACGCATCAATGGGTTCATAGCCTATAGTTTTGGAACGCATACATGGGTTCTTGGCGTTTAAAGGGTTAAGTTCTATTCGAGGGATGAGAAAGAAAAAAAAATACAATCTTCAAAGTAACACAGGACATTTAATCTATAAAGTATAGAGTGCGAGATATAACAGAACGCGAGAAGTAGGGGAAAAAAAAACCAAATATACATTTGGCTCTATGTAGCCGTAAAACAAATGTTATTGCAGTAAAACAAAACACTAGTTCTACCGCACAAAGAAATTCTAAGTACTCAGCAGAAGTTCCATGGCTTGTACGCACACATACAAACGAAGTCACCATTCTAATCGAGAAAAGGTAATTGTTTAAAGCTTAGAATTTCGTAAACTTTTGTCCTTTAGAAAGTTAACGCCAGCTGACGCCCGACCAACAAATTAGAGGGATCGGGAAATATCTAAACACGAGGGATGCTGCTTGTGTAGAAATCGGAAGATTCCGGTCTAATAATGTGTAGCAAAAAATGCAGCTTGCTTACCAGCCTTTCTATGTGCAAGGGGTTGGCGATGGAACGAGTCAAATTCGCCGACTCTTCTTGGTGGTCAGTTGGTTTAACGTATTAGTAACGTAACGTTCCAAAAGTTTATTCTCTCCCTATATTAATAGATGTTTAGATAAACAGTTGGTAAGTGTAAACTATTTAGACAAACTATCTGGTATAATTTTTCAAAGGTATCAGATGACATTTCATGAAGCGTTTGTTGAATACAACCACACTAACAGCTCCCTGATTGCTTGCGCATTGTTGGGACTTTGCCACGCTTCAGACCTCTGCTATTATTCTAGACGTGCTTAAATTTTTATCTATTTGCATTAAATGATGTTCTAGAACCTGTAGAGTTAAGAAGTTTAGGGCAGACTTTGTAGGCTAGGTCGCCATATTTATTATAATAAGTATTCAGGAACCCTATAACGTCTGAATTTTGTTCATGATCATAGGAAATATCCTGTTCGCTTCCAAAATATAAGTTTTTAAAATTAAAACATTGATTTTTAGGGGTTTTAGATTTTTTCGGAGTATTCTTTACATTCTTTATATTTTGTTTATATTTTAGTTTCATTGTTAAATTGAATACTTATTAAAAGAATGAGAAAATCTTTACAATTTGATATGTTAGAGCAGGAGCCAAAGCAACTTTTAGTCTGAATAAGAAATATAGCTGTTCACGAGCTTTAAAGGCAAAATCAGTATTCTTCCTCTGGAGCTGAGCAGTAAGCCGAGACAAGCAAAATCTTGTGCTTTTGAGAGTTAAAAATATGATCTTCTATGGGGAATATTGACTCTTTATAGATTATTTAAGATGGGTTTGCATAAAGCTGAAATATGATCATAATTTCTTAGTTGTTCTTTTCTTGCCATCAATGTTTAATTCGATCCATAATATCGTTCATTATCATTTTAAGGCCTATGTGAATCGCATTTGGTGAATCGCATTTGGTGCCACACATTCTTTATTTTCTAGTTCTAAGAATTGAAACTTTTTGCAGTGGTATTTTACTGCATACCTTAGCGGTTTTATTGTTTGAAAGAGTAGAATTACCAAGCTAAGGAAGGTCTTGCACTTTATTTCTTCCATTTTTTTCAAAAAGATGCTTAAGAGTAAAGATATCCCCCCCCCCCCTTTTTTTTTTTCCAAAGTAGTTTAGTCCGTGAGGAAAAGTTGTCCAAGTGTGGGAATAACCCATTGCTAATGTTTTTATTGGTTGCGATGTTGCTTTTCTGAATAAAAGATCCATGTGCCACTCAGATAGCCTTCATTATAAACTCTTCTTTTTTCAAAGAGGTTCTTTTCCCCACAGAAACTAACTTCGGTGAATCATGGGAAATGAATGATTTATTCATTCGTGTAAAAACTGGTTTATTCGTGGAGTGTTGCTTGTCTTCCGTCTAGTTACGAAACATTGTGTTTTGCTCAACACACATAAGATAACGACTCATGGGCTTGATTTTTTTTCTCTTCTCTTTCACTCTTTTTAAAAATGCTGTAAAATAGAAATGGCTTTTTCTATTTTTGATCCAACAAGATGTAGTGTAAAGATATAATTTATTTGGTAGTGTGGTATGATTCCGCGCTGAATGCTTTTCCTTTTTATTGGGACCCGTGTTCAGCTGTCAAATAGTTGTTTACGCTATTTTTTTTCACTCAATAATGTATTTTGTTTCGTATTTCCAGAAAAAATAAATCATGACATTGGCGTTACATGTAAATACTTTATCAAACCCTGTTTTATTGAAATCATTTCTGTGAACTATAAAAGTCTTGTGTTAACAACCATTCTGTCCAGCATTCATGGGTGATCTCTCTCCCTCTCTCTATTATATATATATCACTCGGGTTGCAAAAGATGACCGAAACGATGCAACCGATCAGCCAACTAACCATATAAATTTATATAGTATTGATATATTTGATTAATTTTACATTAATTATTATTTAAATCTCTTTTGGAAAAATTACTAGTTTATAAAAATTGATGTATCGGAGGAAATTTCCGTCAAGGTAAGACGGATAGTGCCTATTGGTTAGATTTTCGCTGAAGACTCATTCGTTGAAATTTGCCTAAATATTGTGTTTATAATTCAAAGTTTGGTACAATTTCTGCGCAATAGTCTGAATCGTTTATTTGTCATGGAGTAGTATTTAGAGGTGAATGGCATTTTTGAGAGTTCTGCTTTCATTTGCTTAGAAAGACTCCTAAATAAAGTGGACAACTTTATTCCCCCAGTTATGCTTTCCAATCATTATTTCAAAAACTTGTGCGTGCAAATTGAATGATATTTAGCGGAGTCGAATGTATTTCAATCCGAATAACAATAACTCAGTCATGGAACCGTAGTTTAAGCTTAGTAACATTCATGGTTTGTGTCCAAGTACCGTATCGGTACACCTTAAATTTTAGGCTAACGGCTGTTACAACGAATGCCCCCTTTACAAACTAAATGCTATCAATAACAGTTACGAAAGCTTCTAGTTCTTAACCTTTAGTAGATCAGGGATCACTCGATGGGGACCTTCTAGCAACCATATCTTTTAGAGGCATTAATAGGATTAATTTTCTGGATAAATAGACTATTTGTAACAAACAACTTTAATAAAAATTAACAAATTAACAGAAACAAATTTAACGTAAAATTAAACTAAATAGCTAACGGAAAAGCCCATGAAAACCAAAAGAGGATTAGGATTTTGATTTGCTTTACTAGCTGTAAAATCGCTGTGACTTGGTCTCACAGAAAATGTATTGGGAAATTTTAAGCAGAACAAAGATTATTTCGTACTCGGAGCGTCAGAAATCGGAGGAAATACAGGAATTTAGGTACTGGCGGAAGTCAATATTCTTATCTTCGGATTAACGTAGAGGGAAATTTAAAACAACGGCTGTAAATAATCATCCAAGGCGTGACGACACAAAAAGCAAGGTACTTTATTTCCACACACATATAGACAGTTCGAACAATCAGACCAGCATCGCAGTGCTTTTCTTAACACGAAGCTAAAACAGACACAACCATCTTAGTTGATACCAAACTTAATTCTAAAGAAAGATAAAACATTACTACGAGCTGCCATTCCATGAACACGAAACTATCAAAATTCTGTATACATTACGATTACATTGATTGGGCTGACATCTAGGAGCGAAAGAATAAACTATGGACTACTTTCAAACAGGTACCGAAAGTTTTTGCTTTCGGTGTATAAAATTTTAAATTCGCGGTCGTTTTGAAACGATGAAGCCAATATCTGAATTCGCGGACCACTTTCAGGTTTCTCCCGGACCACCGGTTAAGGACAACTGTTCTAAATGAAGGCATCTCAGAAGAACAAGTTAAGATTTCCTAATTTTACTGTAAGTTAGATGGTAGGACGCTTTTTTATCCACATTACCTTGCTGCTTATATCCATAAGCTTAGAGATCGCAGTAGTGTACTATTACGTATAGGAATATACAGCTGGTCCATTACAGTTAAAGTTTTAAAGGTAAAATTAGCACTATTCATGAATAATGCTTTAACTTTTTTCCGCAGAAATCCAAGATAACGTTTGCCATCTGAGCGTGTTTTCATATCTATGTTTTTGAAAGTTTACAATCGTGGTTTCTTAGTCAATAAATTTCCTTTGTAAACGCAGTATCCCCTATATCAAAGATGAACAGGAGAAAGGCTAAAATTTTGTAATGTAACTTTATGATTAATCTGTGCTGAATAAATCGCAAGTAAAGGAAAATATGAAATTTATGCATTACAGTAACCACCGCTTATAGTGATCACTGGTTATAAGAATCAACCGTTTATAAGAATCAATATCGCGAAAACAAAAACAAATGAATTATTTCCATGTTAAAATTTTCGCTTTAAAGAATCAATCCACCGGTTTTAAGAATCAGTTTACACTCTTCGCTTTCCTTTCCTTTTTCCAAAAAAGCTACTTAAACCCTCAAAAGGCACGAAGTTCTTTCTTTTTCTTTTTAAGAAAGATTGATAAGATGGGAGGGAATATAGTCGTAAAATTCACCCCTTTCTTTATTAGACATAACATAATAGTTTCCCCTTAGACGCTTTACCACAACACTGTCCTATTAGCTTGACCCGGGGGCAACTTTACCCGTCCGAGTAAATCTTCGTCTGAGACTATAAGTATTGAAAGAGGTATAAACAGCCTTCTGAAAACTTCATTACGTCAAACTACCATAGAAAACTTTTTCTTGCTCCCTTGCTCGTAGTTGAAATGTTAAAACTGTTAAGCAGGTATGTTGTAGCTTGTAACAAATATTGTATTTTTTTCTTCTCTTACTATAATCATGTGTATCTACTTATAGGTCTAAAAATTAAGTTTTATTTTCAAAACTATAAAAAATAATTTTAATAAAAGATAGTTAATGTAAATTAAAGAGTATTTTATGGTAAATTATCTAATATATGTATATATTAGGTGTGTGTGTTCCTGTCCAAAAACCTAAATTTCGGTTATAAGAATCAACCGCTTATAAGAATCAAAAACAGTAATAACAAACGTGATTCTTATAAGCGGAAATCACTGTATATTAATTTTCTGTTTATTTTATACAGCTTTTATACAGCTAAATGAATTTTGTTTTGTTAAAATTAATAATAATCATTCATCGAAAGTTAGTCATTCCTATTAATAGCTAGCTGGCGTTTGAGTTCCTTGGGCCCGTACGCAAGAAAAGGATCTTGATCTTTTTATGCAACCTTTATATTTGCTTTATTCTTACTACAAACGTAACTGTTTCAAAAGAAGACTAGATGTTATGGATAAAAACGCTCAAAAATTATCTCTAAAACTGCCAACCGTATAGATTTTTAGATTGAAAATTATGGAGTTAATATATTTGAACGCAATTTTTACAATAGCAGATTACCGAGAAAATCAAGGGACGGAACTTTTTTTCAGATATATGTTTTAAAAAAAAACTAAATAAAGTCATATTTCTCATCTGGTTGTTAGAAAAACATCCTTACTCTCTTTATCTTAATATTACTGTCGTTCTTATAGATCAGTTTTTGTTCTCTGTTCATGTTAAAATAACAGTTTGAATAGATCTTGAAATTTATCGTACTTCCGAGAAGACAGCCGCTGTTACTCTGGAAATCTGGGCATGCTAAATGTTTCCGTAATCAAATAAAGGAAACTTCTGTTCTCTCGCAAAAGCCTAATTGCAATTTGCTCCATTTCTTTTTGACTATTTATTTATCACAAGTGTTAACTATTTACTAGTGACAAAGATAGAAAATTTTACCAGAATTGGTTAAATATACGTTATTCCAGATGAATGAAAAATAAGAGATTAATTGATGATCTCCAAATCCTTAAGTTAATTTTTTATGACAGTTTGTTTAAATGTTTAAAAAATACTGAATCAGAAAGAGAATTTTCTTTTTTCCTCTCAGGAAAAATATAATAAAAGTGCACATATCTATTTTCACAAAATAAAAGTGTAGTGCATCAAGAAAAAAAGAAATCTAGAAATAGGGTTTTTCTTTAACGTTTTATGATTTAAAGGGAAAATGTGTAATTTGTTCGACATTTTTGTTGGGTTCATACAGATAAGTACGATCTTTTACTGATACTTTTTTTATGGTATAATTGTCAATTTTTATCTCTGATTCTCTAAGTTCGTAAGTACGAAACCAGGAATTAGTTCTTTCACTGTATAAGGAGTAGAACACTATTATTCAGTTCCTCAACAAATTTGATCTCTTTGATACTTCGTCGAAAAGGATGAAAGGAGGGTTCCTTACTTTACTAAATAAGAAGATACTGTAATGTTGTTAAAAGCTAGATAAGTAAAATTGTAAGCCATGTTTGAGATTATCTTACATATTTGCGAGCTTAATTCTTGTCTGTCGGTTCATAGATGATTGTTCGAGTTTGTTAACTTACCGAATGCAAGAGTTTTCTTGCTGGTATCTGTTTAAAGCATTAAGATTGTAGCGTGTATATTCTTTAAGACATAAGTCTAGAAGTTAAGAAAAATAAGTGGTGTAGGACGTTTGTTGATATTTGATTTTCTGTTATAAGATTACTTCTATAGGATGTGTGAAGTACAACATGTTTTCAAAATGTGGAATTGAGATTCCTAAATATCATTGACTTGGAACCAAAATGAAGTATAGTGTCTTTTGTAACTGTGCCAGGAAAAGCCGTTTTGATTGTTACTCTACAAAAGTTCAGACATACTTGACTCTCGGTAATCAGCTAAGTCAGCCATTTCTCTTGGACCACATGCATATGTTTGCTAAGTTACGCGGGTCGCAACATAGTACACTATACCTCATAATAGAATAATGCAAAAAATGAAACTCAAAACCTAAATGTATTTAGACGTTTGTATAAAAAATAGTTTGATTTTTGATGTTCAGACAAACTTTTGACTATTTTAGACCAGTTCGGTTTATACTTGCTACATGCTACTCTCAATATGATATTAAGGGGGGAGAATCAGTAAGCCGATTTCTGTATACGTTCTTCGCATATTTCATTTTGTAATAAAGGATTCACAAAGATACGTTGATGCAAATAACGTGAGCAGAAGGTAAGCACATTTTTGTATAGTTTTGTATTTTTCAGGCCCTAATATCGAAAACAGTGTTTATAAAAGCTCTTGCCTGATAATGAGTGTGAGTACTTCGGGCGCACATAACAGCTCGGTCGGCCGCAGTTTAAGTATCCCTGAGCTAAGTAATGAAAGAAACCAAAAACTAATAGAATCTTATAAATGTGATAATAGAATCTGTCGCCATTTCTCGTTATATAGCAGCTGTCGCTGTTAATATTGTGCGTGCTTAATGATGTAGAAGAAAAAGTAATAAAATTCAAAATGTAAAATATTTTTTAATTCTGCCTGTCTGCTGTAGATATTGACGCAATGGGTGGTTGTACATTTCTCACTTTTTAAAATATGTATTAAGGAATTTTAAGTTAGATCGAGAGAGGCAAAAAAATTTAGTATTTTTACGGTGTGATGAAGGCTTTCTAATAAAATATATGCCGTAGCGTGTTTTATTTCCATGTATAACTGCCCACGATCTATGTCCTCAGCATAGTTGGCACGCGACGCTATCCATAAATCTCTTCCCATTGGTCTTCTATACCTGTGTTTTCCGCGGCGTGAAAATAATTGATTCACGTATCTGCATTGTATAGATAGAGCCATCTTTCAGAACTTTAATAATCTATTTTTACGGTTTGCATATTTGGTGACAGCGAATTATTGGGATGGTTTGAGAAGTGAGGTCGTTGAAAACTTGAAAACCATCCATGTGAGAAGAAGAGTTACGTTTGAGAGAAGAGTTACGTTTGACTCATCGCATGTCATGTATCCACCATGGTCAGACTTGTTTGAAAGGCCGATTAGATTGTGAAATAGGAAACGTGCGAGAGAAAAAATTCATTTGATGCTTTTTGTTTGGAGAATTGGGCATGTTGTGTACAGATTAATCTGTGACAAGTATTTGAAACGTAGATTTACAGTTCTGTGGGGGAGATTTACAGTTTATATTTTAATAAATTGTTTTCTGAAGCTTACGTAAAATATCTTAATTGCCGTGTCTTAGTTTTTATTAGTGTATTTATTTTTAAAGGGAATCATTTTCATTATATGATAACGGAAATTTTATTTTGTTTTCCGTTATAAAGCTGCCATGTGCTTTATAAGTCATTCATTTTATAATAAAAATGATAGAGTTGTTTGCCAAAATATAAAGCGTTTCCATGTTTTCGGGGAGATTATTATTTGAAGTAAAAGTAACAAACTAAAGACATATTTAATATTTTACTTGGTAAATCTTTAGTATACACCATTAATCTGTTCCATGTTTAAAATTCGGTGTTTAAGAATCTCCTTAGGCCCGTTGCACACACGGCGTTTTTATCTGTGGTGGAAATTTTCCATCGGACGTCGTTCCAACAGTAGACCACAGAAGTCAATTGGAGCTTGCACACTGGGCGGAAAATTAAATTTTTCGTCGACGGTAGCTTGTGCAGCTGTCGAGTGCCACTGTGCGCTGGCGGATTTTTTGACGCCAGATTGAACTAGTTATCCATGTGACCTTATGCACGCTTATGCCCGTTGCACACACGGCGTTTTTATCAATGGCGGAAATTTTCCATCGGACGTCGTTCTAAAAGTAGAGCTGACACACACTGCGGAAAACTCCGTCGCCGGGGAAAAGGCCCACCCCTCCTTTTCGAATCCTGCACGTGTCCAAGAAAACCAGAGGGGTCGCACCTACGTCCCCCTCCCCCCAGCCGGGATTGGAGTAGCCCTCCTTTTCGAATCCCCTTTACGATTCCAAGAAAACCAGCGCCCCCCCCCCCCCAGCAAACCCCCAACCACACCCTCGCAAATGACCATACGACGGTAGAATCCGCTGTGTGTGTAAGCGTGCATAGGGTCACATGGATAACTAGTTCAATCTGGCGTCAACGAATCCGCCAGCGCACAGTGGCACTCGACAGCTGCACAAGCTACCGTCGAAGAAAAATTTCATTTTCCGCTGTGTGTGCAAGCTCCAATTGACTTCTGTGGTCTACTGTTGGAACGGCGTCCGATGGAAAATTTCCGCTAGAGATAAAAACGCTGTGTGTGCAACGGGCCTTACACACACAGCAGATTCTACCGTCGTAGGGTCATTTGCGAGAGGGGTGGTTGGGGGTTTGCTAGGGGGGGGGGGCGCAGGTACGACCCCTCTGGTTTTCTTAGACACGTGCAGGATTCGAAAAGGAGGGGTGTGCCTTTTCCCCGGCGACGGATTTTTCCGCCGTGTGTGTAAGCTCTACTTATAGAACGACGTCCGATGGAAAATTTCCGCCACGGGTAAAAACGCCGTGTGTGCAACGGGCCTTAAGGAAAGAGTACTTGGAAATCTCCCCCGGTCCATGACTGTTACTTGGGTGCCTGCTCTGGTAGAGCTCTTATCTTCAAGGATGATAGAGCTCAGCAGATTGCAATCTCTAGGTTTGCCAGTGGCCACTTGAGGTGCCTAAAATTTGACCGGCAAAACAAAACTTTTCTCACTTGTAAAAAGTGTAATACTGCGCAGACCACTCCTAGCCGCATCCTTGCATGCTTAAATTTATCTAGGGGGGACTTTGTTACCGATTCTCGCCTATTAATGGACCTCCTGAGAATTTATGGGCTCGTGGACGCTAAACCAGGTCCCTGTGGTAGACCAGGAGGGATAAGAACATGTTTAAAATTGAAAGAAAATAGGCACGAGAAAACTATTTCTCAGCACGGTTCAAGGGAAACTGAAACAAGTGATATGAGCAGGGCTCCGAGCGATAAAAGTGCAATAAACCCAGATTGAATTAAAAAAAAGGCTTTTAAAAATATATTTATTCATTCATTTATTTATTAAAAAGCGTACAAATAAGATAACACAACCCATTTTATAAGACTGTTGGAGTTAAATTTTTTTTTACTAAAATAGTCGTTATTTTGTGAAATTTAATACATATAATCATTCACCTACAAATTTTCTGACTATCTTTTATTTCTATGTGTACTTCGTATCATCTACAACATTGATTCTCAACTTTTTTATGTCCTAGCTACCCTCCCCCCCCCCCCTTCCAGGCCTAAAAAGCTTCAATAACTTTAGTAAAATGCTTTCTCCCCCTTTTTTTGCTAACCACTCGCGTTCCCTTTTAATATCTCTCCCCCCCCCCCCCACCACCACCATGGTGAGAACCTCTGATCTATAACAAGCTCCTTATATGACATCTTTCAACCAGTTCTGTCTTAGGTATCCAGGTATGGCACTTTTGATAATACCTATTTATTTATTTTGCCATCATACTATCATTTACAGTTTCAGCTTTTAACAGAATTTTTTTGGGATTTTATTAAGTTGTGAAAACACTCTTTCTACGCACGCAGAAGAGGAAGGTGAAATAGTAAAATGGGTCTTAAGATTTCATATTTGGGATTATTGAATCCAACTGTGTAAGAACTTACGTAACAAATACCAAAATTCTTGTATGGTTTTGTGAGAGGGAGATATATCACGATTCAGTGGAAATGATCTCCACTTGTATCATTTTACATTCTGACACATAGTGATGTCATTGTAAGCGGTATTTTTTTTTATATTAAACTGTGTTATAATTAAATTATGCTTATAATAAGAAATAAACAAATTTTTTTTTTGCTATAATTTTAACTTAAAAGGGAAAAATCCAGATTTTGAGATATTTTTGGAAAAGAAATAACCCTTTAAACTATACGGTCATTAAAAAAAAACCCAGATATGGGATCTGGAAACCCTGGATATGAGGTTAAAGTATCAGTGCACCAGTCTCACGCTATTTTTCGCATAGGACTGAACGTTTCTGAATTCCAGGAGGGTTGAAATCCTTTACTCACATCGAGAGATACACAGTGCAGAGCGTGATTTTTGATTTGTTTTAATGGTAAATGGTGCTCCGCTACAGCAAAAATCATATAGTTTAGTTCGCGTAGTTTTTTTTTCTTTTTTGGTGTTGGTTATTCCGTTATGTTCTTCAATGGATATTATAATTATACGATTTGTGGAAGTGAATCCTTCATCAGAAATCGCGTAATTGTTTTGACACTTTAAGATGTGTTTTACATTTGGGGATGATATACTTTTATCCTTCTATCTCTTTTAGTAGATATGCATAAATGCGTGTTATGCTTATTTATATTTATCATTATTTATATGCATTTTTTATTTCTGATATCTTGAAAGTTCTTAAAAATTAAAAATAAATTCTAACCTTGAACTTTTTTTTCTATCGTTTAATAGTTTAATGCTTATTAAGTTATATTTTATTCCGTTTTTAGAAAAAAGTATTTTGGCATAATACGTGCTAGTCTATGCAGATTTTCTTTCGTGGCAGTGTGACTATCTTCAGTATTGAATATCTATTGTTGGTCTAATACTAATCAAAATAAAAATGAACATTTATAGAGAATAACTAGTGAAAAATAGCCTAATTTTTATTTCATAAAGAAGCTCTCTCTCGTATTAGTACTTAGATTCCAGTACTTAAAATTATATCAAGGTATGTTGTATACTCTGTCGAATAACTCAAATTATTGTGATGTAAATTATAGTTTGAACTAGTAGGTTTTTTTTATTTTTTATTTCTTGATTTAATTCTTTGTTCGTTTTCAGAAAGAATCTTTGATGCCGATTGGTATATTTATTTTACACATTTTATTTTTAATGATATGATTTTGAATAATTAGAGATTTGAAAATTTCCGATGCAACTACTGATTACTCTATAGTTAAAGTATTTTTTTTTTTTAAATGTAGGCAATATTGTCAAAACTAATTTGAGGAAACTAAAAGTCAGCTAGCCCGTAAAGAGGCTGAATCTTGCAGTACTTTACGGGAAGACATTTCAAAAACTAATTAAATTAGTTCTTTGATTTGTTATTTATTATTATTTGGGTCATTATTAGTTACAGACATCTAAAAACTTTTGTTACTTTTAAAGTTATCTTTCTAAATCTAATTTTTTCCCTTCACCCCACCCAATAATAATAATAAAAAATGTAGGTTACACTTTTAAATATATTATTTTTGTTTTCTTGTAACAAACTGCAAATGTTGAGTTTTTGAATCATTTAAGAGTATTCATAAAGTTATTGAAAAAATTATTTCCATATAAATAAGTTGAATATATTTTTGAAGTAAGATGTGTATAAGTATGGGAATCAAGTTTCTTGGTAACGTAAAGTAGTCTGTATCGCAGTGATTAAATACAATTAAGAATTGCAAAACACGGTACCCGGGTACTCGGATAATTTATTAGAACCGAAATCCCGGTTCCAATTGTTGTAGAACCGAGTACTTGAAAGCAGTAAATCTTGGGTTTATAAAATAACATTTTAATGGGAATAAACAGTTCTACCACGCTTTACAATTTATCTAGATATTTGGAGCCCCCTGTCTTAAGGATATCTACAGAATTAACAACTAGTTGCTCCCAACCATCTCAAAAGTCAATACCCTTTAGCAGTCAAAAGATATGTCATCGAGGGTCATTTGTTTCGATTCATTTATTTCATAAAAAAGGATGTGAGAGTCCTGGTTTTGTGATATCTAAAGCGTCGATAGGTAATATCGTCAACAAGAAAGGAAAAAAACGTCAAATTGGAGCCTCAAGTAGGACAAAAATTCCAAACAAGTATCCAAGGAAAAAACGGAAATCTTCGACTATTGCAAAGGTACGTTGTTTAATGTTAAAAGAAAATCCCCCTAGTCAAAGGACAGTTGCAAAATCATTAAAATGCTCGGTGTCCACTGTAAACAAAATGATAAACGTTGATTTAAATCTTAAGAAAGCGAAAAAACGCAATGTGCATCGTCTTCTTCCAAATCATATCGCTGAACGCAGGACACGCTGCAGAATTCTATATGAGAAACACTTATCCAAAGAAAAATGGAAAACAATTGTCACAATAGATGAATCATGGGTGTATTTAAATGATTGCAACAAAAAAAAAAGAGGCATTTATTATCATAAAAGGGGAGAAAAAAATTTAAGTACATGGTTCAAAGAATCGAAAGAAAGTTTTTCTAAGGGATTCATGATTGTTGCTGGTTTTTCTTATAATGCCAAGTTAAAAATAAAGAGAGTGGAAAAAAATGTCAAGATTAGCTCCAAATACTATCAGGAACATATTTTATCGCCAATTTTTCTGAATGAAATACCATCGCTTTACCCACAGTGCCATCAATCTGTGAGACTCCATCAGGACAAAGTCACACATCAAAATCCACTGTAAATTTCCTAAAAGAAATGGAACAAAAAACTGGTATCAAGGCCATACCCTTCACTGATATCCCTACTAAATCTCCCGATGTATCACCTATGGATTTTTGTGCTTTCGGACTTTTAAGATCTGCATTATCCAAACGTCGTCCCAAAACTCTTACAGGACTCTGGAAAGCTGTTCAGGAGGAATGGGATAGAATACCTCTTCTGACACTTAAAAAGGCATTATTATCCTGGAAATTGCGGTGTCGAAAGATAGTTCAGAATAAGGGATGTCAAATAGAACATTTAAAACACAAGAATTTTATGTAATTTAGTTTTGTGAATACAATATACATCGCCTAAAAAATGTGTGAACAGCCTCTGTATATCGGAAACATGGATACCTTATATTTTTTGCATTCCTACTTCCAAAAATATTTATATTGAAATAAATTAAAATGAAAAGTATTTTTTACTTGCAGAATAAACTAAAATTCTGTACATTGTAATTAAATATAGTTTTCCATTAATATTTATGGCAAATCTTTTGTAGGATTCAAACCCGGGTAACACCCGCGTACCCGGTTCTGGAAAAACTTGAGAACCGAAACCTGGTTCAGAATTTTTATTCCGGTTATGCAATCCTTACATACAACTAGGAAAACACCAGCTGACAAGAGAGCTGTACCCATCAGCACCGTTCAAAACATTTTCTAGACTCTTCTCCGGTTGTCACCATTTCTCATATTTTAATCAGTTGTGTTGCTTTTAAATATGTTTATTTTAAACTTTATAATTGCTATTCTCCTAGTCTGGATAGCTTACTGGGGGAGTACCCCCATCCCGAGCTTTTTAACTTCTTACGTACGACCGGTTTTTACTCTGAAATTTAGTGATTTTAAACTTTATATATTTCTGTCTTTTATTCCCTTTTTAGATTTTATCACTTTTCATACATGTTCATTGCTTTTAGGTCATATCCTTTTTGAATTTTATTAATTACCTTGTGGCTTTGTTTTATAAAACTTTATTCATGTCTGTCTTTATCTGTGCACCATATGGTTGGTGCAGCTTGTCCCTCGTTGGACCTTGCGCCAAAAAAACTTAACCAACCAACTCTTCTCCGGTTGTGTTCATTCGTCTCCAAACTAAGTTGTGATAAAAATCGTGTTTCTGGACATTCTTTCTCTAGAAAAATTTATTTTTACCTTCCCTATTAGTTTATATTTTCTTTGGGTGGATCTATCTAAAAATGCCCAAGACAAGGGCTTGCCAATATCAGTCTCCAAAATTAAATTTTTCTTTTTCGTTCTTTCAAAATTTTCTTTCTTTTCTACCCATTTTTGGACAGTATCATACAAAGCAGAACTTATGCGAGGGAATGACATTGATTCTCTATGTATACGGCTGGGAGTCAAATATTCAAAACTCCAAAACAATTTTTAAAAAAAAGGTGTCAAGTTTTCTCTACGAAACAGTATTATATTAAGGATCCGGGTTCATAAAATTTAAGTTACGTTATGTTTTATAACAAATCTCGCATCCTAATTCTACATTATTTCCTTTACTTGATGTAAAACTTCGTCAAGGGAACATTAGAAACAACTTTATGTAAAAGTAATAAGCCTTCCTTCCTTCAGTTCATTGTAAAATGCATGCCAAACTAAATATATTATAGTAAATCAGCTTATTTCAAAGTGTAGCATTGTGCGGAAAATTTTGATCATGACATTTAACTAAGTAGTAATATTTAATGGGATTTGAGTTAAAAACTTTTATTAATATTTATTTAAAGAAAGAAAAATTAAAGAATAATTTAACAATTCGAAAATAGATTATTTAGGGTTATTTTAAATATTTTAAAGTTATAAACCATCAATTTAGATTTTTTAAAAATGCAACCCGAATAAATCTATTATATGCAGGTACTGTTGTAAGAGTGTAACACCAGACGTTTGGCCTGTTCATATTCAGCTGATGTAAAATGTACCAGAAATACTGGAGGATATTCAAAATATGCTCTTTTATAATACTTTGAAAATTCAGTGTTAAAGTTTATTCTCAAGTGTGTTTCTGCAAGCATGTTTTTTTATGTTTGCAGTTGGTAAACTGCTAATTAAAACTGACTATGTAGTTTAAAAAAAATTCCGATTTAAATTAAAATCAGTCGATCGTTTTCCAGCCCTGGTTTCGTAGTTTTATATTTTTTTTGCTAAGTACAGATCCAATCTGTTTTGCTCTTGAATTATATTAAGTTATCAAACTATATAGCTTTAAAGGATATCAGTGCTTTTAATGTTCCTTGCAGAAATATCAGTATGAGAAATTATACACAGAGATTTCTTGATAAGGATCTTTGATAAGTTTGCTTGCAGTATTGGAGGTTTGGCTAAATTTCTTTTTAATTTTTTATACATAAATAATGTAACATATCTAGCTTTTAAAATAATTTCTTAGTTTATCTTTAGAGAATTGTATAAAAATACTAGTCTCTGTCTGTGTTTAAGCAGTGATTATTTCATTCATTTTGTATAATCCATTTTTGAATCAAAAGTCATGCAAATAAACTATAAATAGACTATCTTTTTTAACCAATTTGTCTCTCCTACTAATAGTTATCAGTATAGATGTGGAAAGGGATATTTCTTAAATATGCTCGATAAGTTTTTCAAATATCCTAAATTTGCCTAGATTTGCGAACTCTTATCTGTATCGTATGGATGAATGCAGCCAATGAAATCGCTTGACTAAGGCGTCGACAATGGCTAAGTAGTTTTCTAGACGATTGTCGAAATCTCTTTGTCCCTCGTTGTGTCAGTCCCAACTTTTCAGTAAATGTGTTTTTCTGTGATCTATGGATTAGTTTGATCAATGGATTAGTTTGTGCCTCGACTAACTTGTTTAGAACTTATTGCGAAACTACGAATTTATGAACTTCATATACATTGTCTTGTATTTGTTTACACTCGTGAATACAGGTTTTTTACGAACTTTGGAAACAAAACTAGTTGACTAGGAGGTCAGGGTGTATTCTCTCTCGCAGAACTTTTAATGCTCTAAGATTTCACATGGGCTTCTTGTAATTAGTTGAGCTAGTGAGCGGCAAACGTGTCCGTTCATTTCTTGTGATTATACCCAAAATACTCGTTATTCTGGAATAACCAACACACACCGTGCTTCTCGTCACACTTGTTTTTGAGACATGCCGATTTTCAACTACTCATGCATACAAGGAGTAAAGGTGAAAACAAAGCAACTGAAGCGTATAGAGTTTCCTGATCTTTTTTTTTAATATTTTAATTTTTGTAATTTACTGCTAGACCCTCCTGTTTGAAGTATTAGTGGTACAAAAAAAATGGTTTAAATTGTTTAGTTTGTTGAGTTATATTTAAATCAAAACAAATAGACGATTACATTTGGTTGAAATCAAATGTTGTGTGCAGTGAGTTCATGTATGATGTTTTTACTGTCACGAATATTTAAGACGAAATACACGACATTACTACGAAATATCATTTTTGCATGCATATTAGTAAACTTATTTCGCAAGCATTTTTTTTTAAATCGATAATTTTTCCTAGGAATGAAGATTTTTTTAAAAAAAAGTTTTACTTCAATGCTATTCTCTTGTAAAGGTATACCTAGAGGGACTAGCAAATTACATCTTTTGCTTTTGTGACTTTAAATTGAATTTCATAAAATCAGTTAAAGGTGGTATTAATTAAAACAAACACAGATATCCTGTTTTCGAGATGCCATTTGAGAAAGTAGACATATTTCATGTCATTTCATCGAGGCAATATAGTTTTATTCGAAATAAATGAATAAGAGAATAACAAACGAAAAAAGCCCCAGAACACAGGGTTTTCCCTTAAAAAAAAAATCAAATCTAAATTGATCATCAGTGCGTGAGATATGGGTGGGGCATTAAGATATTTCACGTCCTGAAGTTTAAATGGACGTTGAAATTTGAAAAATCTGTGTGAGAGTTGTAGACCGAAAACGCACTGGGCAGAGAGGCCGCCAGCCACAGAGCAGATCCTCTTAAATCTGTTGTAATCAGACGTGCGTAGAGTTCGTTTTGTATGACCTCCAGTTTCACAACTTTCTCTGCGTTCAAGTGTGACTTGTCTCTAAACTATTGTTATTAGATGATAACTTTTAGCCTGTTGAGAACTAGTTTTTTTAGTTGTTGCAATACGTTCAGGCCTCATACGAGACGGCAATTTTGGAACGAGGAGAAATATGAAAAAAAATCTCTATCTAGAATCAATATATTTTTTCGCCTATTATCACTGCGATTTTGCTGGCCTGTTTATTATGGGGACACCATATAGGTGGACCAGCATCGGCCCCTATGAAAGGACGATACAAACGGAGCCATTCTTCGTGACACGACGCCGGAATTCAATCCGATCACCCTCAGCACCGAAAACTAACGTGCTGTACCACATGGCCGCCGCAAACCCCTCTAGAATCGATATACACTCATGGACAAAAAAATTAGCGCACCAAGAAATAATTGCGGGATCGTAACGAAACTTGCAATGAAGGTACATGTTGGGGAGATATGCAAATGATTAGAAATGCAGCGTGATTGCGCATTACGTATAGCCGGTAGAGGGCGTTGAACATCGTACTCTGTGGAGTATAAAACAGGTAACCAAGCTTGTTGAGTGTGCTGAATCATTTACAAAGGAAGAGCTGAGATAGACATGCCATTACGCCGTGTTCGAAGACAATATAAGCAGTTGTCGCAGTTTGAGAGGGGGAGAATCGTCGGGATGATGGAAGCTGGGTGGTCAGCTAAGCGAGTAGCTCGTCAATTAGGCCGCTTTGATTGTGTTGTGAGGAGGTGTTGGGACCAGTGGACCCGAGAGATGTCATGTACACGAAGACCAGGCTCAGGACGCCCTCGACAGACCAGTCGTCGAGAAGACCGCCACATCGTAAGAAATGCACGCGTACAGCCAACTGCTTCATCGGCCGCCATCCAGGCACAGGTAGCACCTTCACTAGGGGCCTCTGTGTCTTCTCGAACCATACGAAGGCGCCTGGCTGAAGGGTAGTTGGTATCGCGGCGCCCATTACGTGTGCTGCCCTTGACGCCCACCCATCGACGCCTCCGTTTGGAGTTTTGCTGCGCACGAGGAAACTGGACTGCAGCGGAATAGAACCAGGTCGTTTTTAGCGACGAATCCAGATTCAATCTCGGCAGTGATGACAATCGTGTTCGTGTGTGGAGAGCCCGTGGTGAACGCTTCAATCCTGCCTTTGCTGTACAGCGACACATGGCTCCCACAGCTGGTGTGATGGTATGGGGTGCCATTGCCTAAAATACACGGTCACCCCTAGTATTGTTCTGTGGCACCATGACAGCCCAGCGGTATGTTCATGAAATCCTGCAACCACATGTGTTGCCACTCATGCAACGGCTCCCAGGAGCCATTTTTCAACAAGACAATGCTCAGCCTCATACGGCAAGGGTGTCACAAGACTGTCTCCGCACTGTTACTACCCTTCCTTGGCCTGCCCGATCCCAGATTTGTCTCCAATCGAGCATATCTGGGATCATTTGGGACGACGAGTTGGGCATCCCACGAGTTTGAACGAACTAGACGCAAGGTTACAGCAAATATGGAACGAAATGTCTCAAGACATCATACAGAACTTGTATGACTCAATGCCCGATTGTATCGCATCGTGCATTCGCGCTAGAGGGGGTCCAACGGAGTATTAACTCCTCCGTTCTTTTGCCCTTTTCTCTGAAATAAATTATCCTTTTTCTTTGATTTTCTTATCATTTACTTATATCAAAGTAGTCATTTCGTATGTAAAATTTCGTTTCATTTTGACGACTCCTTCTTGGTGCGCTAATTTTTTTGTCCATGAGTGTATAATAAAAGTTTCTGCAAAGAACAAAGTAGGATGGCCGCTGTAAATCACGGATTGCAACAAATACTGAAGACCTCAAAATCTCTTGAAGGCGTTAGTGACGAATATATGATGACGGAATAACTAGGGCTCTGGTAGACGGTACCAGAATCTGCGGGTTCGAATGGATTGTTTTTCATAGTGGGCTTTGAGCTTCAGTCTTGCAAATCATATCATATAGTCTCATTTGCTAGTGAACGGCATTTCGCTCCTCAAAATTTAACGCGATAAAAAAATAGGATGAAAGGTTTCATGAACTCTAACCTTATCATATTTTATGATATCCGAGTTATCTTTTTATGTGCAATACTTTTTAAGAATTTTGGATTCTTCTGATACCTTCGGGGAAACATATATAATAAATTTTTTCTTGAAATCAGCGCAGTAATTTTCAGCGAAATCATGTTAGTTGTACAAATTCCTGAATTCTCGATGTCATTTGTTCCCTGTATAGAAATTGTTCGCTTGCAATTAAATTTGGGAAGATTTTACCCCTTTCAAACGCTAAAGGAAGGTAAATTTCCTATTTATTTTCTACGTATACTTAGGCTGTTAGTCTTCGTCATCTGGATTAAAATGAAGAAAGTGCTCTCTCACTGAGTAACAAATGAACCAAGAATCCTGGAAATTCTTTCAGACATTGCTTCATGAAATTGAAATTTTCATATCTATTTAGGTATCTGCGGAATGTATTTAATAAACCGTACGAAATATTTGCCTTTTTTTTTTCTTATATCAAGAGATGGGATAAAATAATTTTTTGTTGTTGTTGAATGCAAAGTAAGCCATCGCGACGGTGATTCCCGATCGATGAGGAAACTGAGAATTTCTTTCAAGAAGTTCATTTCAAAGAACTGGCGCTCAATTTTTTGCTGTTATACAACATCAGATTTTACTCTTTTGAACTTCCAGGTTTATAAAAGCTGTTAACTTACGTGTAGGTACCTGCAAAGCACCAGATTTATTTAACAGACTGCTACGACCCGTTATTTCCAGGTACATTATGCGTGTCAAGTAGTTTCGCGAGAAGTTGTACTCAATAATGATATTTCATGATTGGATGATTACGAAATATTACTGCCAGAATTCTATAGATCTCAAAATGAAATTTATGGGAACGAGCGACTGCGAGCTAACCCTTAAACATATCTGCATAAAACAATCAAATAAGTTTTTAAAATGTCATCCTTTGTGTATATCGGATACAAACAATAGATTTGTCTTGCGATGACGCCTGTTTTAATTTGCTTTTCAGTTATGTGTAGGTAGACTTTGAACATACTATATATAAACGCGTAGGTTGCGGCACAAAAATTGGCGATATTCTCTACAGTCCGAATGGCAACGGCTGGAACTACCAGATGTAAACATTAGCGGCCAACCGCGTGTGGTAGCGATTCGACGATAGCCGTAATTTGGTGCAATTTAATTGCTGTATTTTACACGTGAATAATTTTAATTTATTCACGAGATAATTTATTCTTTTGTTCCATCGGTTTTTCTAAATGTATGTAAGAGGACAAACTTTTGACAAAATATGTTTCGACCTATCAAATCCAGTGTTTAGTCCTGGACAGTTGTATGTAGGTTTATCTAGAGTCTGTTCTTTTGATTCTGTCACTGTAGTATCTCCTATTTCTGAAATACTCAACTGTGTATATCAAGAAGTTTGAGGAATATCATAGTAAAATATTAATAATTGCATTATAATATCTTAATAGTAAGTAAGAGTTAATTGTATACACTTTTTTTAGTAGTACTTGCTGAATTTTTACTCCATTTTATAAGTGAAGAAATTTTCCCAAAATTTTTTTATTTGGTATGATTAAGTGTAGATATCTGAATTGTGAACAATAATACATATAGAGAGTGATGTAATCCACACTATATTTTAGTACTTGCTGAATTTTTTACTCCTTTTTTAGTGACAAAAATTGTCTCTAGCAATTTCTTATTTGATGCAATGATAAAGTGTAGATATCTTAATTTTAAAAAATATAACATACAGAGAGGATTGTAATTTTTAAAATCTTTGTTGTTGGGATTCTCAGTCTTATCCTTAACTCTGTTCTGAAGTAACGGAAATTCATATTTTTTTAATCCCGATGTTTTTAGAATCAGCCTTATAGAGAATTTTGCTAATGATTATAATTTTCTGACCTGAGGTCGCACTACCACTAACAACGTATATTTATGATGACAGGTAATAGTAACATTCCTTTTATACTACGTTTCTTTCAGTTGAGTTGTTTTGCAAAAGAAAATATAAAACTAAAAGTGACCATGCTGGTCGCGCAGCGGCTAGTTTATATTATTATGTGTTTGGTCAGTTTGTGAGTTTTTTCAGCAAAGGCCGCTGGGGGATTTTTTTGTAAAATATGTTTCTAAATTATTTTTGATTTGCTCTAACACGATCATTTGATCTTAGAAATTTTCCACTCCTCGGAGCTTTTAATTTGCTGATTTGGAGAGATCAGTTTTACCCACTTGGCTAGATAGATCAGAATTTCTAAACCTAAATTTTCCCCTTGCTCAGTTTAGCTAATTTAAATCGGATACTGCAGTCAGAAATGTTCAAAAGTAAAACTTTTTGACGCGCGCGTATGGTCTAGTGGCTCCACCACCGTGGTATTCAGGTCGACACTTTTCGGTATCAAATGAAGGCAGATTGAGAAGTGGCAGGTACGCGTTACCAGAGCCCCGTTATCGGCATGTCATTTTTTTCCCCATGCGGAATCAGCTTGAGACTGTAGGTGCTGTGACGTAGTCAATAATAAGACAAGCGTTTCGCTTCAATTGCTTTACTACGCTACCTTAAACACTACAACTACAAAAAGCAAATATGTACAGCGAGTTAGAATTTAAAGTTAGATATGTCAGGACGGCTTCGGGTTCACAGACCACTCAGCCTATCAGGCCGAAAGACCAGTAGAGCAGCGACCTCTCTGGCACTCAAAACAGATCTCTCTCTCGTGGAGTATTGGGGGTCTTCTTTTATACGGTCGGCGAATTCAAAAGCGTTCTCTGGCGTTTTAAGTGCTCGTAAGTGTCCAAAGTTTATGGGATTCCACATGTCGCTATAGTGTCAAAATTCTGGAGAGCCCTCGAACCACTCAGGTATTTATGCCTTTTTTAACGTCAGAAACGCATATTACACGAAATTTATGGCCTCTTATCCTAGAGTTTATGAGACCGCTCAGTTTAACATTTCGCCGATAGATGACAAGTTCATGTTGAGGGGTAGGAACGAGCAACACAGACTTATATAATTACAATTTTCATGTAGTAATGGAGACAACGTCACAGTGCCAATCTAATTTGTAAAAGATGACTCAACCATTCCAGAAGACTTTTTTAGATAAGGTTAGGTTTGTTTTATCATCGTGCATGTTCTTAATTTTCGATATCCACGATGCTTGCTTCGTCAGTAATCGTCTTAGCTGGATGATGCGAATGTGGCGACATCGTCCATTGACAATAGGACATGTGATGTCATCGGCTGTTGTAGCAGTCCTGCGCACAATGTGCTGGCAGCATCCATCAAAGTGTTAAATTATAACATGCGTATATATTATATATTTTTGACACACAGATTTGAGGCAATCTACTATAACAATGAATATTTAGCATGTAAATTATAAGACCCAAATTTTATAATTCTTGTTCTTGGTCCTTTTTTCTTCCCAGAAATAGTGAGAAAAAAGTCTGAAAACGAAGATTATAATTCTGTACGTCAGAGTTACACCTATCCCATGTGCACAATTCCAAGTTTTTCAGGAGAGCTTTGGTTGGTATTACCTCTCATCATGACTTATATGGATAGTTTATAAGTCCATATTAACCCACCATCTTATTTGCATAATATACAGTTTCCTCAAAGAAAGCTCCATCCAAAGGAATCACTTAAATAAAAATTACGAAAATGAACGAAAGTGCACTTATGATAGCTACCTCGGGCATACAGAATTATAGCTTGAATTATTTTCCATTATTATTAATTTAAATGTTAATAAGATTATTAGTATAAATGTGTGGTATAAAGATAAAAACAGTATTCAGGTCACGTCATGAGAAGCGGATCTGGAGTACACTGATCCAAAAATCGAGAAAGCTTGTGTCTTTCTAAGGTGTCATTGTTGACGCGAACTATGTAATCAAATATTCGAAATTGCGCATGATAGTGGAGGAATAGTTTCTTAGGTCATGGACCCGTGAGTGCTGCGTGAATAAATGTATTAGCGCACAGAGACGTTCGACCATTACCAAGAAAAATTGGCAAAGCAAATCTTGGCTTTCAGTGACAGTGGACTATGGTTGGTTAAGAATCATTTATGCGAGCGATCAACATAAGCTAACATATCTTGTAGGGGGTCACTGACTCCAATTGCTTAATATTTTATTTTGCGCATAATTAAAATATGTTGTGCTGGGAAACAGAGGGACGGTGAGATAAATGGATAACAGATGAGCTTCCCTTATGAAACTAAAATATAGATTGTCTATGTGTTACACGACATGTAAAATGAGAACACTCAAATAAAAAATAAGTCTTTTCAATTAGATAGACTTTTACAGTAGTAACTTCGTTTGCTTTATAACTTATTGATTTTTTAAGATATCACTACAAATCTGAACACGATTTAAAAATAACTAACTAATTACTCCAATTCCTCGAATGTCTAGCTTCATGTAATCGATTCGTTCGTTCTTAAGCATAAAACATTGGAGTTACCAAAGAAAAATTTCATCCGTGATTTATTTATTTTTTTAATGTTCATTTTATTTCATGGTGAATTCAAAGTGAATTTTTAAGGGTGGCCCAAATGAAAGTGAGATTTTTGTTTTGACGGCAGTGGTTAAATACCAAGAACTTTGCGATTGTGCCTGTAAATGATGTATGTTACGAAACAAAGCTGTTATCGTTGGTAATTGTTAGTCTGCTGTTTGAATGTTTTTAAGGTGACTACGTGCGGTTGTAACATGGATTCGTACAAACAGACCCAGAGAGCGGTTATCAAATGGTGTCAGTGAAGCCGAAATAAATCGTCGTATGAAGGATTTGTATGAGATGTCTGTCACAGTGTACAGTGTTCAGGCGGTTTAGTGAATTTCGTAAAGGACGTCTGAGATCAGGGCATGCCGAGATCTATTCGAGCATCCATGGCCATGGAATTGATTGCTGCGTGGACAAGATTTGCTTCGGCGCTTCCGCTAAAAAGTCTTCAACCATCCTCCCTATGGCTTGTTTCACATCTAACCGGTTTTTGCCGACTGCCGTTTAAACGGCGCCGGGTACACTTTATGGCTTGTTTCACATCTAACCGGTTTTTGCCGGCTGCCGTTTAAACGGCGCCGGGTACACTTTATCGGGACAAGGGTTCTACTACAGTTTTCACACTTGCCCGATAAATGCCGTGGCCGGGTAACCGACACCCGGCTGCCGGGCTATTGCTGTGGGAAGCCGTCCATACCCCAGAGCCGGACACGGCTGTCAGTCAGCAAAACAAACCGTCTTTAGAAGAAAGGCGATGGGATCAATGGCGCATTACACATCTAGCCGGCACGTGTCGTTTGCAGTTTGTACGATCCTGGCTCTTTTTTTTGTTGTTTGCTGTTTTTAATCAAACTTGTTTACTTCTATTAATCTTTATTAATCTTGTTTTATTAATTTTTATTAATCTTATTTGCTCTTTTGTTGTTTTTAAAATAAAAATACCTAATTTAAATGAAAAATATCTTATTTTGTGTGAAATCATCTCAAAGTTATTGATCATGGCAGAAGTTGATTATATGAACGATTATATGAATTATATGAACGAGATATATACATAAAAGTCTCCTTTCTTTCCTGTTTATATTTAAATTTAATACCCTTAGGAAAATATACCAAAAATGTTCAAAAGCAATGCATGAAATAATTTTTTGATTAAAATGAATTATTTTATTTTTAAAAAATTATTAGATGTAAATCATGATTTTAATTAAATGATTTTAATCATTCGATTAAAATCATTTACACCCTGGTTTTTAATGTATTGTATTTAATTTACTAAATGTAGTATTTTACTTACCATATTCGTTTTATTATATCTCGAAGTTGATTATATCTCGAAATAGATCATCAAAAGTTTGTATACTCATCCTAAAATAGTTAAAAAACTTATCCCCATCATTTTTCAAATCTTCGAAAAGTAAAAAGAACGCCCCAACCTCGTCTCTTCTCATATTAATCGGATGAACCCAGTGCATTCTATTTTTTCTCCGCTTTTCCATACGTCTGTACATGATCATCCACGCTATTAACTTATTGCTATCCATTACTATTCAATGCGAACGTGTACTGATTGCTCAGCTAGATGTCGGTTACCCGACAGCCGGGTAAGTGTGAAAGAGATCGCACTTCGTGTCGGCGCCGGCTAGATGTCGTTCAAAGTGTACCCGGCGCCGTTTAAACGGCAGCCGGCAAAAACCGGTTAGATGTGAAACAAGCCTATAGCACCGAACTCTCGCCCTGCGACTACCACATTTTCGGCCCTTTGAGAAAGACTCTCAAGGGCCGTCGGTTCGCTAAGGATGCTGATACCTCATTTACACAGTCGCGCTAGCGGCGAGTCGAATCGCGGGGGGAGGTGCAAGGCGAATGTGTAAATTGTGCGCTTGCCGTTCACCCCGCTTTTCTCCTCGCCAATCGTGGCGCTCGCTTCGGGAGCGGTTTTTCTGGCACGAATCAAAGGGGCGAGTGGCGACGGGAAGGCTTGTTCACAGCAAGAGGTGTGACAACAGTTACTGGACAACGTGACAACAGTTACTCGCGTCGATGCAGGAACGTGATGAATGTCTTCGAGAGGAGGCGCAAGCGCGAATGTGTAAATGTCTGGCTTGCTGTTCAATAGTGGTTCGTTCAAGACAGCCACAGACATTCTTCGCTCAGGGTATCCAAAATCTAGTGACGAGCTGCGACACTTGCTTGAACCGACAAAACGACTACCTGTAGCAGATTTGTAGCTCATGTATCACTATTGCTTCCGATATGTTCACATATTCCAAACAATAAACCATTGCAGGGGGAAAAAAACACCAAGTGTCGCCTTCATTTTGGCCATCTTTATAGGAAATACATCCTGGATATAACAATCCAACAGCATCCTCTTTTTGTAATCGGATTATTTTGATTTCGCACCGGGACATTAGGTCGATATATGCCTTGTTACTATAGCGTTAATCGTTCGCTGGAGGAATCAAAATTATCCCCAGTGAATCCTCGAACCATTTCGAATGTGCATAATCTATTTTCACACTAATACTGTTGTTTACGTACGAATATTAGCAGATTACTCATTTAATAGCTTCATAATATAACAAGCAGGTTCCACACTTTTCCTTAGTTTATTACTCTCGCACTTTGTGAAACACCATTCCTCATTGTTTATAACAAGATATACAGGTCAGTATCAGACAATTGAGGCATATTTAATGATGAAGTGTTACATTGACCTATATATTTGTTGGTTTTCTGTTTATACAAACGACGTTCCATAAAAACAGGGCAAAATCACAAAAAATAAAGATAACAGGTAAACCAAAACTATGTCATTCCTTCTCAAAATATCCTCCATCAGATGATATGCAACGATCCCATCGTTTAGTCCACTTTTCAAAGCTTGTGGAGAAGTCATTGTATGGAAGCTGCTTCAGTGAATCCTGTATGGCTGAAATAACAGCAACATCTGTATGGCATTTTCTTCCGCGGCAGAAACGTCGAGAAATCGCATGGACGGAAGTCAGGACTGCAAGGAGGCTGTGGCATGGTTATAATATTGCATTTTGTAAAAAAATGCAGAACACTAGCAGCGACATGCGGGTGGGTGTTTTACGCGTAATTAGTTTACTTGAAATACATTCTACTTTCAATTATTCTCGCAGGTTATAGAACTAAATATCTTGAAATAATTGAAGGCAGAGGATATTAGAATTATACCCTTGAGGGTTTTTGTTATTTGTTTTGATAAAATTTGCCAAATAAATTTATATTAGATACTTATTTTAATTTGTTATTGCTCGATTGCACTTGCAATGCTTTTTGTATGTAAGGGACCACACATGTTTGTGTCTTGTATTAAATGAAAATATGCGAAGAAATTTTGTTACCAGTTGTTAACCTTGCATAAAATCAAGCATTCAGGAAAACTAACTTTTTGATATGGTAATAGGTGACTCTATTGTTCTCTTTGTGGATCAGGATCGGTAATAATACAATTTTTTAATAATCCCCGTATGTTCCAACGGTTCTTGTACAACCCATTTCGGTTAGTGGTGCATTTGTTATCTTGATGAAATTTCTACAAGTTGCCGGTTATTATAATGGTGTGCTTTTTGTGGTTAAAATTAATGAAAATAGATATTACTATAAAAATAAATAAATAAAAATGAAATGATACTGTATTGGAACCGTCTCTTTACTCTTATGTTCTCGCTAGGTATTGTGATGATAAGCCCTCATAAGGTCGAAACTAATCCGCTGTGGCCGTGTATGTACGCAAGAGGCGTATGTCAATTGACTAGAATTTAACCCTTGATAATTCATTTTGTCGCGGCGTTTGTGTATTTAAATTATTCTAATTTGCGCAGGATCTCATATCCTGTGAAAATTTCTATTTATTCATGGAGTATATTTAAAAATATGTGTTCTTTGAAAGTGTTTTTGAAGTGAATTTTGAAGTTGTTTTTGAAAAAAGAAAAAAAAAAAGAAATGTTCGAATAAAAAAATCGGGAAGCCAATTTTTAATTAAGTGGAGCTTTGTTTAAAAACAAGGGGATCTTAGTTTTACACACTGACAAAATATATTCCTTTCAAATTGCTTTGCAAATGAGAAAAAAATTAGCTTGTGTTATTATTATTATTATTAAATCAACGAATGTGTATTTTTAAATTATTTTAAATTGTATGAAATTTTGTGGACGCTATTTGAAATTTATCATGTAACTATTCTTTGTTAAAGAATGGCAATTGAATCTGTGAAATCCTTTCATTCGTGTATGTAAACATCCTCTTGAGATAAAGAAGTACGTGCTTTAGGAAAGTTAAAGCCAATTCTATCTTGATTTTAGTAAATCATATAATTTCGCGCCGCATCTTCTCTACTTTGAGAAACATTTAAACAAAGCAGGCATTGAAATTTTGAGAATTATAGCTTAACTCTGTTTTTTTTTCCCCTTTTGCAAATGTAAGGCTTGAATGGGAAGCACATTTATGCATATTATGTTCAACTGTTGGGCATGCAGCATTCATGTACACTGTCGTTTTCAAAATGTATTTTTATTACTTTCAAAACCGTTTAACCTTTTCATCTGCAGCTGATTGCAATCAGTTTACAATTTGCAGTTCAAATTGACGCTATCATATTTAATCCCTGTATTTACCACTGAAGTTTTTGAATCCATTATAAGCGATATTTATTATCCATCTTTTTTTTTTTTTTTGGTTTTTAATACTTGATGCTATTTTTTAAATGTCTTGTTTACAGAAAACGTTTTTTTTTCTTTTTAAACAGTTATAGTGGATTTAACATAAATTGTCTCCACATTTTTCATTCAGCAGTGGATCATCCCGTCTGACAGATTCTCTTGTCTTAGAATAAAAGAAGTGTCTCCTTAGAAACGGGATATCTAAGGGAGTTTTTCAGATTTTTGATTACAAAAAAAAAAAAAAAGGTTACTAGTTCATTGTCGCCACGTAACACTCTGGTGGAATGACCCATTCATTACGGGGATTGAAAAAACTGAGATTGAAGAACACGGGAGGGGAAAATACCTAACATTAAATATAGCCTAAGTGGTGGCAAATAGCCAGGAAAACTTAGAGTCCGTGATTGTTATACTGACCCTTGTAGACCACAGAGATGTTTAATTTCTCACTTGAAAAATAGGCTGCTATTTTTAGTTCGTTCTTCTTTATGTTTCATTATCTCGAAAAAAAACCGTTTTTGTTATCTCTGTTTTGTCGAAAGCATATTATAATTTTAAAAAAAAATGAAATAACATATCTAAATTGGTTGTAGGCCAACCGTATTGGCAAAGAACGCGTTTTGAAATTCTTTCACCCTGTTCGTGTCTTGGAAATAGGTGTACCATTACACCGCACAAAATGTTTTGAAGGTTGTCTGATTTGATAGGAGTTGTGGGCGAAACATGTAACGTTTGATTATGTCTGGATTTCAGTATCGGTGTCTGAGTTGTATCGACCGCGGCGGAGCTCCAAGAATGCTTAATTTAATAATTCGAGCTGAAAAAATATTTTTTACAATTTTTGTATACCCATTTAAAACATTTATTTTGTCTTTCATTTTTTAAAAACATTTTTTTTCCCGTTTGCCAGTATAAAATATTCATTTAAATGGTTTTCCTCTCATATTTAGATCTATTGTGAGAATATTCTTCTAACGGTTCGTTTTATATGATTGGAGATGCGCGAAATTAAAACGGTTTCGGAATTTTAGTAAGTTAAAACCAGTTAAGTGATACATTAAAGATTATGAATTAGCCGTTTGTTCCATTCCGTTAACATGATCAAAATATCTCTCTACATGGAGTACTGTTACATCTATGGGCTGATCTTTTTTTTGTACCTGGTACGAGTACATGCTCCTTGAGGAATCTCTGTTTTAGTGATTCTCAAAGTGTACTTATTCCAGATGCTGTAACATAAACAGGGGGGGAAAAAACGGCATTTCCTGTATTCAATTTTAGAAAATCTCTTTCGATGAATGTTTTGTCTTTGAAATTTTTCGTTTTTTAGTCTAAACCACTGGTTCTTAACCTTTTTTGTGCGATGGACCCCTTTGACAAACTGGTGAAAACTATGGACTCCTCCCTCTGATAATAAATAAATGAATTGTTTCAAACAAATAATCTGATAATATAATAAAGCATCAAACAGTTTTAAAATATCTAATAATATTCGATTATATTCGCATTCTAGAAATGCGGGCATAGGAAGAATTAAAAAAAAAAAAAGGCTGACAAAAGATATCAATATATTACAAACACAAATTTATCATTTAATAATGCATTTATACTGTTAAGACACATTATTTATCGAATGACAACTGCACGGTTGTACATCTGACTGAATTCAAATTCAAAGACTACTACGTAGTTTATGTAATTTTGAAATTTAACGCATGCATCAATTTTAGTTTCAAATAAAAAGCCTTGAAATTTATGTTTTGCCGCATGAGCATGTTCTTGGACCAGAATTCTCCTCTAAGCTGGCGGACCCCCTGAAATTTATTCACGGACCCCCATGAGGTCCATGGACCACATGTTAAGAAACCTTGGTCTAAACCATCGTTTTCAAACGCTGCTGCTGGGAGACTGGTATTTTTAAGAACATGTGTTGTGTCTGCCCTTGGATCCTAGTATATATTTTAACAGTAACGTAAATTCTCCTGCAGTTATTGCCTTAGGTAACTCCGTGGGGAGATCCAGTCTTGTCTAGATCAGCTTCATGAAAATGATTATTTTCGCGGATTATTTATTAAATTAAACACAGTAAATAGAGTGAAACAGTCCCTAAAACTTATCTGTACAGTCGAAGCCCGTTATAGCGAACCTGGTATATAACAAACTCACGGATATAACGAACGAAAATTTTGGTCCCGCCGTTTTCCTATTGTGCGTAATTTAATTAGTATTGTGTCAGTTTAATGTAATCGATTTTAGCTGATTTAATTCATTAATGATCATTTTTAATAGATTTTATCATTTTTTAATACATCCTTATTGAATACACATTGCAACTAATGAGTTATACATTTTGTGAACTCTAGCATTTTTCTTAACGGTTCGGATATAGCAAACCACTGGATAAAGCAAACAAACCCTTTGGTCCCTTGAAGTTCGTTATAACGGCGTTCGACTGTATTTTATTTCATCTCCTTCCCATAAGAGATGTTTCTCACAGTAGTGGGCAGGTAGTCAAAACAGATCACTTCGCTCTCCGAGAGGTGTCTTGACTGACATTGCATCGTGTAAGAGCATCCCAAAGCCCCTATTTAAATTTTTTCTTTATAACGTCATTAAATTGGGGCGTGTGTGTCACCGTTACGTGGTGAACACGTCGCTTTGGTCTTGCTTTTACGATATTTCTTTAAACTATCAATCCTCTAAAAAGTGCACTAAATATGTTTCTCATTAAAATTTAAGTAAAGTTTGAATTTAAAAAAAAATAAACGGGAAAAAATGTAGCCCATGGATGTTATATATACAAATTTATCTTTGCAGACTTACCTTTCGTTTGGTCCTAATTCGGGTCTCGTTACTCTCCACTGACGGAGTATATAACGGCCGAGGCTGTAAATAACGTATTAACACTCCAATTTAATTACCAGAAAAACAAGGTTGACGCATTGCATTTTGTTGAGTATTCGAGACATAACCTTAATCTGCCTTCACTGTTTTGATAACTTTTACGGATTTTGTGAATTATAATGATTATTACACTAGTGGGACATGTATGCTGTTAAAAATCTCTGAGTAGGTATAAAATTATCCGACTGCTGTCAAATGTTCTAGAATTAATTGTATCGGGAGGAAGGAAAACAAATACGGTTTTCAACTTTTAAAATTATTTCTTCCCTAAATGTGCGTTAGATGAATGCATTGCGACAAAAGCACATTCCTTACATATTGCGAGTGTTTAATGGGAGCGGTAGCATTTTAATAGCACGCAGCCAAAATGCCAGTGCTGTATTTTAAATTTCTCCCAATGCAATGTCATAAATGACGCGCTCTTATTTTTAAAATGAGGGGGAAAGAAATAAATTTTTATTGAAGTAACTTTTTTTTATAGTTGACGTGTGTGTATGGCGCAAAAATGAAAAGAATATTTATTATTTCCCCCCCCCCCCGTTAATGTAAAGCCAGTGTTTAGTTTCACTGTGCAAAAGTGATCGTGGTGCTGTGTGTGAATGCTAAACAGACGTGGAAAGCTAAAACAATACATTTTTTTCTTTGATATTCGCAACAAGAGAGATTTAACAAACAAATGATGTGCAGAACGGCTCTCACTTCTCCAAATGGATAAGAGAAATATCTCGTGAAATACCCGTCTGTCTTTCCCTCCATGCTTAGCTTAGAGCAGGGGTGGGTAGACTTTTCCAGGGTACGGGCTACTTGTAATTTTTTCAAGGTGTTGCGGTCCACCCAGTGACGTAGGTGTGGTGAGCTAAAAAAAAAGGCCTACAATATTTATTATAACTTAATAATAAATACGGAATATGTACTTACCTACATAACTACAAGAAAAAAAACATACACTTTTAAAACCGCGTTTAAAGCAAATCGCGTCGGTGTTCCATAAATATGTTACTTTTAGTAGGCGCGTCTTAGGTGCTGAAAGGTGGTCGCGTAAAAGGTGGTCACCCCAAAATGTCTTGGTGGTCCACCGGTAGATCGCGATCTACTTAATGCCCACACCTGGCTTAGAGCATTGGGAGAAAAAGGGCTGCAAGTTTGGCATTAGCTGCCCCTTTTAGTCTGTATCTTCTCTTCAGAAACAACTTGTGTAACGACCGGAGAAGAATGATACTGGCGCTCTGTTAGTTAAGGTTCCCTTTCCCTGAAAAGCGGGATAACCGGCCACATAAATGTTAGAGAACGTATTCTCACGTCTTAATCACTGTATAAAACAATTCAATTAAATTTATTTTTATTTTTATTTTTTTTGGCCTGGACTTGTTTAAGAAACAAAGGGACTAAATTCGGATCATCCAGAATTTTGGTGCAAAGAAAATATCTGGTATTTCTAAAAGTCTCGCGTGTCTTTTCTAACAACCAGATGATGCTGGTTTGGCGGCTGTGATTTCTTTTAAATGCAATGCAGTAGGCATCCTCAGGACATACGCAGCAAGACTTGTTGGCTAATTTGTTATGGGAACACCAGTAGGTGAACCCAACGTTGCTCCCTGTGAGAGTCAGTAGAGAAGCATGGTCAGGAGTTTGAATTCATGATTACATATAGCCGTAATTTAACCGAATTTTCTTTTAGCAGAACATTTTAAACAGAAATGTGTAAGCCTGTTTGAACCCGTGTGCTGTTTAAATACAGCTCCGTATTGAATGATGAAATGATGCTTTTAACGGTTATGGGCCAAATAGTGAAACGTCGTATTGATTGAACTGGATATAGTAAGAAATGACCTAACGTTTAAGAAAATCGATGAAAGGTGGCTTTGAATGTGCGTCACGACATTTAATATGTAAATTGTTGCTCTGAATTTTGACTGTTTGGCAGATATAGTTTTTTTTGTTAGTTAGGTCTGTTATTTGCTGTGCTCTTATGTATGAAGTGTTTCGTCTCTATTCCAAGAGTATTTTAAGATAAAAATCTAACTTTTGGCTTCGTGATACTGACGTAGTATGATGAATTGTTTTAATCGGTTCTGTTATTGTATACTGTGACACTTGAAGGAGGTTAAATATCGCTAACCGCTATTGCTTGGTCATCTGCGACAGTAAATAGGTTAGGCGCATATTCTTCCAAGCTGTGTCCTCTCGCTTTCCGTACCCCATGCCGAAATCAGAAATGAGCTGAATCGTTACAATAATTTTGTCCAAATTTTGAATGCAGCTCATTCTGATTTTGATCATTTCAGCGTATTCTGATTCCGCCTCTTCACTCGCCGTTACTGAATGGAGGAAGCATCTCGAAATGCCGCGACAATCCCGATGGCACTGTTCGTTAGAAAGAATATAGTGGTCGTTGTGTTGGATTCTCGAGGCAATTTTCCAGTCTCACTTGCTTCTGAAAGAAGATTTTCTTTTCGTTTGAGTTCGGATGGGTGATAACTTCGCAGTACAGGTCAGTATTAGTTCGATAACCTCCGCTAGTAAAGAAAAAAAACTCCCATGTCGAAGTTCTGTTCTGCTATGTTTCGGATCATCATCCTAAGGACTGGAAAATGCAAAATATTGTCTTCAGTCCTGATGGGTGATTGTTCTAACGTATGAGCACGAACGGAGCCTTCGCGTAATATTTTCGACATCAAATAACATTGACGCATATTCCTTAGAATTTTTTTCGCCGAAGATATCAATCATAAACGGTAATGGATGAATGGTGAGGTGTCTACCTTCTTTCCTAACAGTTTATACTTTGTGTTTTTGGCAAACATGTTGTCCAAAATTTATGGTGGTAAAGTGGTTACGGGGAGCATGCAGATGCAACGCACCGAATTAGATATTCATGGGCTATATTTTTATTGGGGTACATTGGTTTATTATTTACTTCATAATCTGCAGTGTTAAATTTATCTGATAGCTATACGTATGATCGGATGAAAGGAAAATCATTAGCTTCTTTGATGTGGAATACATAGGGAATTCATGCAATAAATTTTGAAGACTTTTTGAGAAAGTTTCACACAGATACCAGTTTACCGAAAAATTCCCATTTAGCAATAACGTCTATAACAAATAGAGGATTTATTTACACAAATTAAGATACATATTACCACATTTCTTGTGTGGATCTCCGTAAAGACAGAATAATTTTTAAGACTCTGATCCAAAGATTACCATTTACAAACTGTTTATCCCGTTTTGAGTTTTCCATATTTCTCTTTAATAGTTTTCATTTTACTACGAAAAATCCCCCGACTTCCCAATTAGTGAGATTTCATATTATTGTCTCTTCTTATCAGCCGATAACTTAGGGATTTAATATTAAAGCAGGCGGAGAGGGAGAAAAAAAAAATTTGTGTGCAAAGGTTCGAAAAAAATCTGAGCATCCTTAGATCATTATCTGCAAGGAACGTACTCATTTAACAGTCCGTCCCCAGGATGTTATTCTAATGCCAGCCTCTGAGTGCCGTCGACTATATTTAGCCTTATCAGCCACAGTGACTGTTTGGATGCTTTCCCAGTCCATTGCATAGTCTGTAGGTGAGAAATGCAGATGCATGATTAGACCTTTTAATCATCGCAGCATTTATGTAAGCGCTCTCTCCAGAGGGAACATTTCTTTGTAATACGACGCAACAGAAGGGAAGAAGTTACAGTTATGGTGTATCCCTTTCAGATGTACAGATGCTGTGACCTGTGATTTGTGAAATTGCTTGACAGCGCTCCATGTCTATATCCTGACTCTGGTTTTTACTGTACGGAGTCATTGATGTAGATGATTGGCTCAGATTGTTTCAATTGTAGTTGTTTGAGTTTTTATTGGGTAATTAAGCATACTATCGTTGTTGAATTATGTGTTTAACGGGAGGAGTGTTTGTTTATAATGGAGAAGATTTTATGTTGGGCATATATAGTACTTATCTTGAAAGGTTAAGAAAACTATTGCGGGGCATAGCCTGGAAACTTATGATAACGCTTAAATAAAAATTTCTTGTGATACAAAATTACATATATAATATTCAAATCGTTTTTTTGCCTGTATTTTGACAAGTTTTGTAATATATGTTTAAGAACAGTTAATACTGTGCGTATTTACTTGTAATTAAAATTAATAGATTTCAGTTAATATTTGAGAAGCTTTTGATTTCATTTTTTTATTTATAATTTATTGATTTGCCACTAAACGGAACGCACTCCTTCAATACAAGTAGACCATAAAAAAAAACGAAGAGCCTATTTAAATGCTGTTCAAAAATGATCCCGGAATTAACTGGAATTTTAATCCATAATTCAGAAGTTGCTAGTACTAACAGGTTAAATTATCAAATATATTGTTCTAAATAAAAAGTGCTAGATCAGTTTTACTCATGATTATGGCGTCTTTATGTCGTGTAAACATACTATAATAATTGAAGATGTTTGCCCATTAACATGTTCTACTCGAAAAAATGTTTTCTCGAACCGAAAAAGCATTTTTTAAATCTTCATTGAAGCCCCTGTTTGATGTTGCATTATAATTTATGTTTTTATTTTTGTGTTGTATGGACCTTGATCGAATCCTTTTTAATTATAAAATACATATATTAAATTCATTCGTACGTGTTCCTTAGCCGAAGACAGTGGCGCACCCAGGGGGGGGGGGCGGCGCAAAGGGCGCCACTGGCCGAAGATGTATCTTTTCACGGTAAAGAATTTGTTTTGCGGATAGTAATATGTCGCAATTTTGTTTGTCGTAACTTCCCAATTTTTCACTTTACAGGACTTCCACTCATATATATTTAAAGCGAGGGCTTAAAGTACATATATAAGCGCAATGACATAGAAGGGAAAATATATGTGTAAACCATACGTTTCCAAAAGAAAACCCTATTTATAAATTCGAAAAGTACCCTAGGTTTGTTCTTTAAGTGATTAATGCTCCGAAATTTCCTCCACGAAAACGTCCCAATAAGATATATTTCACTAATAAATGTCAGGTTTATGGTTCATAATTTTCATATTTACTGTACAATCGAGTTATCAAAAGGTCCAGTTGCTTGTCTTGAAGTGGGCATTGTTCTAAATTTTGTGGTACTTGGTAAATTTGTTAATGTGTCTACTGCAAGTTTGTTCTGTGTGTGACAACGTTAACTCTATATTTTTAGTCACTTTTTTTTTCCCCACAGACGACCCAGTTGATTGCAACCTGTAAAATAACCTTAAAAATATGATATTGATAGTATGAATTTATAAAGTTGATACTTTAAGCTATATTATCATAAGGTTAATATTATCCTAAAACAGAAGTCTAATTTTTTTGGAAGTAAAACGTACTTTGGATCATTTTTAAGGTCTTTAAAAAGGCTACCACAGTTCCTTAATAAGCTCTTAAGTACTCTTATTTTGTCTACGAATCTGATATACATTTTCAGCGTACCCGGCCTACATGACCTATGCTTCGCTCTTGTTCTTCCGATAAGTGGCTGGAGTGCAAAAAAGTTCCAATGCGGAATTTCTCTCCATAATTTATCGTTGACTGACATAGTGCGGCCATAAGTGACCCCCCCAACAAGGACATACTGCCGCAATTCATGACAGACTGTCCATTGTGAGCTGGATGACTGCTCTTTGTCAGTTACTAGTAAAAATTCTTCTCCCTTCAGCTAAAATGTCGTCTATGCCATGCTGAGTAGCCCATGGTTGCTGAGATTCCATATGTAACCCTCTCTGGAGGGCATATTTGAATGCTTTATCGTTTAGTCAGTAAAAGAGGACTGTTTGTTCCAACACGACCCAAGTGCACATCTGAGTCGTATATATATAAAATCAAATGAATTTGTTTCTCGTGTTAACTAGTGTTCTGTATTTCTCCATATAGTGCAGAATATGCCGGCAGGAATCGCCACTTCTCCACATTTAGTAGCCGGCAACGCGCTTTGAAAATCCCACGAGAGATACAAGGAACAAACCGAAAAGACATGATAAATAATTACTGCCCGCTTTCCTTTAATTGTTATAAAATAATACAACAATACAGTGGTCATAGAAATGACACCTCACGCTCTACCTAGGGTTTTACCATATATTCCTAACATCCGAATCGGAAAGCCTTTAGTACTTATTTAAGTTATTACTGGAGATACCGAAGAACTATCCCACATTGCTTGACAGTATGCCTTAACAACCTCCTTTTTGTGGCAGTGGAGGATTATTCAGAAAAAAAAAAATCTTGTCTAAAGAGCCCCCCCCCCCCCTCTTAAAAAAAACCTCCCCTCAGAAAACAATCATTTCTAAACGAGACTTGGCTAGGGAAATATAATTCATGAAATTTTAGCTAATCGTTGTCCAACTAACTTTATTTTACTTACGGAAGTATACGGCCCATCTCAAAGAGAGAATTCCAGCGCGATTACATGCACCTGACCGTAGAGGAGGACCGTAGAGATTACTTGCACCTGACCGTAGAGGAAATACCTAGACGCAGCATCCAAATAAAGATATGTCCGCCTTTATCCCGGAACCTAAAACTACATTTCGATTGAGTGTGCATAAATGGTACCTGGTGGCTCATTGAATCTAAGCGGATACAGTAGATACAAAATTAAGTTCTCTCTCCCCATCAAATTCCAAAGAATGGCCCACCCCTTGTAGATCAGATTTTGTCACGATATTCAGGATAAACAGAGATCGAGTAAGTTAGGGTTAAGCCATGACCTTTTTTGATTCACATATGTTAAGAAAATGCCACTTTAATCTTTTTACCATGTTGCTCGAATAGAAATTATTGTTACTTTTTATTTCAGGAAATCGTGGGAGGATATTCTTGAATAATGGCTGCACGCATTATTTGACGTTATACGCTTTGTGTAGCTTATTTTTCTAAGAAAATGAAGAAAAAAAGCTATCGACAAAATCTCAGAAGTTTAGACGCAGTTCATTTTAGGAACATCCCAATTTTTGAAGGAGCGCTGGGACAAACTCTCTATTTGTTTATCGTTATACTATCCTATTATTTTTCTTTAACGCATTGCCCGCTGAGTATTTTTCCATTTTTTGTGGTATAAATATTCGTAGAGGATTGCTGATCGAAAGAAGGGAATTCCTTCTTCATAGTTCGACAACTCTTTCACGTGCCATCCGATTTGTTCTTTTCGGTTCATTTACTCTAATAGACCTCTTTCTAATTCTCGCACTGATAATGGAAAGCATGGTTGTCATAGTGAAAACTAGAATACACCAAAGCTGTTTAAGAAGATAAAAATGCATGAACCACAAGAGGAGACACTAAAACAGTTTTTTTTTTCAATAAAAACTTGCTCAAGCAATCTAAATTTTGCACTACGAATCGTGGAAGACATTATTCTTTATTATTTTTTTTTACTGACTGACTGCATCTTGTTGGTCACATCAACAAGAGTGAAATCTGGATCCATTCCACTAGAGATGTTTTCCTTCGATTATTTTATGCATAAAAGTATTTATTTAGTATCAAGGTGACCTCAGTAGTTGGGATATGGGATGGAGATGGGATGCAGTTGCGACAAGGCTTTATAATAATGCGCCGAAAGTTGCATTTATTTACTCGTATTCGTCTTATATTTACAGAGCTGTTGCAATGTTTGCCTGAGGCTAAACAGATTAGAACCTATAGTTTATGAATGATTAGGAAT
The DNA here is from genome assembly GCA_907164885.2 of Dolomedes plantarius. Classification (NCBI taxonomy): domain Eukaryota; kingdom Metazoa; phylum Arthropoda; class Arachnida; order Araneae; family Dolomedidae; genus Dolomedes; species Dolomedes plantarius. The sequence continues at coordinate 40,587,393 of OU015494.1, read as the reverse complement.
GCCCATGCCAATCGTGGTAATGGAGCCAGCAGATCCTTTATACATGCTGAGTGTTTTTTCCCAGAAAATATTGAAATTCCTGCAATGCAGTTAAAAAAGTTTGCACATAGTTTGGATAAAAAAGAAAATAATTTACTTTTTACCTTAAGGCCAAATGTAATATAAGGATAAAGTCGGTTATCGTATCACAAAAAGGTTCACTTTCTCGAGTGCCCCCCCCCCCCCCCCCAAAAAAAAAAAAAAAAAAAAAAAAAAGAAAAAAAAAAAAATTAAGTAAGACACCCCAGATGGCTAAAATTGTAGGACATGTATTAATTAATAACAACTGAAGACATTTTGCTGAATTTATATTAACACAGTAAACATGACGGAGACGTCCATTTTCTTAGAAATTCAAATGTATCGAAACACCTTACTTGAATTTTTACCACAGAGAGTGGACTATTCAAATGTGCCATCATCTTACCAGGACTGCATTAGTAATGAAATCCTGCACGCATTTCGTTGAGGCTATGTTTGAAATTTGGTCGCTAAGGAAAAGGGATCTGATTACAGGGAAAATTGGCTAATTTTTTTTCTCTTGGTTACATATCGAACCTAATCATGAACCTAAATCGATTGTTTGTAATGATATGGGTAAAGATTTAAATTTTCACATATTTCAGATTATTTTCAATTTTCGCTAATTAGCTTTTCAGTTGTAACTCGACTGATATACTGTTGATAGGATGCCGAGCCTCTGTCTATTAGAAAAATCTGAACAAGTTTGATATTCACCAGGTTCAACATTTTTGTGTTTTTGCTAGTTCCTAACTTTAAATTTCTACCAACTTTCTCCTTTTCTTTTTCGCTTTCCGAAGCTCTGAGAATGTGGATTTAATGACTTTTTAGAATGGTATAACCCCGATCAATACAGTTATTTGTGATCTGAAGGTTGATCTAGGTGGATACCTCTGATAAAGAGAGAACTTTAATGAAAGTCCCCAGAACTGCAATTATACTCGGTCACTATTTGATCCTTGAGTTGTCACATTTTAATTAATAGAGAGGGTTCCTCTTTGAATTCTCTACCTTGCCCAGTTGAGCTATTGATTCACACACACCTTTGATATTTGGTATTCTAATTAGGTTGTCAGGCGATTACAAGAGATTGGTGTTGTCAAAAGGGGAACAAACCATTCTCTTATTCTTATCTATAATCTTTTACAAAAATATAATAAATTACGGTTTTCCTGATTCCATATACATTGTTTCCATATACATGATTTCAAAGGGAAATTGTTTTATCTTAACAGTACGAAAGCTACAGAAGAACAGTTTTAAGCCATAAAAAATAGCGAGATCGATCTCACTGACTGTAACTGTAGGCCAGCGTTCAGAGACGGACTGAAGTCAGTTGAGCCATCGGAAAGTTATTTAGCAATATAGTTCAATCTCAACCGTTGGAGGGTATTTCCGAATGGGTACTCAAATTTTTATTTTTTCTTTTAAAGTATGTCGCTTGAGACATTTTGTCAAAATATGAAACTGCTACGTACGATGACCACATAACTAAATAATTTTAACGTATACATCAGAACTGCTATGCTATGAACTTGTGAAAAAGATTTTCTTTAAATGTAAGCTTTTAAATTTTTGTTACAGTATATTAACATACAAAAATGTTGTGAAAAAGTTAGATATTTTCTCATCAATTTTTACGACGTGCTTTTAAGGCATCATACATTATACCGCAGCAGAAGTAGTATTTTTCACCAGTATGTCTTGGTTGGTCCCTCTTTCACAAAACTTTAAACCATTGATTTTAAAATAAACAGCTATGTCATTAGTAGGTGCATAAATTTAATAAAAAGAAAATGTATTAATTCATAATTAGTAGGAAAAATGATCGAATACGATGGAAATTTTTCATCTTGTTGCATGCAGTTTTTTTGAAAATTTAAGAATGTAATTTACGATTAAAATAAATTCATTAAAAAGAAAGGGAAGTTTAAGAGGTAAAGGATTAGATTTGTCGCGTGAGATATCTCAGAAAAAAGAGAAAAAAATCTGCGAAAAAATTCCGAATTATTTTAGTGCAAATCCGCACCAAAATAGCAGTGCACTTTTTTTTTTAAATGTCAGGCAGAAAAAGTCCCCCCCCCCATAAAAAGGGGGGGAGGGGCAGGTTTGAAAACTGCAAACATGGTCAGGTTCGGAACGCGCGAAAATGATTCCGGAATCCTAATGAAACAATCGATCTATATTTATTATTTCTAAAAGGTGGTTTTTTTTGTTTTCTCCCTTTTTCACCCTTCATACTTAACCAAAATTGATAAATGAGGTACAATTTAAAGATTAAGATCGCCGCTTCGTGTGAATTGTTAATTTAGAATTGCACATCTTATTGTTTGTTTAAAAATCGTAGTATAAACATTATAAACAATTTTTTCCCTTAGATGGCGCACGCTAGCTTTATTATTTTTTTTTTTTTTAAACCATTATCGATTGCACCGAACTTTTAAAATTTAAAAATCGTTTGCGTTTATTATCATTCTGTGATTTCATAAATGAGTTTTTTTATTGGCAACATCCGCGTAGGTGTACATTATTCTTTTTGCATGGAAAAACCGTATATATTATTTCTAGAAGGGGATTTTTTGTGACGATCCCTTTCTCCCCCTTCATACTTAACCAAAATCGATGAATGAGGTACCATTTTAAAGATTTAGTGCTCTGCTTCGGACGAATTGTTAATTCAGAATGACACATTGTATTGTTCGTTTAAAAATCGAAGTGAAAAATTGACTTTTCGCCCTAAAGTTCTTTCCCTGGATGCGTCGGAACGGCACAGTCAAATTGCATACGTGCCAAGTGTTCCGTAAAAAACGTATTCGTTCCGTTTTTTAAGCTTTGTTACGAAAATACGTTTTCAAGCAAAAATGTCCCGTATTTTTACTTCCCCAGCACCATCGCTTTTTCCCCCACCATCGCGTTTTCGAGATTCCCCTCCTAGCAGCTTACACTGTACAAAAACTTCCTGGACAGCAAGCAGCTTCTACAACATTAGAAAGAAAGAGAAAGTCAACATCATGTGCTTCACCTAAACTAATAAAAAAAAGTAAAATCAACCTCATTTGCTTCACCAATACCAGTAAAAAAATTAAAATTAATGTCAAGTCCTTCACCCAACTCTTTAAAACAGTTAAAACCAACCTCATGTGTTTTCAAAAATCAGCAAAAAAAGTAAAATCACTTGCAGTCACCATCATCTACCAATAATTTAATAAACGCATATTGCAGTGGGAAGAAAAAATTTTTCTTACATTAAGCTCAAATCTTGATCATGCATTAGCATTTTTTGTGAAAAATGTGATTGTCATTTATGAAACATATAATGTGATGTTTTAAAGTGAAGAGCCGAAAATTCACAAGATGAGAAGAGAGTTATCGAATTTTTTTGAATTCTTGGTGAGATTTGGGAAAATATGTCAAAACTAGCTCGAAATGTGTATTTAATGTGAAATTTGACGTATTTAAAAATCAGAAGGATGATAAAGATATTATAGGATCCGAACCATCAGAATTTGTCAAAGAATTGTCTGAAAGCGATATTTTACAGTTCTATTCTTGTGATAGAAAATATTATACAACATCTTGTTGCTCTTTTTTTTTTTTCGATTCTGCCGCGCGCTGTGTTCCTTATTTCTTTCTTGGGAGGTTGGCAGCTATGAAATAGTGTGCTCAAAGAGGTTTTGTAACGTAAATATCACATTTTCTAAGAGTTTGTGTCATACTTAACTTTTAATATTGTCTACAAAGGTGTTTTGACGTGTACGTATCTCATGTTCCCCTTTTTTGTCTTATGCTTCACCTCCAATATTGTGGTCAAAGGTGTTTAGTAATTGGTTTTGTATTATCCTTACGCACCATTGTTATTTGAGAAATAAACAATTGTTACAAATGAACCGATTCTTCTTTCATCCTACTACAAACCACCAACCTCACTATAAAATTTATCGTATTTTATAATCGCTTGCGGGTCTCACGGGTCGCCTAGTTATTTATAAAATTCTTTTTTGTCGTAATAATACGAAATTTTTTGATACGCAGTAGTAAACGCTGTGAAGAATCCGTAACGAAAACGGATTATTTGAAACAATTGGTATGCCTGAATTTGAAGCTAATTTTAAGTCCCATCAGTGAGAGGAAAAAAAATAATAATAAAAATGTTAAAAATAAATTGAATCCAAATATACCAAGGGCTTATTTCTCGCACAAAATCTTATGATTTGCAAAAGACTAAACATGATCGCGCGTTTTCCGAAATAATGGTACAGAAATATTATTAAAAGACTAAAAATTTGATTATTTACAAGACCTCCTCTCTTTGAAAGAAGGGTTTGAAATTTATAAAAATTCCAAAATAAAATTTTATATTACTTTATCGGGACAAAACTCTAATTTTGCTACCGAAATCAACTTCTTAAAACCAACCTTAGGGAATTCCGAGGCAGTCTATCAGCGACTTCTAGACACTCCGTTCATTTTCCCTGCCTATCACGATTGGTGAGTGTTTGCTTATTCTTTCAAAGTTCAAGGGGTATCGGCATTTTTAGAAGGACAATAAAAAGTGTGAAGCTTGAAAAATGGGTTTTCCAAAATGACCAGGACACATGTTAAGCCATGGCGCTAATGAAGAGGGGGAAGCCTCTAGAACAATAAGATTGATCCTAGTGCAGACTATATAATTACTTGGATTTCAAAATTGCATAAAAAGTGGTTTATTTATGCTTTTCATACATCTAATTCTCGAATGATTTCAAATACAGTGATTTCCGCTTATAAGAATCACGTTTGTTATTACTGTTTTTGATTCTTATAGCCGAAATTAAGGTGTTTGGACAGGCACACACACACACCTATATATACATATATTATATAACTTACCATAAAATACTCTTTAATTTACGTTAATTATCTTTTATTAAAATTATTTTTTATAATTTTAAAAATGCAACTTAATTTTTAGACCTATAAGTAGATGCACATGATTATAGTAAGAGAAGAAAAAATCCAATATTTGTTACAACATACCTGCTTAACAGTTTAACATTTCAACTGCAGGAAGGGAGCAAGAAAGTTTTCTATGGTAGTTTGACGTAATGAAGTTTTCAGGATGCTGTTTATACCTCTTTCAATACTAATAGTCTCAGACGAAGATTCACCTTCTAGCTTACGTTTCACCGTTTGATAACGAGCTGAATCTACTAATGTCACGTTTGCCTAAGTGATAGTGGACACTTCGCCAAAGATTTATGTGTTTCAGGGTCCAGGAAGCCGCAACCAGGATGTGGGAGGTGGGAAAGTAGAGTCCCTATTTTTGTTTGTCAGTGAAGAAAAGTGAAATCGAACCCGGACGGGTAAAGATGTCCCCGGGTCAAACTAATAGGACAGTGTTGTGCTGAAGCGTTCAAGGGGACACTATTATGTTATGTCTAACAAAGAAAGGGATGAATTTTATGACTGTATTCCATCCCATCTTATCAATCTTTCTTTTAAAAAAAAGAAAGAACTTCGTGCCTTTTGAGGGTTTAAATGGCATTTTTTGGAAAAATGAAAGGAAAGCGAAGAGTGTAAACTGATTCTTAAAACCGATGGATTTCTTTAAAGCGAAAATTTTAACATGGAAATAATACATTTGTTTTTGTTTTCGCGATATTGATTCTTATAAACGGTTGATTCTTATAACCACTGATCACTATAAGCGGTGGTTACTGTACTTCAATTTGATGATGCGATCAACTAAATATATGTTCTCAACTTCAAATTTTTTAGAAGAGTATCAAATTAACGAATCAGGGAGTAATAGATTAATTTAAATTTTATCACGTATTTCCGTGAAAGCCCGAAGATAGCTGTTTTTCCCCTTGCATTCGTTAGCTGGACAACTGTAAGTTTAAAATATCTTGGATCGATGAACAGAGATATTCGTAAAAGAACGGTTTCATTGCAAACAGCTACGTTTTCGTATTATAGAGTTATCTTAATGAATATAAAATGCCTACTTGGATAACTTGGAGAGATTTGTACTTTCCGATAAACCTAGATCGAATACGTAGAGCAGGGGTGTCAAACTCAAAGGCTATCTTGGGCCAAACAAACAAGGTTTAACTATAGGTGGGCCGCAAAAAAAATTAATATTAATAGAAACGTAGGTTTATTTACCTAATTACAGTATATTCAACATAAATATATGCCTTTTTGTTTAATAATAGCAAAAAAAGAGTATCATTAAAAAAAATTTAGCGAATTCTTCCTATCTTATAATTCTGCGTCGGTTATTTTATTATATATTAGTGTGTGCCAATATATTGGCCGGGCCGCAAAAATGTTCGTCCCGGGCCGCGAGTTTGATACCCCTGACGTAGAGCAAATTTTCCTGATATTAGATAACATAATTCTTCAACTAATCTGCAGTGAAAATATATGCACGGTGCATAGTGTATAAGTAATAATCGTAAATCCAAGTTTATGATCGTCCTTGCTTTAAAAATGAGTTGGGTATTTTCTCAACAGTGGCCTGTTTTATCTATTTTTGCGTCATAATCAATATACGTATTCTCTTGTGTTGTAATATTTTTCGCAAACACAGTCTTTGGCAGTTTTTCTATTCTGGAAAACTATATTGCGAACAAAACTGCCTTTGGGGAAATAAAATTTCTTTTGATCGTTTATTCTAGGAACCTTTTCGATCCTTAATAATCAATATTCGCATACGCGTCTTGTATTTCGGATCAGGTTGGATTTTACTTTCGAATGTACGGAGCTCATCTGAAAGTACACTGCTGGCCACTGTAAATGCAACACCCTGAAGGAAACATGCAAATAACATGAAATTTACAACATGCATTAGCGGAGGTGAGATATGCAAATGATTAGAATTTCAGCGCAGACGCACATCACGCGCACCTGTGGCGCCACTTCAAAGCGCTATTTATTTCGACGATTTCAAGTTCGGCAATTGTGTTTTTCTTGTGGTTTTAAAAAAAAAAACGATCAATTATGCCTTGTCGAAAACAGCGATCATCTTTTGATCAAGTATCCGAGTTCGACAGAGGAAGGATAGTGGCCTACCGAGATTGTGGATTATCTTTCAGGGAAATCGGTAGTCGTGTTGGACGAAACCAAATAACTGTAATGAGGATATGTGATCGTTGGATGCAGGAGGGTACGACGGACCGGCGTGTTCGATCGCATCCACCTCAGCGTAGCACTTCACGTGATGATAGGCAAATTGTGCGCATGGCAGTGACGGATCGCTCAGTCACATCACGAACCATAGCACAGCACATGCAGTCTGTAACGCATCATCCAGTGTCTGCGCGTACCACTCGACGCCGTTTACAGCAGAGTGGTCTGTCCGCAAGACGTCCTTTGCTTTGTCTACCCTTGACGCATAACCACAGACGTCTCCGCCGCCAATGGTGCGACGACAGAAGGATGTGGACGGCAGAATGGAATGAAATTGTCTTTACTGACGAGTCACGCTTCTGTCTGCAACACCACGATGGTCGCATTCGTGTCTGGAGACACCGTGAAGAGAGGATGCTGAACAGCTGCGTTATGCACCGCCACACTGGTCCTGCACCGGGTATTATGGCATGGGGTGGTATTGGATATCACTCTCGCACACCTCTAGTACGCATTGCCGGCACTTTAAACAGCCAGCGCTACATTTCCGAGGTGTTTGAGCCAGTTGTCCTTCCTTACCTTCAGGGCTTGCCCACAGCCATATTTCAACAGGATAATACGCGACCACACGTGGCACGCATTGTCCAACGGTTCTTCGTCAATCGCCAGATTGAATTGCTTCCCTGGCCGCCTCACTCTCCGGATCTTTCGCCGATAGAAAACATGTGGTCCATGGTTGCTCTACGATTGACCCAGATTCCATCCCCAGCTGCCACAGCAGATCAACTTTGGCACGTGTGGAAGCTGCTTGGTCTGCTGTACCCCAAGAACTCATCCAAAGTCTCTTTGAATCAATGCCGAGGCGTGTGGCAGCGGTGCTCTCCAACAATGGCGGCTACTCTGGCTACTGATTTTGGCAGGAACCACACTTCACAGAAGTCTATAAATTTAATCATTTGATACTTGGTCAACATGTTATCTACAAAATAAGTTTTGTTGTGATATCTCTTGTCTTTCTTGGTGTTTTAATTTGGGTGGCCAGCAGTGTATTTTATTAAGTAATTTCAGATATGCTTTGATTGCATGTTTTACTTAAATATGTTCACATTTATTGATTCCATTACGGCAACTGTAATTTAGAATGAATTATATTTGCGTTGGTATTCGCCTTAACTTGCACTATAAACGTGATATGCCTAGCGGGGTGACTTTTTTTTCAGTGAATCGTATCTTAGTTTTTCCGTCGTAGCGAATGGAATTATTCGAGGAGGAGGACTTCGCGAGTTCGAATTTTTAAGTACAGGTAACCCTCCTATAACACGGTAGATAGGTTCCTAGAAAATGCCGTGTTGTGTGAAACCTTGTTATGTGAGACCCAGAGGCAGTAGAAAAAAGGGGGCTACGTTCCGAAAACTTATTAAAAACAATTTTTAAAAAAAATTCCATATAAGCATGTTAATTTTTATTAAAAATATCAATGTATGTATAACACAAAACGAAAAGAAACAAAAAATATTATTTTCATTTAATGCGACATTAATTTAATAAATTTCTTCCTCATCACTGCTAAGTACAATCAAACGAGAACATGTTTTCGGTTGAACGATGTCACCTTCACTTTCAGAACCTTTTTCTTCATTTAGATTATTTGCACCTTCTATCCTCTTTAAAAAATCTGTAATTTTGGTATATTTGCTGGTTCTTACAAGGTCATTGTAGATTCACGGTATGGAGATGGACAATTAATTTTGCAGCTCCCTTTTGAATTTTCGGCTTCTTTCAGCGGAAGGGTCTGCATCCAGGAAAAATGATTCAAGATTTTCGGCTAAGCTTAGGCCTTCTTGCAATTTTATAGAGTTATAAATGAATAAATTATAATCTGTTTATACATTTTCATGTAAAGTCACTATAGTTCATTTTTCCTTCCCGTCATTATTTTAAGGTAATTTAGTTTTTAAATGTGTTAAACAAAAATAATGATATTTAGTGCTGTAGAAGTACAGTGTTATACAAAGGTTTTCGCAATTTTTTAAACGTGTTAGAACGAAACCGTGTTACAGGTTGGAGTGTTATACGAGGGTTCCTGCAATGTATCCTATCATGTTAAAACGAAACTATGTTGTAAGATGCCGTGCTGTAGGAGAGCTACCTGTACTGTCTTCCCTTTTTGCATAAATCAATCTGGAAAGTAAAACCATATAAGGTTTTACTTTATATGCTTTATACAGTATGCCCACTAAAGTCCCTTCCCACCCTCTTAACTTCGGAACGGCTGCTGCTATATTCATAAAAGTGGTGTCTAGGTATAGTAAAGTAGCCATGCGCTAGTGAATGAACCCACCTACCGCGCCACCTGGTGGAAAACTGCGGACTTAGCATTCCTATCTCGAAAACGGAATGAGATAGGGAAAAAAAGTGATTTACAAAGTTATAGAAAATCATCGATTTAGTACGAAAAGATACCTTGTGTACATTAATGAGAAGACTACAACGGTTGAAACGCGCATTTGTTTTTTCGTGATTTCCTACACTGTGACGTGATAAAAGGATCTGAGAAAGAAAAAAAAACTGATTTTAACAATATACCTTTATTTGAGATGTTCAAACTTCTCACCGTCAGCTGCAATACACATTTGGATCCTCGTTTGAATCTCACGTTGCACACGTTGGAGCATAGAGCGTGACACGTTGGCACAAGCGTCTGTAATGCGTCGTTTAAGGTCCTGCAATGTTTGTGGAGGGGTCGCATACACCTTCTGTTTCAGGTATCCCCACGCGAAAAAATCCAGTGGAGTCAGATCAGGCGAACGTGGAGGCCACTCTTCGAAACCACCATACCCAATTATTTGGTCCCCGAATTCCTTGACGAGGTACTGCTTCACTGGAGATCTCAACTTTGGTATACTCAGCCATGACCACGAGCATCAACATACTACAACCCCAAGATGTTCTTTTATAGCTGTCTCAGGTGAACAGACATGACGTTTCTTACGTATTTGCATACTGCAAAAATTTCGAAGACCAAGGGCAAGTTGCGTTGAGTTGGTGCGACACTATTTTACACGATCGACGTATTGTCTACTCTGTTTATAAAGACAATCAGTACAAGGATGAAACCCTCGAGGTTTGAACCGCGGTCCTTTTGATTGGGGATCAAAAGCGATATCCCACTGTGCACATTGCGGTATCATGTTTTGCCCGAGATAATCATTTCTCCATTTTTTCAAGTTTCGTGAGGTCACAGTGTAGGAAATCACGAAAAAACAAATGCGTGTTTTAACCGTTCTATTTTTTGTATTAATGTCCACAAGGTATCTTTTCGTACTAAATCGACTTTTTTCTACAACTTTGTAAATCACTTTTATCCCATATCTCGTTCCGTTTTCGAGATAGGAATGCTAACTCCGCAGTTTTCCACCAGGTGGCACGGTAGGTGGTTTCATTCAGTAGCGCATAGCTACTTTACTATGACTAGACACCACTTTTATGAATATAGCAGCAGCCATTCCGAGGTTAAGAGGGTGGGAAGGGACTTTAGTGGGCATACTGTATACGGTTCATATACGGTTTACGTTATATGGTTTAGATACGGTTCATATTTTTTCGTGACTTTAGTTGTAAAATTTTGTCATAATTTTGTTTTAGATTCAATTTATTTGGGTTTTTACGGTCTTTTGCATATACCATCCGTAATACAGATAATTTTTCTGTAATAACATGAAGTGGAGCGATTCCAGTCCAGAAACAGCGAAAGGAGGAAAACGGAGCAATACCTGGCTTTAGTTGGGTCTGCTAATGATATGGTATATAGTTTTATCGATATAGGAGAGATCCCTGAAGAGACAATGTATTGTTAAAGCGGTCAACTGCATATGAAGGATGTCTTTAAAAGGAGACGATTCTAGATGTCTAAGCCTCTGAATATTGAAATCGAAAGCTGACACTTAATTGAGTTCCAGATATACGATGCCCTTCCTGTTTCAATATCCTATTTTGGTGTTGCTTCATATATCTCATATTTTTGGAAATTTAAAATTTTTTAAAATCAGTTAATTTTCCTTGTTAACTAACCCGAGGAGAATTTTCTTTTTCGAAGCAAATGCATATTTTCGAATTCTGTTTTTAGCATCTTTTGATGACAAGCGCGTGGTTTTCAAAAATCTTAATTTTGTAGCTCGGCAATTTAAAAAGTCAACTGACTAAAATTTTAAATCTCTTTATTTGAATGCCAAATTGCACATAATTCAAAAACACTAAAAACAGCGACTGAAAATTTCTGTGCGTGTCTTTTTCCTTTTGTTCCCGACTGCGAGCGTTTCAGTAATTCAGATATTCAATTAACATTAATTCTGGCGATATACGGGCTGCATTTTGTCGTATTATTATTACTGCATATCATATCAATTCGACTCGGAAGAAAGGTAAAGCCGCATTCATTATGCTGTGCTCAGTACTGCCTTATCAGTTTATGTATGTTGTTCGTTGAAATCCATTATCTAAATTTGATTTAAGAGTAGTTTTACATATGTTTAAGGGGCGTATTGAAATTCTGTGATCTATATCTTAATAAAGGGATTGTTTAGCAAATTAATATCAGGAGTGGGAAGTAACATGTGTTTAACTGACGCTTTCACTTTCTTTGTATAAGGTTATCTTCATACAGATAGTTCATTTCATCTTCCAAGAGATCTAATGTTTCTTTATGCTTGCAAAAATTCATTGTGACGACTCTACAATGCAAACATGATCGTTAAATGTAGAAAAATTTCCTGTAGGAAATCCAGTTTTCAATATTAGTAAATATAATTTTCAGTCAAATATTTAATTGATCGCTGTGTTGTTTAAACGAGCCGAATATTTCAAAGTTACAGAGAAATCACACATTTTCACATGCTCTTTAAAATGCCTTTGTCCGTCAAAATCCAGTTTCTCACTTTTGTAACAAAATTGGGACACCATATTTTTTTTGATTGAATTTTGTAATTATTGGAACGAAGTTCTTTTACGCTGCTTACAGTAGAGTGAACTGGCAGGAATCGTCACGTAACGAAAAAGTGTTATGCCCCCTTCATAAAAGCTTTCTGTCAAGGACTATGTGGCTGAATGGTTATCGCATCGGACTGCGGACCTCTGCAGCGGAGCAGCGGACTGCAGAAGGTCCCGGTTCAAATCCCCGCACAAACGCTACTGGCAATTTTAAAACCCTTCACTGCACACTGTATCAAATTTGATACATAAGTTATTTTTCCCCTTTATATTCAAAAGCAATATTTTTTATCCTCTTGTGCACCCTGTATTAATTTTGAAACATCATAGCAAAGCTTTCAATCACTGTTAGTTACATTTTCGTAGTATAGATTGCAGCGGGAATACAACTGCGATCTCAGTAAAAGATAGCCATTCAATTCATACCAGACCTGCCTTAGTATTTGCTATATTTTCAGTATTTTAAAGTCAGTTTACATCTTTGAAACTTTTATAAATATATTTTAGAGGTACGTAGCTTTTATAATTATTAATAAAATACTTCTTTAATCTTTTATAAAAAATTCAAGTGATTTCAATTTTATGTATCAAAAATGATACATGGTGTGCTTACGCCATTTTTTTAAGGAAATGGCGGGAAGAAAGTTTTTAAAACAGAAAGAAATTGAGGAACTTATGAACAGATCGTGGAGTGATCGTAGTGAAGATGGATCTGATTCAGAAAGCGATGGCAGCACAGGTGATCCTAATTATAAACCAAACAAAGTTTGTGATGAAATTTTTGATGGTAGTAGTTTTTCGGAAGATGAGGTATCATTACTTGATAATAGCGATGTTTTTGATCTGCCTAATGGTGGGAACATGCCAAAAACTATTAGAAATAATACAGGGAGAACAAAGCCTGCAATCAACTGGAAGAAAACCAATTTACTTCTAAATGATCAAATTTTATTCCGAGGTGACGAGAATCTCGCTCCTGAAATTATGAATTTAAACACACCTCTAAATTTTTTTAGTTATCTTTTTACAGAAGATTTGATTGAGCATATAGTTCAAGAAAGAAATTTATTCAGTGTGCAAAAAAAACCCAGAAAAGTGTGTCAATGTAACGAATTTAGAAATTAAACAATACATTGGTATTTGTATAATGATGTCTATTGTACATGTACCAAACACTAGGGCATATTGGTCACCTGCCATAGGCAATGATATAATAAAAGAATGTATGTCATTAAAACGCTTTGAAAAGATAAGAGAATTTCTACATTTTAATGACAACAGTAAACAACCACCACATGATGACCCTCAGCGTGATCGTTTATATAAACTTCGACCAGTTATAAATGCTTTACTTGAAAGATTTTATACCGTCCTTATGGAATCACGTCTTTCTGTTTGAACTTATTTATTGTTTGATATTGTTTTAATTCACACGGGATTTATATTGTGTCATTAATTTATTTTTGTTGGTGATTAAATAATGAAATTAATCCGATTAAAAATTATGCTAAGTAACAACTAAATCAAAATAATTAATTTATATATTAAAATTTTTAATTTTAATGAAATAGAGAGAGAGAAAGAGTGTTGGTTGAATAAAAGAGGGCTGCGCTTTTTGGCGTGACAAAAATACACTAATATAATCAATAGAAATCTACATATTAAATCACGTTTAGAGTTGAAAAAATAACGTAACGATCTTCGTTCCTGACAGGTGTCCCCCCGACCGCACAATTTTTTTTATATATTTTGAAACTCAACTGCCCTCTTAAGTGGAAAAATTATGGATGTATCAAAACTATTACATGCTTTAAATTTTGAATGTAAAACAAAATTTGAAAAAAAAAAAGTTACTTGCGTAATGTTCTTTATATCAAGACCCATTTGCTGAAAGAAGTTATGAATGTCAATTAAGCAAATCCTTACTTTCTGTACTAGATTGCATTACAGTATTCGTATTCATTAGGGATACAGGAGGTAGGGCATAACCAATTTTGTATTAATTGTCATACACTGTAATGATTTGAAGGATTTCAAATTCAAAGGAGGTTTCGAATTGAAATTTTTCATTATAGATAAAAAACGAGTGGAGTTTGAGATCTAGAAGGTGTCGTGTTACGAGATATAATAGTTTACGTTTGAATCATGATTCAGCATGCGGTACAATATTTAATAGATGATAACACGGAACCTTCTATGACCATCTTACAATGTGGTCAGTTTTTCCTTTTCTTACTGACTAGCAAGGCACCAATAGGTGGTTGATCTGAAGTAGGTTTCACTTCTTGTTAGAATGTCGTAAAAATGGTAATTTTTGTTGTCATAATTCTGTCCGATTATTTACTCTCTTTCCTGTAAAGGAAGCTACGCTGACCCTCGGTTTTTGAGTTCAACATTTTTAGTGTACGTGCCACAGTGAAAATATACCGTAAAAGGGGAGTAGGTATACATTCATACAGTATATTTCATTGGGACATGTCATATTCATCATTCAATTCAAACAGAAAATTACTTATACAATTTAAAACAATTTCCTTTATTAAAAATAAAAATAGGTTGTAATTTGTGTATAACTAGATATTCATCAGTGTGCTAATTCCGCAACTTGCTTTGAAGCATATTTAGTGCTGAGAAATTTTGCTCGCACTTATAAGTTGTTCCAAAACGAGAAATTTATCTTTGATTAAATTTTGGAAACTGCGAAACTGGCAAATGCTACCAAAAAGAAATTTTATCGATTTCGCTGGATGTAGCTTCCATACATTTATTTTTGAAAATTTTAATTGTTTTCAAGTCCACGGCTTCCATTTGTAGATCTGAATCAATTGAATTCAGCTCTTCATCCGGATAGTTAAAAGAATTTGAAAATAATTAAGTATTTATTTTTTCATCTTCCAAAATAGAAATCTTGTTTCAAATTACCTTTCAAACTATCATTTTTTTTCTTTTTATCTTTTATAGTCGATATCCTCTATATCAGGGGTGGGCAGACCTTTCCAGTGTACTGGCTACTTCTAATTTTTTACCATGTTTTTATTAACTTGCTTTCTTGTTTCTGTGTGTGTTTGTCTGGTACAAATCTTGCAATCCATTTTTAACTAACTTCCCGACTAGCTAGACATTTGAAACTTTTAGAATAGATCAGAACACGATGACAATGCATTATTTTAATACTTTTACCCATCTTCATTCCATATTTTAAGATCCATTACGTAAAAATACGAGTAGCGTCTACAGCCAAAAGTAACTGCGCTACAGGCGCCATCTATTAACGTAATAGTGAACCAAGTATATTACATTTTCATTACAATGGGATAATTTTTATTTATGCCCACATGGTATTTGCGATATTTTCTCTGCGAAATAGATTGATTTTTTTCCTTCAAATTATAGATTATAATTTATAATTTTGAAATCCATAATTAACTATGGAAGATAAGAATTCGTTTGCAGCTCATGAAGAAGTTGCTTGTAAATTACATTTCTTTTTTTTTTAATAGAAAATTTAAAAACATGGTATATAAAAAGCCTTTTTATCTTGTAATTATTCAAGGTGTTGAGGTCCACCCAGTGACGTAAGTGTGGTGAGCTAAAAAAAAAAGGTCTACAATATTTATTAAAACTTAATAATAAATACGGAATATGTACTTACCTACATAACTACAAGTAAAAAATACTTACTCTTTTAAAACCGCGTTTAAAGCAAATCGCGTCGGTTTTCCATAAATATGTTTCTTTTAGTATGCGCATCTTAGGTCCTTAGTAAAGGCTGTCATCTCAATGTCTTGGTTTTCCACCGGTCGATCGCGATCGACTTATGCCCTCCCCTGCTCTATATCATCTTTACTAAGATCCATTTTCAAAATTATTTTCCACTATACCTTCTTCAATGTTACGCCTGTAATCAACGTAATCACTGCCTTTTTCAAATTAAGAAAATTGTTGAGATTTTTTATTTCCTAATTGTCTTAAAAAGTGTTAATTTTATTTTAAACACGTCAGTTGTATTTATCAAAGTTATAAATAATTTTTCTTTTTCCCGAGGTTGTTAATTTGAAATATTCAAAAGATTATTGTAATCAGTTTAAAAAACGCAAAATCATTCAATCACTTGAGGCGCAATCTTTCATCGAAAAGTATATTTTTCACTTGTAAAAATTTTATAATATGCCTTAATTCTGAAAATCTTTCTAATGCCTTTCCTTTAGTGATGCGACATCGATAACAAAACATCGGTGTTTTGAAACATCGATATTCAATATTAAAACATCGATGCTAATAAAACATCTCCCAAAAACCATCGATGTTTTTAAACATCGATGTTTTAGAACATCCATTTTTTAAAACTGGTTTAGTAATCTCTAACATTAATGTTATTTCCGTTAGTCGTGGGGGGAGGGATGAATTAATTTTACTCTCTGATTGGGCAGACATAAATGACAAAAACTTGGTTGCTTTGGGCTAGATTGATGACTCAAAATTCTCGTTGTAAATACCGCCATGTTTTGCCTTCAAATGTCCAGATAATTTCGTGGTATTGCCATAAGTTTTAAGGGTCTTATGGCAAATATTGCATTTCGCCAATTTGTCAGAGGTTTTGTAAAAATATTTCCAAACGGTACTTTTGGGAGGCATCTTACTAATAATATTAACGTCAACTTATATAAAACCAGAACGAAACAAAAACTTAAATGGATGCACTCGTCGTATATACTATTTTAAAATAAAACCCCATGGAAGGTTCTGGAGTGTCAGGAACATTCCAAGCGCTCTGACTGGTTCATTGGTTGTTAATTGCCATTTGTCTGCTAAGGAATCGTTCCCCCTTTTGTATTCGTCCTTTTCAGAATTCGGACTTACATTTACTGAGTGTGAAAATTATGCTACGTGGTAATTTTTTTTATTACAGTACTTTTGCATTAAAAAAAAACATCGATACAACGTAAAACATAGAGCACAAAACATCGATGTTAAAAAAACATCGGCTTCAATAAATCGATGTTTAAAACATCGATGTTTTGAAAACATCGACATCGATGTCGCATCCCTACTTTCCTTTCAATACCCAACGTATTTCAAAACGAAGTAATAATACACCACTCTACTCTAATTCTTAATAAAATTACGAAATTAGCTACAATATAAATCCATTATTCGAGAACAACATTGAAAACCTATCAACTTATATTGATAAACCTAAAAAAAGTTTTAGATTTCAACAAATTTTCATATATATCGCTCACTCCTTTCAACAACGTCATATCTGAAAAAAAAAAAAACATGATTTTTCAGGAGAGGGATTTTAAAGTTTAAAAGTAGAATAAAATGTGTTAAACATTAATTCTGCTCTTTAGCGGCTAAATATTGAGCGGCGAGATATGACGATCTGCATTCTGAGAACAGGCATAACTAAAAATCTATAATAAATTATACATCTATAAAATATATATATATATATATATATATATATATATATATATATATATATATATATATATATATATATATATATATATATAAATAATTATTTATTATTTTCTTTCTCGTACATCGATATGCCTGGTTTGCCACTTGACGATAGCTTGCATGCCACATGTTAGTCACCAGTGTCGAAGTTGGATCGAGTTTAAAGTGTAGATCCCGGGCTGTTTAGTTCTCGTTTACAGTAAAAAACGACAGCAATGACGATAAGTATTGACAGGTAGAAAAGCATTGTGTTTGGTATACGTCAAACTAGCCTGTCTTATTTTGTTAATTTTTAATAGTTGCGGAAACTGAAGTAGAAATTACTTTCGTCATCAGCTGCTATATTTGGCAAAATTATTACTTGTTAGCTAATATTACAAAATAATTTCCCAGCTGCGCAGACCCGCAGATATCAGTCGGCTGACGTCATTCGTTCCAAGAGGCTCTTTTTCATTCTCCATCGGCGCGTTTCCGCTGCACAGCTGACTGCTTAACATGTTGAGTCTTTTATGAATTGAACGAGCTTATTAAACGCATCCAGCTAAGTACGATACGTTATCCATGCTTTGCTTGCCTGTAAAGCTAATTGACGTTTTGTCATTCGATGTTAGAGGAAGTTATCGAACGTGAATTTCATTTGTATAGTAGGCAATAGTACTTGAGAATTGCTTTCATTTTTATCGAACGATTTTTTAATTACCTTGGTTTTAAAGGTGTCTTATTTCGTTTAACAATATTGCATACAGCGCCATTTCCCCCCTTGGTGGTGAGTTTTTGAACTTTTATTTGGGGGGGGGGGCAGTAAAGAAATTCCCATGACCTCCTTTACACTATTACCAAGTTTGATAACATTTGGTTCAGTAGTTTTCCTTTTATGACCATTTCAAAGTTGAACTTTAATTATAACCACCCTGTATATCAAACCATATGGAGGATAAATAACTAGTACCTTTCTAAGTAACACAGTTTAGGCGATAAACATCGGAAAAATATCTTTTCGTTTTTCGGGTGATGTTTCGATATGTCTTAGAATTGATGTATTTCTTCAGTTTGGCTACGCAATATGGTAACAGTTTGTTGAGGTAGATCTTTTCCCCCGGGTATCCATGCATAGCCAATTTGGAGATTTTTGAAAGACGTCGATTTTGAGTGTTCCTCTTGAATGGCCAAGAAAGAATATGAGTGGAGGTCATCTTCTGCGGCAAACGGATTCGAAACCTCTAACCCTCGTTTTAGCCACTGCGTTTGGAAGACATTGAAAGTAATTTTGTCGTTGCTTTAGTCATTAGTGTAACCGAAGAATTTCATACGCAAGACTAGTAAGTGTTTTGTATATATCAATTCAAAGAAGACTAACTTTATACTGTTTTTGGCCACCAGCGGTACAGTGATTAAAGTATGGATGGGGTTAGAAGCCGAAAGAACCTTTCCTGTCCATCGCCATTTGTCAATAAGAATAAATTTCCTGACATGAACACCACCACCTCTGAAATTAGAGAAAGTGTCAATATTATCTTGTTGATTAAGAGAAGTCAACTCTAATTTCTCCCCTTAGTCCAGTAAATTTGTGCTCAAAAGGGGCCCTCGAGGGAAAATTTTGGGGTAGTTTTGATTTCTTCTATTTTATATGTTTTTTGGGGTGCTGAATCCGAATCTGAGGTTTGTTAACAAAATTTCGTGACGCAACATTGAAAAAAATGCAAGAGAAGGTGAAAATTTTCATTTTTTGGCTGTTTTTTGCTTATAACTCAGAAACTATCAACTTTTCGTATATAACCCAATTTATCAAAATTAAAGTACATAAAATTTCCTACAAATTTCACTATCTAGGTTTTTTTCTCCGACGGACCGTTTGGACTCAAGCGCTATTTGGAAATTGGCGTATTTCGGCTGGCTCCGCAAAAGCCCACTTTTTACACTCCAAAACTTATCATTAAAGGCTGTCATTTAATTCCTCCTTCCAATACAATGTAGGATTTTCAAAATCACATTGTATTTAAATTCTGTGCAAATATAATTTCGCCTTGTACGTCTTTTCATGTAATTTATTCTCGGCTAGCCTCACCAAATGATTTTATAACTGCCCCGTTTGGTTTAAAAGCCCTCTTTCCTTGCATTCGATTCCTTCACAGACGATTCAAGGCCAACTACGTCACCGTGTACATGCGTGCCCAATCAACACCCCCTATATCCGATATAGGGGTGTTGACCCAGTTTCAAGTCCCTTCATATTGTTCACGAGGTTTCCTCCCCTCCCCCCCCCAAAAAAAAAACAAAAAATAAAAACACCGGCCATCCGATTCCTACCAGTGGCAGTGAAAAGGAAAGTTGTTCAGTGTTAGAATCCAACGACAACACGATTCAAAAGTTATATTTAAGCGTAGTGTTAAAAATGGCTTCAAATGTGTGTTTTATTTGTGATGAAGTGCTGGATAATAACGTAGAGAAGATGATAACGGTGCGGCAAGAGGTTTGAAAACGTTTATCGAGTCAAGAAAGAAGAGGAAGGATGGTCAGCATGTTCAGCTACGTAAAAAATCTGCAGTTGATGTTCATGAGCGATGTCGTACAAACTGCATTAATAAAAGAATGATTGCAGCTCATTTGAAGAAGGCGGAACAGGGTAGAGAGTAAGTCAAAAGACGTTCTACTGAAGCGCATTTCAATTTCAAAACTCATTGTTTTATGTGTGGCCTCGTCATAACACCTGACTTTATAGAGCAACAAAGAAAAAAGAAAACCAATCGTAATATTGTGTATCAGGTTCGAATTTTGAAAGTCAAGGAAACTATCATAAAAAGGGCAGAAGAACGTGGTGATGAGTATGGACAAGCCATAATCAAACGTCTTTTGCCTGTCTCAGACTTGGTGGTTTCTGATTGTCAGTATCATAGTTTATGCATGAGAAAATTGTACAATCGCCCAAAAATTCAAGAGAAGAGAAAAAGGGGTCCATTCGCCAATCATGTTGAAGCAGCAATGGAATATGTCTACACTTATCTTGAGAATAGTGATGGAGAATGTCAGTTTACGCTAGACGAGTTGGTGGACCAAATCAAGGGTGATTATCGTCCTGACATAAAGACAGTTAAAGCTCATCTACTCAAAAAATATGGAAGCGATATAATAATGACCTTTTCTCCAAACAAGAAGCTGGTAGTGTGTTTCAAAAACACAGGGTAAAAATTTTAAATGATGCTTGGTACCAGCAGGCGTTAAAAATGAACAAGAGGAAATACTCCGGATTATTAAGACGGCTGCTGCAATTGTTGTTGAGGATATCCGGAGCCAGGTTTATGAGACCGCACAGTACCCCTCACCTGATAAATTTTTGGAAGGAAATGAGGAACTCATTCCTGAAAGTCTCCGTACATTTATGGAAACAGTTGTACTAAACAAAAAACGTGGGGACCATGATATGTGGAAGAAGAAGAACACAGCACTGGCTCATAGTCTTTTAGCAGTAGTGAGGCCCAGATCATTCATTTCACCAGTCCTCGTAGGGTTGGCAGTGTTTCTGTACAAGAAGTGCGGCTCAAGGAAATTAGTCCATGTGGTTTCGTCATTGGGAAGCATCAGCTGTCAGCAGCGATCCGCTGAAAGTTAACCAGCCATGCTTTTCACAGCAGGTGTACGATAATGCTGATTTTAATGTACATACAATCGACGGATACAGCACCTTTCACGTCATGGGTACAGACTGAAGAACAGACTGAAGAAATACGCTTACATGATGCGGAAGGTACGTCTAATCTCACAATCTATTTCGTAATCACTCATCTCTCCTTAAGATATGATCACAAGTTGTTGTTTTCGCACCACCTCTTTCATTTTCCAGATGAACAAGCCCCGACTCTTACGACAGAACAACCCGAACCTGTGCCAGGACTCGCCTCCTTCGAAGAACCTCAGCCAGGACCCTCTAAACGACAACGGCTCATATAATAATGTAATATATGATCATGTGTATTGTAATACAATATAATAAAATGTAATAATTTTTCAAGATTTTTCTTTGGAATTTCAACTTTTTTGTAACAATTACAACTAATTTGTACAATTTCGGACTTCTTTAAATAACTTGAACATTATTTTATTTTTGAAAAAATTACCTGTACCTCTACATATAAAATCTGAATAAGGTATGTGCAGAGAACTGGGAGGAATTCACTAATTGACAGCCATTAATAATAAATTAGAATTTTGGAGTGGAAAAAGTGGGTTTTTGTGGAGACAGCCGAAATACGCCAATTTTCAAATAGCGCTTGAGCCCAAACGGTCCGTCGGAGAAAAAACCTAAATAGTGAAATTGGTAGGAAATTTTATGTACTTTAATTTTGATAAATAAAGTTATATACGAAAAGTTGATAGTTTCCGAGTTATAAGCAAAAAACCGCCAAAAAATGGAAAATTTTACCTTTTTTTGCATTTTCTTCAATGTTGCGTCACGAAATTTTGTTAACAAACCTCAGATTCGGATTCAGCACCCCAAAAAACATATAAAATGGAAGAAATCAAAACTACCCCAAAATTTTCCTCCGAAAAACACAATTTGACTGGACTACCTCGTAGTGTTTATTTCTATTAATTATCTGTCTTGATATATACACCGGGCTGGAGTCTCAGAAGCTTAATCCCCAGGGACCTTAGTAACCGGAACAACGTTCTTTACTTACTGTTTATAACACTTCCATTCTAACGTTGCAAATGTGATAAGGTGTCAGACAGATGTGAGTTTACCTTTGAGTAGATTTTGTTAAATCTGAACTACGGTTTAAGGTATGAGCTAGACTTTAGGTTCTTCTCTGAATAATACCATCTTCCTTGTTTGTTTATATAATATGTTTGGCTGTATGTGATGTTTTTAAATTGGTAGTTAGCGTCAAAGGAATTACAAATAATACCCGTATAATCTGGATACTAATGTTATTTGGTGGACATTATTGCAATGAAAATTTTGTGCAATCTTTGAATGACGTTTAAATTATGACAAAGGGAGATATGACGGATTGCTGTTTATTATATATGCTTTGCTTCTCTTTAAACAAACTTTTGCACAATACAAAATCGCAGGTCTATCGTCATCTACTATTTTAGGGGTCATAAAATATTGGTAAACAAATTTCTGAAACGAGGGAATCTGATATCCTGTTTCCAGGTTTTAGAAAGGGATTGTACACAAAGCATTTTAATTAACAATAGATAACCATCTTATACTGGATTATCTGTTTGCGAATCTTCATCATATATTCAATTACAGAATTAAGTAATCAAATTCCAATCAATTTGTCATGTATCCGTAATGGCCTTTATTTATTTACGGATTTGTTTGTTTTCAAGAAATTGTTAACACCCACAATTGAATCGCTCTTCCTAAGTTCTCTAATCGCCTTTCATCCTGTTGATAGCTATCGATTGCCTTACCGTAGTTTATAGAGACACATTGACAGTATTAATAATGCTTTGATGTCTTGGTGATAAAATAATGTAAATTTATTGGATTGGAGCTGTTTGCATTCACAGAATACTTATGAAATCTGCTGAAAAATATGTAAGTAAATTATGGAAAAGTTTTCTTAAAGGTTAATGTCTGCGAATCTTTATCATGCCTTTGAATTTAGTTCATAATAATATATGTTGGACCAAACACTGCTTTATACCCGAAACACAAATTCCATCGTTGGTATGAAGCTGCATTTTACATATTATATACTTAGTCATTTACATTTTACTGTCTTTAAAGTTAGGGAAACGAGAAAAAAAACTAGCGTATAACATGCGATATGATTGGCATTTTACTTTGTATTATGTTTTATGAGCACAATGGGGGATAAACTTTTTCGGAAATATCTCTGTCACCCTCATTTACTTGTCATGTAATTTGAAGAAACTCTCTTTTTTACCGTTTATGTCAAATCGTTATGGATCTCTTGTATGAATGCATAATCGAATAAAAGCGGAATCTTTTATAGAACTTTCATGCGGTATGTTTACCTCAATTGTGGCATATTTAGTTATTAATGAGATACTCCCCTGCTCAGCAATTCATCCGTTAAAATAGCAAGTTAAAAAAAAAAAAATGACCGATCCATTTTTGCTTCGAGAAACTTCCTCCCATTCTCTCGAAAGCAAATATATTCGTGTTCATGTATGAATTTGAAATACAGTTTTGAAGGAAACAGAATAGTTGTGAAAAGAAATAAATATTTATTTTCGTTTGAAAATTCTATTTCTGGGAAAGGAAAGATTGGTGATCCATTGTTAAGAATGAAGATCGCCGGAACTGTACTACCCTGATGGAATGTTGGCCTCCATCATCTAAACGTGTTTCAATTTACTTTTATTGAATGATTCGATAGGTGAGTTGTCTCCTTTCCAAATATCAAGGTTGCTTGTTACAGAACTTTGTGTAAGAAAATTGTCCATTTTTTTTCGTGCATTTTCTGCGCAATGTAATTGATATTAAATTATGCTTGGAATAGTTCTCAAGGACAATAATTTTTTTTCTGTATGAGAAGAGAAAACTAAAGAGATTTTATTAAAGAAAGTGTTTGTGTGTTAGCTATGCTGATAATTATATTTAAAACTAGTTTTCATCTGCATCATTGATTTTTAATGTGGATTAGCAGCATTTTTAGGAAATAATCATCGATTTTGTTTTAACATTCAGAGTCCCGTAGTCGAGAGGAAGGTGTGTAACTACGAAGAAAAATTGTATAAATGATCGTGTGCCCGAAATTCAGATCGATAACTTAGGTACCCAGTTTTCAATTACCACCTATCCAAATTCAGTATATCATCACGAATTTTTGTCTTAGCTTCTCTACTTCAGGATGACATCAGTTGAAACTTTTTGCCATTAGAAAATGTATCAATAAAAATACACATCTGGCTCATAGTTTTTATTGGCGACTAATCTCTTTAAGACGGAATTTTTTCAGCTGGAAAAGTTTTCTGTACTGTCGTTGATCGTGTGCAAAAGATTGAGTGTATTGAGATTTCAAATGAGAATGCTGCTGCCAACTATCACACATTATGAAGCATGTAAAAAGTTTGGTCGCGTTTATTTCGATGATTCTGAACCTTTTTATGTCTAGCAGCCTTCCCCCCTCTCCAAGTTTAGAACCACTGATCTGAAAAGAACGTAATGGAGCTAATTCATCCCATCTTTCTTTGATGATAGTAGAAATGTGTAAGCTGTCAATCCTATTAGGTTCATAATAAATTGATGTAACATCTTATCTTCATTAAGAAACTGAGTTTTGGGAATTCATTCTTTCATAATTTCCTCTTCATATTTACTAATATAATTGAATTTTACTTATTTTTGTATTTACATAATGGTAAATTTACTTAACCTATATTGTGACGTAAACTTTTTACTTTCAGTACCTTACTATACAGGGTTCCTACCTGTATCCGTTACACCCCTCTTAACTTCTAAACGATGACAGCTTAGGCCATAAAGTTGGTGTCTAGGTATAGTAAAAAGTCTATGCGCTACTCGATGAGACAACTTACAATGCGACCTATCGGCAAATTTTGGAATTATTGTTTTTATCTCAAAAACGGTACGAGATACGGGAAAAAAAATCAATTACAAAGTTGTTCAGCATCACCGATTTTATAAGAAAAGACACCTTGAGCACATTAATACTTAAAAGAGAATGTAGAAAATGAACGTTTGTTTGGTCACGATTTCGAAAATTGTCGTGTCATAAAGAGTGGAAGAAAGAATCTGAGACACTTCCCTATCTCCAGGATCATTTATTTATGTTGCTGAAAATGCACTCCATTAGCCACTATACACATTTGCACTCTGTACTGGATTTCTCGCAGCACATTGTGCAACATGGCAGGTGTTGCGGAGGCACAAGCATCAGTAATGCGTCGTCATTTTTTACATTCTGTTTTGAGTATTAATGTGCGCAAGGTGTCTTTTCTTACTAAATCGATGATGCTGAACAACTTTATAATTGACTTTTTTCTCGTATAACGTACCGTTTGAGATAAAAACGCTAATTCCAAAATTTGCCAATAAATGGCGTTGTAAGTTGTCTCATGGAGTAGCGCATGGCCTTTTTACTATACCTAGACACCAACTTTATGGCCTAAGCTGTCACCATTTAGAAGTTAGGGGGGGGGGTGTAATGGATATAGGTGGGAATCCTGTATGATAATGTTTTATATAACGTTCTGTCTTTTCAGTTTTATTAATACCTATGCCATCTATACCTAGTGCAGTAGGGAAAATTAACACTTGCACACTGGTTGGTTTGGTTTGGTTTGGTTTGGTTCGGAGCGCTACGGTCCAATTTTGCTACACCAGGCTAATTAGACCGGGACGTATTGCTTAAAGCCGATTCCGAACGGCTACCAACGCCCATGCCAAGAGTGGGACTCGAACCCACAGACTTTGGTATCAAATGCCAGTGCCCTAGCCCTTTGGCCATCATCCGGCCTTACACACAGAATTATTCTTTAGAGACAGAGGGGGAAAAAGCCTTGTTGGACAACTTTGGAGTTTTACAGATGTTTCGTGTTACTACATCTAGTTTTTACACTTTTCGGATTTCAGTTTGACCTGATCGTAAGGAAACAATGTCAGTTTAATTTTTTATGGACATTGTGTGTGAAATAATGATTGACTGATATATAAATATAACTTGCAAAGCTGGAATATGTAACTAAAATTCCAGTAATAAAACTACACGTAGTTAATTTTACGAGTAGCAATTTGGGTGTCATGGTGATAAAAAGTCTTATATTTTTGTATGGTCCAGATTTTGCTCTAACAAGTTATAGGATCATTACCGTAGCAAGCCAATTAGTTTAATGATTTGAGCAGGCCTGCACAACTCGGAATGGGATGAGGGCACTAAGAAAATAGGTTAGAGTGATCCTAGGAAATAAAATTTTTTCGTTTAGTTTTTTAAAATTTTTATTTATTATGAAATAAACTGATTGAGAGACATTGTACCGTTTTCCACCAAATTTGTGGTATACGGGAGACATATTTGAAGTAGCCGTTCTCAAAATATCTTCCATATGATGGTCACTCAAACGTTACTTGCTTTTATTAATGTCCATATGCAAGAATGTCTATCTCATGTATACGAGGTTCCAAGTATGCAGAAAGTTTTCAGTGTAACTTCTATGTAGATTCTTGTACTTTTAACGATCCAAAATTTTGTAGAAATCATGCAAACTGCTTTCTTTGTGCTTGCTTTGGCAAACTGCGGAATTGCAGTTCGATAATCTCCAACTGCAAACGAATTGGAACTTACTATGCATTAACTGAAAATGAATCTTCAGTTAGTTTCAAGTGAATTTCTTCTTCTTTTTATATATCAAAAGATCAGGCAAATATATTTTTTCTCTAACATGACTTACTTATTCTGAGGAATAGGCTGTGCGCAAGTGGAAAAGTGACTGATTTCACCTTTCAGAAATTGTGTTTTGAAAAGTTTCATTTTTTATTTTTGAAGCTTTCACTGCTGCAAACATTTCAAATCCATGTTGAACGTAGATTTATAATATTTCACGAGAGGGCCGCAGAGGGAATGATGTAGTGTCTAGAGGATTCACGGTTTTTCAGTTTAGATTTGCAAAATTTTGCAGATTTTTACAAATTTCTGAAAACTTATAATTTTTGTGAACTTTTGTGTAACATTTTTAATGCTTGCTCTTGTTATCATCAAGATTTCTGCTGTAACTGTTGCAGTTAGTGAACGTGTCCTATGAGCCTATTTTTCTTTTCGATCCATATATACCGCTTCCCCAACGGTCAATTCAGTGGTCACTTTATATATATTTTCTGGCAAATAATCGCAAACGCAAAGTGTAATGTCACTAATGGTAAGACAAAATATTTCATCCTATTTGTATTTTCCCAAAGACTTGTGTAATATCCATAAGGTATCTCTCTTTCTCTCTAACATCAGTTATTTCGAGGGCATTCCTAAAGGATTGTCGAGGGTTTTTTTTTTTTTTTTCGTCCTTAACTCCTCCAGCGGACGCGTAAATCTGCTAGCTTTCTCCCCCCCCCTTTTTTTTTTTGAAGAATGTTTCATATATATTCCTCTATTTTATTTAATACAAACAATACATTTATCTGCAAGAAATTAATTTTAACATAAAAAATAGTGACGCATATTCCATTTTT
Source organism: Dolomedes plantarius (assembly GCA_907164885.2). Taxonomy (NCBI): domain Eukaryota; kingdom Metazoa; phylum Arthropoda; class Arachnida; order Araneae; family Dolomedidae; genus Dolomedes; species Dolomedes plantarius. The sequence goes on along the minus strand of OU015494.1, from coordinate 40,559,603 downwards.
CTTCAGTTTTGTTTGTCATTTAACACAGAATCTTCATTTTTGCTAATCTCCTAACGTGACACCCACTTAAGTCCCGGCACCCACGTTTAGCTTGCGTCACTGATTCGGCACCACCCACATTAACTTACTATTATCGAGAAAATTCCTATTTTGCGGATGGTTCAGTTAGTATGTGTAAGAAAAGGAATCTTTTTAGTAATTAGCAATTTACATATTACATATGAATATCTTTTAAAACTGAATAAAATGATGTGGCATCTTTTACAGCGGAATTTAAAATTGTGAAATTTCGCTATCCAAACTCGTTATGAACCGCAAATTGAGCATCACCTTTCGGAGCAGTGGATTCAAAACAGTTTTAATTGTTTGTTTAGGTAATCGAAACACTAATGCAGGGGTCCCCAACCTTTTTGTACCTAAGAGCACATTCTAGAATACCGGTCGAACGGTGGGCACCATTTGTTTTTTCAAGGGGAATTTATAGTTGGACGTTAATAATACATACACATAATATACAAAAAAACACATTTAATTCCAAAAATATAATTAAACATAAAAAAAAAAATCATTGTTAATATTCTTGTGTTAAATAAATTTTTACTAAATAATGCATACAAAATCTACAAAGTATAAAAATTCTTTATAAAAAACGCCATTTCTACTTTTGTGTGGTTAATCATTAAAAATAAGAAAACTTTTATTGAAAACTGAAATTTTTTTTATCGTGGTTGCGCAGCGGTGGGCACACGTAAAACGATCGGCGGGCGCCATGGTGCCCACGGGCATAGGGTTGGGGACCCCTGCACTAATGTATGAACTTCGTTATGTGTCGGAGTAAGGGCGCTTGTCTTCGGTACCATAGTACCATGGCAGGCATGGGGGGGCTGTTTATGGCAGATGATGAGCTTAGCGTTCCTTTTCAGGCGTCGTTTTTGTGGAATGCCCATTTACAACTGTGGAAACTAGGACACACTTGAAGAGATAAAGGGATGTTGCCCGAAATCGCGTCTATTCCAGCTGCAGATATGAACTAATTGTACCGATCCAGCGTGCACATGAATGCAGTCAGTACTTCACTTTCCCGATCTTTAGCGGTTTAAGTGACAAAAATCTTACCGTTGATTCCATTTCACAAACACACGGTACTATTACATCATCTCTTTGTAGATTTAAAATTACCGCACACATTCGCACGGATCGTACGTATAATTTCTGATGAAATACAAGTTGTAGTGATAATAAATTGGTTACTGGGTTTACAAGTCTATTTAAACAAAACATATTGACGATATAGTACAGTAAAAACTCGCATTAAAACACCTAATTGATAAATTCACTGAAGTGATTTGTCCTTTTCCACGGTGATCGTGGAGTGGGTGTCCATTTCTCAAGTATCGTGACAGTAATTATATTCATCGGAATACAGTTATACCCATCATTTGATACTATGTTCCTTATCGGAAAAGCTGATAGGTAAAAATCAGTATCTAAGAGGCCGCGAATTATATCCTTTTATTGATCGTGGTAACTTGCAGCCATAAAAAGTATTTTTCAGCTCGTATAATCACGCACATTCATGATATTATAGTGTAATAGTGAGCATCGTCATTAAGCCCCTTATGGTTTGATGTGTGTTGGTACACGCTACAATAATATTAAAAATCATCTGCCGTATATTGCATAATATTATTGGAATATTTTTTAACGAAGGAAGAAAATCATGTGTTAGTGGCTATAAATGATTTACAAGTGATGCTTTATACATGTGTATCATAGCTAAGTGATGAATTTAACTATAAGTGCGTGTGTGTGTACCTGACTAAGGGCCTGTTCACATAGGAGTCCAATAGCGGAAGCGTTAAAGTATTGAAATATTTTTAACCAATGACAAACCTCCAAACGATTTGCAACGAAATTTTTAATGCCTATGATTGGTTTATTTCCGTCTCAGCCATATTTCCTTTTACGCTCCCGCTACCGGACCCCTATGGGAACAGGCCCTAAGGAATGGATCTTTTTGTGCTTCCCCCCCCCCCCCCCCCCCCGATGTTGAAAAGTACAAATGTCAAAAAGATCACGTTTCAATAAAAGTGTGTGCTTATATAATATATTAGATATATATTCAGAGAGAGCGTGTATACACACACACACACACACACACACACACACACACACACACACACGCACGCACATACACTTACGTTCGCACTTTATGGAAGCGATTTTGTAATTTATTTTTGTCGTTAGCATTTTGAGATAAAAATTTGGCAACTTCAGAATAATCGTCTGCTACTGTTTTGGTTTGATTGGAATGTAAAATAAGAGATTTATTTTGAAAATGGCTCCTAAAATTGATAGATGGCTCGAAGGTTACGTAACTGCGCTTTCCGAGGAGAAATATTCGTATCAACAAATTATTAAGTGGTGTAAAAATCGCGATTATGGCATTTCAATAAAAAGTATTTATAATATATTAAATTTGAAAGGAAAATAAAAGTCTCATTTAAAGTAAAATTGAAAACGACCGCGAAACCTCATCCTAAGACTGCTTGAACGCAGATAAATATCAAGAAAGTGAAGTAAGTCTCTAATCCTAAAAGAAAATCCGCCGACTCAAAGATCCATTGCATCGAAACTAGGAATGTCTTCTGGCACTGTAAGTAAAATCATTCCTTAAGATTTTAAGTTAAAAAGATGTTTAAAACTAAAGTTCATCTGCTTTTGCTAAAACATATTACTAGGGGGGGGGGGCTATTGTAGAAAACTTTATGAAAAACACCTAGCAGCTGAAAAATGGAAATTTGTAGTAACACTCGATGAGGCATGGGTGGTGTATTTAAGTGACTGTGATAAAAAAGGGATCAATTTTTTATTCTCAGCTGATGGGAATGACCTTACGAAATGGCTTCGTCAGTGTACCAAAGGGGTTCATGAAAGTTCCCAAAGGGATTCATGATAGTTGCAGGATTTTGTTACAACGGCAAATTAAAAATAAAAGAAGTCTCAAGTATAGCCAAAATTAATTCACTCTACTATCAGCAGAATATTTAAGAACAAATTTTTGAAGAAGGAATTCCAGCCTTATATGGAAAGGACATTGATAAAGTTAGTCAGACGTCTAAATCAACTGCCGCTTGTTTAGCAAAGAAAGAATCAGAAACAGGAATAAAATGTATTCCATTCAATGAAATACCTGGAAAATCACCTGGCGCTTCTCCAATGGACTTTTGCGCTTTCGGTTTATTAAAACGAGCGTGAGGAAAACGGCATCCAAGAACACTGAACGGACTATGGAAAACGGTCCAAGAGGAATGAGGTAAAATTGACATGACAGTACTAAGAAAATGTATACTTTCGTGGAAAATTCAAGCTAGAGCTATTGTCAAAAACCATGGCTATCAGATAGAAGCAAATCGCCGCAAAAAATACGGCATTTATACATAGAACTTAACTATCAAAATCGTTTTCATAAAGTGCGAACGACCTTCTGTATATATATATCGTGTTCGTGCCTGTCTGTATAAAAGTGCATCGAAACGGTTTCATGTCTATTTTCCAGACTTTTTATTTTAATTTATTTTTTTATTTTTTCAGTCTGTTAAACGTCGTGTTTTGAGTCTCATTTACCTTTTCCCAGTGTCGGCCATAAATTTTATTGCTTCAATTTTATTCGTCGGCCATAAATTTTATCTCTTCTAGTCTAAAGCGAAGCATTTCTAGAAGGTTCAAAGAATACAGTTTCAGAAATCAATGGTTATTCATGAACAATTCTTTCCCAAATCCATTTATCCAAGGTTTATGAATGAGTTGTGATCCCGCTTGCCTTTCTTGATATGTTTTTCTCCCACAAGTATCGAAAAATATGAAACTTTTAAGATTGTGTGTTATGATGGATGGCGTTTCTTCACTATGGCAATTTCTGCGCCTTTAAGATAAGGAATGATCTAATTTAATGAATTGTCGAAAAAAACACTCCATGTGATATTTTTAATGGTAGTCCGATTATAGCTAAGTGCATCGATAGCAGAGTGTGTTGGTTCAGGTCCCGTGGATCGCAAGGGTGTTTGCAGTATTTCGGAATCTGTTTAAAATGGTAGGTTCCGATATGCTTTACGTTTGTAAAAAAATGAACGCAACTAATTCACAATAAGATACCAACTACGTATTTGTTACCTCAAGTTTCTTGCAAGTAATATTTTATATTATCTTATCAAGTTATATTTTTGGCGGTATGCATTTTCTGAATTTTTTTTTTTTTTAAACTAAGTCGTGATCTGTCATTCATTTTAGTGAATCAAACTTCAGGAATATAGGTGTCCCCCCCCCCCCCCCATTGCGATCACTTCTTTGAAAGCTATGTTAAGAGGACTCGATGCAAGGTTTTTTTTAAAAAAAATAACTTCTTTGTATCTATTGTACATACATAAATTCAGACCGCGAGAAATTTTATATATATAATAGCCGTTGTCTCTGTATAACACTTCCGGGCTGTACTCATCTTTCAATTGAAGCCCTCAGTAAACAAACGGCCGGTTAGGCCTAATTTCAATTTCAGATGTGGATCAGAATTTTTTCTTACCTAAAAGCTAATATCTTCTCTATCAAATCACGTTTGTTCAGCCTATTTTTCTACAAAACATTCAGAACTGAAAAAATTGGATGCTTTTAGCTGTATGTTTAACAGTTTTTAAAAATCTGTTTACTTTTGCGATGAATTCTGAAAGTGAATAAACTTGAATGTGAATGAATCAAGTAGATCAAGTATTCATATCGCATAGTGAGCTGTAAAAAACTGGATGGCAGTCTACTACTCCAATCGCATGAAAAACTAAATAAATAAAAAATAATGAAAGGGTTTGCTTTTACAAGGTGTGGATTAAATGCAATATTGTTAGATAATTCGGGATATTTTTTAACTTTCATATACTTTTTCCATTATGACGTCATTATTAGTATTATGACGTCAAAATGACGGGTTACCTTCTAGTATTTTATATTTAATAACTGTATAACTTTATTGTGACGATATGAACACTTCTCCCAGTTAGCTGGGCATAGATTAATTCAAGATACGGAGTTAAGGATTTAAAATTATGTATTTAATTACATACAATATTTACACTTCAGTTACATCAAATTTTACAGTCATAACCGCCCTAAGGCACCGGGGAGTTAAAATTCTTCTCCAAACAGTCGGAGTCCACTGACTATGTGAAACGGCACTAAGCCCGGGATTCAAGTTCCCAAAAATGTAATCTGGCCCAAGGCCGCAGGTGTCAATCACCTTCTGAGAGTAGATCTCAAGTCTATCTGATTCTTTTTCGGTCCGAGGTTCTCCACGAAAACTCTTAAGCACCTCCCTGGAACATATTTTGTCCTATCATGCGTTGGGTTTTGCGCTTAGACGCTGATTTGATGAAATCAGTGACATCAGCTATTTCCAACATTCGAGAATTTCCCACGCAGAGGGTTTTAGTGTAACGATCAGCCCCTTTTGTGCATGAAGAATGTCGGACTCTCGGTGTGTGGCCTTTGTCGCCAGCTGACACACTCTTGCCAGAAGACAGGGAGAGGAATACCGCCCTCAGCCCGACGATGACCATCAGTCAGTTAGCTTGACACCAGAGTTCAACCCAGTTCACGCCCCCCTCTGTTGCCAATGACAGGGGTGACAAAAACACATCAAATATTCACACGACTGACTGCTTGGAGAATTTCCTATTCTTCACATTATGGATAGCAATAGAATAAGTGCACCCTTTTAATGATTATTTCACGATTTTCTTTTCTCCCCGATAGAAATTTTTGATGCTGGAGGGAATAAATAATGATATGCGGAACTTAACAGTTTACTCTAATATTGTTTCTTGGATTATTCTGTTGTAAAGGAGAAATTTAATAAAGAAATAAGGGCAATGTCCCCAGCTCGTCGCCTCTTTCTTTTTTTGTTCAGGCATATTAAAAAAAAAATCCTGTTAGCAAGACTGGCTCGCATACCACATCCATGTACTCCTTCACCTGGTACATCGGATGGAAGCATTTATTTTAGTTTGACTCTGTTTTGCTATGTCTGAATTTGCTATACTTCCTATTCATTTCCCTGTGTTTTGCCATACTTCCTATTCATTTTAAAATCTTTGCAATGCTGGGACTATTAGCTCTCACTCTTCTTGGCTAAGAACTGTTTCATGATGATATTCTCCTCTATTTCGTTTTCTTTTTCAAATTAATCGCTGATTACTCCCTTTACGGAAGCCAAATGCCTATTCACGATCATACTAGGGTGTATAAAGATAATCTGCATAGTGCTTCTGTTTCAACTTAAGACTCTAACGACTCATCCGTGGATTATCTACTTTATTGTAGGATCAGACTTGTTCAATGGTCTGCTCTGAAAGAAATTCAATCGATTATCTTACTAGGAAATACGAACATTTTTCTTGACAAACAGCAACAAAGAAATTGAGTTGGCAGATTAAGATGACGAAGGACAGGTCCTTTAGTTCTATTTGACAGATCTGGGACATGAGATTAAAAATTACTGCTTATATGCTAAGTTACAGCAAGTAAAAGGTATTGGGTTCCACGTGAAAAAGTCAAGATTCTGGAGGAAAAAATTGTGAAATTGAAAATTTCCACAGAGATTCTTATTTAAACATCGTTAAGTGATCTCTGAGCGACACGTCGTTTACCTGCCACTGTAGGAATCTCCCTTTTAGAAGTGCTGTGAATTGCGGTGTTTTCCAACGCTTTAGGAGAGGTAGTAGGGATTGGAGAACCGGGTTTGAATGATGCATGAACCACAGAACTATGGTTAAACTATGGTTATTTATACTGTAAATAATTTTAGTTTATTGTGTGAGTAAAAAATACTTTCATTTTAAATTTAAGGGGTTTGTTTTGGGTGGGGGGGGGAAGTACGTTAAAACATAACTTATCCATGCATTTACCACATAGGCGTGAACGTATTTTCGTACAAATTTGACCTGATGCAGAAAAGGCTCTTTCTGACTCGATACTTGTGGTGGGTAGTCCTTAAAAGATAATAGCATAGTTTTAATTCTTCGCCCCAAACATCTTCAAACTGCCCCGTGTCTCGTCTTATTGATTTCTCCAAATTAGACATTATTTTCCTCTAGGTCAGTGATTCTCAACCTTTTTATGTCGAGGTTCCCCTTCGGATGATCTTCAGAATCCGCCTTAAAGCTTAAAAAACGTAAATAACGCTAGTAAAATATGTTATACGCAAATTTTTTACTCGACATTCTCGCCCCTCCCCCCCCCCCCCGATTATCACTCACGCCTCCCCAGGGGGAGCCCCCTTCCGGTTTTTGAGAACCACTGCTCTAGTGGAGCTGGTTCTAAACGTTTTTCAATAGCTCTTTTGCGTCATGTCACGTGGAGGTGAGCCAAAGTGGCTATTGCAAGTAAGACCTTTCAACCCACTTTCAAAGAAATTCACACGTGGAGTGATCAGGAAACGAGAAAATCTCAACAGACGAACCGGATTTTTAACAGGGTTCGGATGAAGTTTGTAAACACGTTAAAGAGTCTAATAACATGCTTTTCTACTCAACCCCTAGGAAATGAGTTTTAAAACCCGAAACTACTGATTTCTGTCTCGCTTTTTTTTTCTTTTTTTCTCTGTGAGGGTTTTATGTTTGTGTTTCAATTTGCCACTAGATTAGAAATTCGTCGAAGACTAGATTGCATAATTTTAACTAACATAAATTTTTGCTGCCTATAATTGCTATAGATAAAATTTCTCTTGGACATTTTATGTCCAATAAATAAATGCAAATACACTCGATGGCATATCTTTTGCAGCAGGAGGGTATAGACTTGTTGTTTTTTAACCCTATGATTTACCGCTTTCGAATACCCGGTTCTACAACCACTGGAACCAAGCTTTCGATTCATATTATTTCCCCAAATACCCGGTTCTGCAATCCCTAAAAAGTAGATTCTATTTCATGGTTTGTCTTAAGAATTCTGTCCTTAAGCAACCTGTTTTTTTTTTTTTTTTTTGTTTTTAAATGGAGTTTTTCATATTTTGTTTCTTTTCTAAAGACGTAGAGACCATTTAACCAACAATCAAGCTATCCCTTGCTGAAATTCCTACATTTCAAAACAGGATTTGGGAATTACCTCATAAAATTGCAATCAAGGTTCAGGGTCAAAATCGGGAAGAAATTGTGCTGAAGTCCTCAATAAGTTATCGTCCTCAATGTGTTGCGTTGCCTTAAACTAAAATAAACTTAACAAATATTTTTTTTTCTCACATTAGGTTATAAGATATGAAAAGAAAATGCTTGTTTTGTTTCTTTAATTCCATATGCTTGTATTGGATGTTAGTTTGTAACCTATTATATGTGTATAAAATACAACGCTATTTTGAGTAGGTTTAGAATGTGTTAGTATTTCTTTGGGCATATTATTAATATTTATTTTACTTGTGCATGCACGTTTCTCTTTTTATAAAAGATAATATTTACTTTTTTATATGAACGTTAAATAATACTCACTATATACAGAGGCTGTTCGCACATTTTTTAGACGATTTTGGTTAGCGGTAATAAAAAATCGTTTGCTGCAAAAGAAATAATTGCAATTGTACTATGTTTTTAAAAGTCAAAATTATCGTCTGCGGCTTGAAAGTTTTGTTTTTATTCAAAATCGCGTTTTTAACAAAGCAGTGGTTCGAAGGCTACATTTATGCTCTTTACGAAGAGAAATATGCATACTCCGTTATCCAAAAACGATGTGAGAGTCATGGTTTTGTGATATCTAAAGCGTCGATAGGTAATATCGTCAACAAGAAAGGAAAAAAACGTCAAATTGGAGCCTCAAGTGGGACAAAAATTCCAAACAAGTATCCAAGAAAAAAACGTACATCTTCGACTATTGCAAAGGTACGTTGTTTAATGTTAAAAGAAAATCCCCCTAGTCAAAGGACAGTTGCAAAATCATTAAAATGCTCGGTGTCCACTGTAAACAAAATGATAAACGTTGATTTAAATCTTAAGAAAGCGAAAAAAACGCAATGTGCATCGTCTTCTTCCAAATCATATCGCTGAACGCAGGACACACTGCAGAATTCTATATGAGAAACACTTATCCAAAGAAAAATGGAAAACAATTGTCACAATAGATGAATCATGGGTGTATTTAAATGATTGCAACAAAAAAAGAGAGCCATTTATTATCATAAAAGGGGAGAAAAAAATTTAAGTACATGGTTTAAAGAATCGAAAGAAAGTTTTTCTACGGGATTCATGATTGTTGCTGGTTTTTCTTATAATGGCAAGTTAAAAATAAAGAGAGTGGGAAAAAAATGTCAAGATTAACTCCAAATACTATCAGGAACATATTTTATCGCCAATTTTTCTGAATGAAATACGATCGCTTTACCCACAGTGCCATCAATCTGTGAGACTCCATCAGGACAAAGCTAGCAGTCACACATCAAAATCCACTGTAAATTTCCTAAAAGAAATGGAACAAAAAACTGGTATCAAGGCCATACCCTTCACTGATATCCCTACTAAATCTCCCGATGTATCACCTGTGGATTTTTGTGCTTTCGGACTTTTAAAATCTGCATTATCCATTAATCTGACACTTAAAAAGGCATTATTATCCTGGAAATTGCGGTGTCGAAAGATAGTTCAGAATAAGGGATGTCAAATAGAACATTTAAAACACAAGAATTTTATGTAATTTAGTTTTATGAATACAATATACATTGTCTAAAAAATGTGTGAACAGCCTCTGTATTCGCTTAAATTTTAAATGAAGAAAAAATTAATGTAAATAATTATTTTCATTTTGTCAGCTAGTGACTGAATATCATTCGGATAATTATGTGTTTCACAAGCAATCGAGTGCAAAAACTACATAATGAAAAGCTACGTTTTGAAAATGTTTCTACGAACTTAAACTCAATGATACGTTTGTGTGTATCGCCTAAATATTTTTTGGTCATTTTAAGGGATATCACCTGTATGTTGAAATGTTCTCTAGATGTGTTTCATCTGAAATGAGATTGCTGTAGAAAGTAGTATTTCGGTGAGGCGAGAGTTAAAAAATAGAAAAGAAAAAAAGATATTTTTTTTGTTATTCATATATTATTCCAGGGGTTCTCAACCTTTCAGGCTCTGTGCCCCCCTTTGAACACTGATGTGAGATCACGCCTCCTCCCCCCCCCCCCCACACCATATATGGTCAATACAATTAGTACAATCGGAATTTGAAACTGAAGCTGGTTATTAAGTGAAAATATAGAATAGATAATTTCATACACAAAATTTAATATTACTACACATATCGTAATTTGGAACATATCATTATTAAAACATGATATCAAAGAATTAAATACAGATGAAATATATTTGAGGTAATCAAGGATCTAGGTGAGGTTGGCATGTAATACCAGTCACTTTCACAACATTAATGAGAGGGCTGGCACCGTTTGTCCTTGACAAGTTTTTGAATATTAGGTTGTAACTGTGACAAAGCACACCTCAGGTCACTTTCAACGTCCAGACGTACGACAATTATGTTCGTGTTCGTATGTCGAAAATACGTTACGGCTATATTGTGACCGCAAAATTGAGTGCTGCAAATTACAGGTAGTTTTACTTTTTATTTTACTTTTTTTAAAACTCACACCTCCTTTGAAATTCTTCTACGCCCCCCAGGTAGAACCGCTGTATTATTTTATAAATAAACTTTTCTTCTAGTTATTAAAGTAAGTAGTTAGACTATTACTTCTTTTGTTGAATTATAAAAAAAAAACATAAAATAATTCAGTTTTTATCTTTACGTTGTTATCTCTGGCATCTGTATCGTAACATACAACTCAAGAGTGGAGTGTGGAAAAGATCCCCTTTCTCCGGCGAAGAGTACTTGTGGTTGAGTGAAACACTCAAAGCCTGTAATTCATTCGCTTCACTAGTAAGATGGGATTTTAAACTGATCCTGTATATTAACTCTTTGTAGTAGACAGCTGTAACTTAAACCTGTAATGGGTCAATAAATATGAAAGGACTGCCTTGTATAGGTTCTTTATCAGATGTTACACGATTAGCAAAACATTGTATGGTGTTATTGGACCTTTTTATAACTTGCGATGAAAATCAGTACTTCGGGCATTTCTTTTTTCACTGTCGATATGAAATGACCTTCATACGATGGCAAGTGATATTTTCTTCAGATTAATACATTACCCGAAATTTTTATTGAGAAATATGAATTATTTATATGTTAGTGCATTTCGTGACAACCTGTGGATTACAGAAAATGGTTTCGAAAAGTCAGTACATAATATTATAAGACTGCCATCAGTTTAACTAATACTTTTAAACATGTATTTAGTTTTAGTATTAAACAAGTATTTAGTTCTAAATTGTGGTTGTCTAATTATGAAATAATTTTACTACGCATAATTTTTTAAAATTATGTTATCAATAAACGTGCATACCGATAAAAGTGCATATTATTTCAGGACAAATGATATATATATATATATATATATATATATATAACTATTTCTGCGAACGATATTAAGCGCTTAGACTTATTAAATAGGAAAAAATAAGTGACCCCATTCCAGGTTGTTAACTGTACATGTATAGAGTGCTTAATCCTCAATCTTGACGTAGTTCTGGTTTTCTTTCGAAGCGAAGCCTTAAGACAGTTTTGTTACTCGCTTCTTGATCTAAATACAGATGAATCATCTCGAAGTAGTGAAATATTCCCCGCGTTTTCTTCTTACTCAGGATACTTGGAAGTAGAATTGACTGTTTGACGCATTCTAAAAATAAAATTCTCTGTCGAGGTAAATTTTGATTTTCTGCGTCATTTTATATCGTCTTCTTCGCGAAACGTGCATATGTATAATTGAATCATAACCGTTGAACGGCAGTGATTATGTTTGGATTTGATGCCCCTCCCCCCCCTGCTTAAAACGACTTTTTTAGATGATAGAATATGAACACAGAGATTATGAAATGTGTTTTTACTGTTCTGGTTGTTATATATTTTCTGTGTACAGGACATTTCCCCCGCAAATCGTTTACCTCCTAAGGCTGCCGTGTACTAACCCTATTGGATTCGCTCACCTCAATGTTAACCTATGGGAAAAATTTGTCTAAGAATTTCCGACTTGGATTGAAAGGATTTTTTTTTCTTCAAAAATTTGTACTCCGTAATAGAGAAAGAAATTTTACACCTTGGGGCTTTTTTTGGTTATTTATTTATTTATTTTATTTATTTATTTATTTTTTTGAAGGCAAATAACATTTTTGAATTTAAATTATTCGTGTGAAATAATCTGGTACGCTCCTAAACTCTTTGGTGGACGAAACATATAAAATGAATCCTGTTGCAAGGTGCAGAGAAGTTCGGACTATCTGAAAATACCATTTTTTATTGGATTATCAGAATTTATGTAGCTGTAAATAGTAGACAAACTTTCTCCATAGGTTAACATTGAGGTGGGCGAATCCAATAGGGTTAGCACACAGCAGCCTTAAACATATCGCCCTATTTTGCCGATTTCACTCGGCGCATAGTGGAGTATTTGTAGCTAAAACCTGGCCAAAATTATTTTTCATGTTTTTTAAAGTTAAAACCATTGCTTTTGACTTTTGACTTACTTTGTAATACACTACTGGCCACCCAAATTGCAACACCAAGAAAGACAAGAGATATCACAACAAAATTTATTTTGTAGATAACATGTTGACCAAGTATCAAATGATTAAATTTATAGACTTCTGTGAAGTGTGGTTCCTGCCAAAATCAGTAGCCAGAGT